>OY747133.1:6495684-6828637 GCA_963556465.1 Berberis vulgaris
ATAGCTTAAGTGAAAGAAGGAATTGTGTTATATATGTATATGTGGTTGAATCTACAAAGACAATATAGAACCATGTGATTCTCGCTATCCAAAAATCTAGGTGTCGAATACTTTTAAAAAGTCGTCAACCTCATCCCTTAAGTATTCCATTTCACACCACCTCATCCCCATTTCAAGATTACATAAACACAACCAAATGTATCAATTAGTAAGTATGTTGACAACACCTCATCAACCAAGATTTAAAACTGCTTACGTATCTGGCTACATCTCCAACTATCTTCAATCCCCGGCTACATCTCCAACTATCTTCAATCCCCGCGTCGCGTATCTTCAATTCCAGTACCCCACCCCGCCAACATCAACTATCTTCAATCCCCGCGTCGCGTAAATGTATCTTCAATTCGTCTAAATGTATCTTCAATCTTCAATTCGTCTAAATGTATCTTCAATTACATCTCAAAAGCTCTGCGAGAACCCAAAGGCAATTACATCTCTACCAAAAAAAGCTCTGCGAGAACCCAAAGGTCAGGTGAGAAACAATTTTAGTTATGCTTAAATATCTTATGCATTTCATTGCAATTCAATTTTAGTTATGATGTAGTGTAGTGAGCTTCTACCCCAATAGATTTTGTTTTGTTAGGAATTGAAGCGCACGCACTATAGGTTGGTTCATCAATTCAAAAGAAACCGTAGTCTGTTTACTATACTATTACTATGATGAGCTTTGCGAAACTCAATAAAGTAGTCCTCCATATAGTCCTAAAATTGATACGAAACATGTTCATCAACTATAATTTCAGTACAAGTAATGAACCAAAATACATTACAATTATCAGAAATGAACAAACCGCACAAAAGTGTGTGCAATGCCTAACGAGCTTCACTTGGGTGTTCGTCGAGGAGAGCGAGCGATCGAGCAAAAGAGAGCGACAAAGGTCCTTCCCTAATGGCGGAAGAATCAGAACCCCACCCACACATTACACACCACCAATTCCTCTTGTCTGAGTTCCTTAACGATCGCCTCTCCAACAACCTCTCATGTGAAGAAGAAGAAGAAGAACTGTCGACGACTTCGATCCGCAAACAAACCTTTTTAATTAATTAAACAAAGTTTGATTAATTAAACAAACCTTTTTAATTATTCCTCTTGGCTGCAAAGTTTGTTTTGGCCTCTGATCCGCTTCGTTCCGCTCCACTCGACTTCGATCCGCTCGCCTGTTGAGAATAAGAGCTGAAGAAGAAATAATTACTGCTTCTGTCTTCCTTTTGGGTCGATTTGGGTTAGTGTATTGGGCTGGGCCTACTGGCTGCAAAGTTTGTTTTGGCCTTTGATTTAGTTAATAAAACAAACCTTATTGATACTTATTTAATTTATTTTACTTGATTCTTATTTAATTTAGTTAAATTAGACTTGGTAAGATCTGATTTTAGATTAAACATCTAACTTTTCCCAGATAATTTTTGTAACTTCAGGATCCAAATCCATTCCATTGACATCCCTACTTCTCAGTATGGTGGTCAAAAATGTTATTTCTTCATTGACATCCCTATGTTTTTTTCTTAAGTTTAACAGTGGTTATTAGATTTCCCCAAATCAGTTTCACTATTTACTTCTTTTATTTATTTATTTAATGTTTGAATTAATTAATTTTTTATTTTTTTTAACGCAGGACATAAAATGGTTGGCAATGCTAATTCGCAATTGCAGGTACGTAACCATAAATGGCTTTCTTGATTGTACATATTTATGCATGTCGTAGTAATCTAAAATTTTCAAAAGAAGATTGTCGTTGTGGTTAATGCTGATCTAATTCCTCCAATTATTCATCGACAAACCCATGTGAATGAATCTCCACCTTGGACAGTATGTATGCACTTCCTATGCTTCCCAAATATTATACCATTTTTTTAATGAGTGAAATCTATACTTTCTAAAGTGTTGAATACATTGCAACTTTTATGGTCATTCAATTTTCTTGATATGTCAGTGCTTCTTTGATCACTATATGTGAAATATAAATGTGAATCTAATTCCAATTTTTACCAGGTGGCGGCTCTTGATCTAGAGAGTGGCAACCCAAGTCCAAGAGTACCCACGGTATGATCCATACTTCCAATACTCACCAAATATATATATATATATATACCATGTGTGTTAGACGTGTTATTTTACTTCAATCAATAAAATGACGAGTTAATTATTAGGCTTGTGGAACTCAGGTGTGAGAGATAAATGATGTTGAACGCAAATGTAATTTAACTAGCTAGTAAACTCTTTTTACTTGATAGTTTGAATAACAAAGGATTTCAATTGTTACTGAACTTGAGTCTGGCTGTAGGACCTTGAAGATTCCGGCACCAGAGCAAATATCAAGCAAAACATGCATGAAATCATGACTTTTGGTAGTGGCGGAGTCTTGGTTTTTTTGCAAGTGGATACTAGGAATTCAAGCCAGAAATTCTTCTACTATGCAAGTGTTATTTTCTTAGTCATGTCTGTGGTATCCGCTGCAATAACTAAATTTATATTAGCGCATCACAGTATGAAATACCTCAATTTTGGTTTCAAGTGTTCGACCTGCCTCGTGGTATTGGGTTTCTTATTTGCCGTGGTCTTTGTCCTTATCAAAGGGTGATGGTTGATGTTGTAAAGTTAGTACAATATGCTTATTGCTTATTGGGTTTTACTTGTTGAAGTTTTTTTTTTTTTTTTTTAAAGTATACAAACATCGATATAAATCATCTAATGTGGTATGCAATGAACGTATTGATTGTGTTATGGCTTTTGGAGTATTCTAGTAGTAATGTAGCATTAGTTGTCTGGTTGCTTGTGCATGAATATGGTTTGTGTTCTCGAAATCTTGATTAGACAATGCTCTTATAGCTCATTAAGGTATTTCTTCTTTGCTATGCTTGTATTATGTTGATTTCATTTGGTACATTACAAATTCTCCTTTTTTCACTTTTTTAGCGTTTTTTAACATGCAAACGCCTCGTGTAAGTTTACCGCTCAATGCCCGTTACGCATTTCTAAACCTTGGCCAAACTAAGTATGTATCCATATATCCCGAGTAATTTGTTGTTTGTTTGTGGCTCTTGCTCCATGTGTAGCAGTCCTTCAATTAACCACCTAAATGCCTCTTTTGTCATGGTTGGAATTCTGTCAAGAGAGAAATTCCCTTAAGTGATAAAAACCTTGGCCAGCAATTCATATATCGCGTATAGGATGAAAACCTTGGCCTGAAGATGAACTCTCTGTCCTTCATGCAAGTGCGATGACAAGAAAGGAATCCTAGTTCCCATAAGAGGTGCTGCAAGTTTTGGCCTCAGTATCTCATCAAAATTGTGAAAATTCAAAATTAAGCATAAGATACAGACCCCATAATTCTCAGAGGTGTAACAACATTCATTTCAACCTTAGACAACATTCACTTCAACCTTAGAAAGAGGAGAATTCTACAATAATGAGAGGTCGGGAATGCATTCATTCGAACAATGTAACAGCAACAAAAGCACTTGCTCAAGTCCTTAAAATCTATCAAGGATATCTGGAGAAGACCTTCTTGCACAATGACAGGTTAGTAAGTTTCTCTGAACTTCTCAGCAAATTTTCTCCGAGGCTGCATAATCTTTTACCATTATAATTTCACCACAGAGTTTCTTAGGGACTTGCTCCAGGACTTTCCCTTCCTGCCATCCTTGCCCCACTAACACACCTGGTCCCACATTACGTATATACACAACCACATGATCATCGAAAGGATAGGGATGCTTCACTGCAAATGAAAATGTTGTACATCACACTTCTTTACAGAATCTTAAATGCAATTTCTGAAAGGATTATCTAAGCTTTTATTATACCAATCTTCCTAGTTGCAAAACAAAGGCCCAATGCCCCGGCCAATATCAATACAAAATAAAACTTCCAAAAGACGGTATACAGTGTCATCGCTACATCCTAGCATATTATCTAGGTAATAACTTCATTTGTAAGTGACGACCATGTCAACAAAATTCATCCTAACATATTATCTAGGTCAACAAAATTTTGATGAGTTAAAAACAAAATGAAGAGATCCGGTCATTTTTGTTATGCCAGAGGAGGAGAAATTCTGGGATTCGAGCCCGTGGCTGCTGGGATTCGAGCCCAGGTCTCCACGGCCACAACGTGGAATTCTTACCACTAAACTACAGCCACAAGATATTAGCTGTATGCAATTTTATATATTTTTGGAACTTATATAAACTCCTAAGGCTAGTGTATGAAGCACACCTAATTTGTATACAAAGTTGCTGACTTCAAGAAGGGCATAGCTACATACCATATTTATCACATACTTTGTTACCTTAAAATAAAAATAAAACATAAAAATAAAAAATGAAATGAAATAAAATAAAAATAATAACCAATAGACCCATGTTGGGCACACCATCAGCATAACATGAAAAATGAACAGAATAACCCAATAACCATTGGGGTTTTACCTTTAAACAAATTAATAGTAACCAGGGGAGTTTGTAAAAAAATAACGAGGTCCATGCAACACTAATCACATCACTTGCCTAACAAATAAGGTAAAGAACATATGATGCAAATCAGCATATGAATTTGCAAACCGTGAAGTTTAGACCTTAAGTGGGATTTAACTACTAGACAAGAGAAACAAACTCACCTGGTCTTGGGAAGCCTCCTGGGAAATCTTTTAGATCCAATAGCCCATCACCAAATTCATATGCTGTGTCGCAAGGTTGTTCAGTTGCCATCACTTCCTCATGTTTTTCTCACGGTGAAGTACAATGGACTATAGGAATTTGCAATTCCAGAAAGAACTGGACCACCTGAATGTGCTAGCCAATGGTTAAACTGAGTTCTAGCCATCATTAACCCAATAATAATTATCTGCATATTATGCAAGAAGCTACCTGAACGAGATATATTATATGATGACAAGTGAGAATAATTTCCGGAATAAGACCCAATTCAAATTGAACAGTTATGTTACCCAAATAACATGTAATACACTGATCCACGTAATTAGTCATCTCAGGGTCCTATTCATATCCTTCCTGGCATGAACCTAGACACACAACTAGTACGGTACTAAGATATCCTCAAGAACCCCAATGGAAACCCATCTTCAGAAGCCGAGGCCATAAGGAGATGACCTCAAATTCTCACTTCATCCAAAATCCTTTTTCACCCACTCCTTTTTCTCCTTTGTCCTTCCAATACAATCAAAGTGAATGCATAACAAACACAATCCTCCATTTCTCCACCCCAAAATCATGCTTCTTGAAGTAAGACACCACATTCTCCTCACAAGATTGGATACGCAGATTCAGTAAAATTATTGTACATATCATGGAAGCAAAATATTAAGGCAGACAACATAGATCTGTATTTCTAGATTTGATGTGAAAAACTGAGATACAACATATAACAGCTGAATTTCAGAAACAGACAATTTCAGTAACACTTTTTCTCATGAGTCTAGGAGAAATAAAAATAGATATTTCGAAATCACACGTACCAAGAATTATCCTTCCACAAGTCCGCCCATCTTTACAGCGAAATATGGCCTGAAATGCATGAAGGATCAAATGAAAATATGTAATATAAAGAAAACAACAAATTATGGAATAACAAAATATTTTAACTTTTAAGGGCATACTACAAACTAGAGAGTAGAGTGTACCTTCTTAAAGAAATTTATCCAAGAAATAGGCCATGGTCCTGAACAGCATCCACACCAGATGGTCAGAAATTCAAGAAAAGTATTGAATTGGGACAAGAAAAGAGGTATTAAAAACTCAGAATCTAGAAAAACTTAACCTGTAATAATTACCGTTTCTACAATCATCATCATCATCATCATCATCAAAGCCCATTCCCGAGATTTTCGGGGTCGGCTACATGAATTTTGGTTCTCCAAGCAATGCGATCTTCCCACATTTCCTCATCTAATCCAAGCTCAATGATATCTTCATTCACCGTCTTCATCCACGTTTTCAACGGTCGTCCCCTCCGTCTATATCCTCCATTAACTTGCCAATCTAAACATTTTCTAATTGGCGCCGTGCTTGGTCTCCTCCGCACATGACCAAACCAAGTTAAACGTCTTTCTCTAATTTTTTCCTCTATGGGTGCTACACCTAAGTATCTCCTAATTCTTTCATTTCTAATTTTATCCTTACGAGTTTTACCACACATCCACCTTAACATACGCATTTCTGCTACTGCCATCCTATGCGTATGTTGTCCCGTGGTAGCCCAACATTCTGAACCGTATAGCATGGCTGGTCGAACAATTGTCTTATAGCATTTTCCTTTTAGCCTTGCAGGCATCCTTCTATCGCACAATACTCCTGACGCCATTCGCCATTTCAACCAACCTGCTTTAATCCTGTGGTCTACATCTGCTCCAATAGCCCCATTCTTTTGAATTATAGACCCTAGATATCGAAAAGTCTCACACTCTGGGACATTTCTACAATCACACATCCAAATAAAATACTCTTAAACTATGCAACAACGACACTCTATTCTAATAAAAAAAAAAAAGTGTGTCAACACGTATAGTGTCACATACTGGTGTCGATGCACGAATACTCCGATTGGACACTCCATGCTTATTTTTCATATATCTTTGAAAATTTTCAATTATATACTAATGTTACAAGCATATTATGGAAATTTACTAATACATGAATAGCAATATTGACGAACAAGTGAATGAATATTACTAATAGTTCAAACTTTATTG
The DNA here is from genome assembly GCA_963556465.1 of Berberis vulgaris. Classification (NCBI taxonomy): domain Eukaryota; kingdom Viridiplantae; phylum Streptophyta; class Magnoliopsida; order Ranunculales; family Berberidaceae; genus Berberis; species Berberis vulgaris. Next base: position 6,502,452 of record OY747133.1, read on the forward strand.
CTAAAAAGTAAATAATAGTAAAATGCACAAGCGTGTCCTCTAGCGTATCTCATATAGTGTTTTTCCTGGCTAACGTGTCCGACACTTCGTATCCGTCTCGAATGAAGATACATGTACCCGTGTCGTTGTTACATAGCTCTTAAACTATACTATTCTAGTATGACCTGTAAATAGGCATTTCACAAATACACTAACTGGGCAAGAATAAATATGTTACAATCAAATGCATATCCAAGCAGAACAATCTGCTGAAGTTTGCAGGTGCTGGAAGTGGGCAAATCACTAATGATTTACCCCCATCACCCCGAACCCCGACATAAACAATCCTAACTTTTCTGTTGGCTATCTTCTCCCCACTGTTAACAGCACACATGAGAGAAAATGTCCGCACAATAATTCTGAACTGCTACTAAAATGTGCTAAGGAAAAAAGAAATAAGAATCACAAGATCTTGTATTCCGAATTACGACTACTACAACAGATGTCTCATCCTAGATAGTTTGTAAAATCAGAAGCTGTATGTTATTTTTATGAGTGCATAAAGCAGCCCAACACAGTGGATACTGCCATAATGAAAATGAAATAGAATCAGTACCTCCACTAGTTCGACAATTCCAAAACTCAAGAGATGTTGCGCTATCTCCATCAGACAGCAAGCTTGAAGAAATTTTCTTTATTTGTTTAGAATCCTTGCGGCGTGTGCCAGCAATTTCCCAAATCCTTGATATAAGCCTGATTCAGTTATTTGGGAATATGAATTAGACCATCAACCCATTGCTTCTCAGTTCTCACTAAAGCTCTTTTAATAGTTGGTGGGCCTAAATTCTTCATACAACTGGCTGAACCACATATAAATGCAGCTACCATAATAATTTGGTCAAAGGGAAGTTATCACATTGGAAATACATCATACATTTATGTTTTACAACTCAAAGATTTGCAAGAAACAACCTAGGTTTCAGCAAAGAAAGTAACCGGTATCGTCTTTCCTCTGGAATGTCTCCAATTTTCTTCCTGGAGGTCATAGAACAAAACTTTAATTAGCCAAAGAAGATGAGATCATTTTGTTCACAGAGTAACAAGCTCAAACTAATTGAAAAACAAACAAGTGATCCTTAGAGAAGGTAAAAATTCATTGATCACGAAAAACAAAGCTTAATACAAGTATACAAGAAAACTCCCAAAGCTCAATAGCTAGTCATTTGCCGTTACAAAATTTTCCAATCGACAATCAAGTTTTCAAAGTATCCCTTTGAGATTGCGTACTCCAATGCCGTGAAAATCCCACATTATTTCAACAAAACACACTCTATCAAACTAACTGATTGCTCTGGAGAATCCATTCACTATATTCAATCCAAATGCCACTGAAGAAAACAATGATATTATATGAAATATCCGTATGTATCAAACTTTATATTCTTGGAGTATTGGACAAAGAATGCATCTTATAACATGTCAAACGCACAAGCAAAACTATTTATCGAGTTAATTAGACGCCCTTAATTAAGTTGAAATAAGCAAATTATATCCTTGAAGAATAGGATTACTTCGATATGAAATAATCAAACCTCAAATTTTACCATTATAATTTTTACAAAAACAATAGTTTGAGACTGGCTGAATATAAAAGTAATACAATTCATTCCGTCAAATACTTGCAAAATGCTTCAACCTGCATACTGAAGGTGCAACACACTTACATGCCCACTGGCAACCAAGCTATAATTTTTGGAAGCCCCATTATTAAACTGTTCAAACCCATCATTAATTTTGCTCAAAAAGCATTAAAAAAAAATCAAGCCTTTGAAAGCTCACCAAAGATACGCGGCTGGATTATAAGAAGACTGGTCCAATGGAATCAAATCCTTCGGGGGATCGATGAAAGACAACACATCTTGTTCATCAAAGTAAATTTTTTTTCCATCTGGCAATACTTCATATGGCTTCTCATCCCAAGCTGACAAAGACTCGCCTTTTCCTCCACCAACAGCTCTGGTTTCCCCAAATGAGGTGAAATTTCTTCGCAAACGAGTGAATTGCTTATCATCTGCAAGAACAAATGTTAAATTTTCAATGGTGGATAAATCAAAGAAGGTAGGAGTTGGTTTGGTGGTGAAATTGAGCTTACCAGAAAGTCCTAACCCTAACTTAACCAACTTGATTTGGCAGGAAAATCGAATTGGGGAAATAGGAAATTTGTAGAAGGCGGAGTTGGAGGAGGGAGGTGTGAGTGTCTGCATTCCTGTGATGAAGGGTTTTAGGCAGGAGATAAGGTAAGAGAGATGGGGCTATTGACCCCGGGGAAACATTGAGAGGCCCCATCATGGAGTGGGGGAATACCGTGAGTGAGAGCACGAGGTGAAGATTGATGATGGGGACTTTATATATATCTTCTCTAACAAAAATCAATAATTCTACCACGCCTTGGTAGCTGTCTGGACCCTCCTGAGCACGTGCGCGCCTGAGAGGGTCTTGGGCACATGCGCGATGCGCCTGATTTGGCTCCAAAGAAATAAGATTTTTGGCTCCAAAGAACAAGAACAAAACTCAGATCTCGTCTTTCCCAAATCACTCAAACAACTCCTCCTTTTCCTCCATGACAAATCACTCAAACAACTCCTCCTTCACAAATTGCAAAACCTCACAGACACAGATCTCGTTATTTCTCCTCCACAAGACTCAGACTCAGACTCCTTCACAGACTCAGACTCAGACTCCTTCACAAGTTCATTCTTCTCTTCACATACTCAGATCAACACAACCATCTAGCTCTAATAGACAGGTGAAGGGCTTCTCACAACCTGCACCAATCTACAGAGGAAATGGACATGCAAAGAAAAACTTCTCACAGACTCCTAATGAGTTTCACAACCCCATCAGACCCTCCTAGGGAGGTTATTCACCATGAGAATATGGTCATGGATGATTTTCTATAGCTGAAAGTTGAATGTGGTGGAGATAATTACCTTAACTTTCCAAATCAGTCAAGGATATAAAGCAGTTCAGAACTTGTAGATGGATTTGCTTTGGTTGAGAATTTTGTTTCTAAAAGATTTTAGCTTTTTATTGGGTCTGCATGTATATATGAAGTATGTTCACTCAGGTTGAGTTTGGCGAATTATTCTATTGGTGTTGAAGGATGTTTCTTAATAACATTTTTGTCTGCATCTATATGCATCTGCAATAAATTCCACAAGCATGGAAACATAGTTTTCATTGGGATTCCTTAGGGTATCACTCTGTTTCAGTAAAGTCTAATGTAGTGATAGTGTTTTGCTAATGCCTTGCTATTGGGTGACATGTAGGAAAATAATGTGCTTCCTCGGGAGAAGAAAGATGACCAGAATTCTGTGGATGTTGCTCTGTTCAAGGCCATTGATGGAGTTGCTGCTCCGGACCCAGTGGAGTTGCTGCTCTATCTCAACCTGATTTTTGTTTGTTTTAGAGTTTGTCCAATTTCATCAGACTGAATGAAAAATGTTAGAAGTGTAATGGTCTTGGAATTTAATGGTCGTTTAATTTTTGTTGAAATGTAATGGTCTTGGAATGTTTGATATACTCGCCTCCTTAACTGAGATTTGCAACTTCTTGCTGGAGTTCACACATTTTAATGGAAGAATATGCTTCCACGACATCAACCTAAAATTCCTTTACCATCTTAAGGAAGGGAAACACATTACCAATTAAAGTTCATTGATATTATGATAGTGTTCCAAGACTTCTACGGACCATGTATTGTTGGGGCCACATATGTGACAATCCCTTCAATATGGTTAGTCTTTTAGGACCATTATTATCCATTTGAGCGAATGGAAACCATCCAGCATAAGGGCAGTGATAGACAATCCTAGTAGAAACAAATATTGGTGCTACCCATACTAGACACAACAACATCATACACTGTAACACTGAAAGAATCTACTTCCTTTCAATCCAAACATTTTCATCAAATACTTAACTACACCAAACAAGAAAGGTACTTAGAAAGACTACTCTCAAACAAATCAGAGATCACTTCCTCTGATAAACGAGACAACACAACCACCAACTTACATAACCTTCACCAATTGAAGTGTAAGCATTTGCAAAGTCACAACTCGACCTTGCCTAGCACACAAAAAAAAAAATCTCACTACCAACCTTTCTCTGAGTCTGTGAAGAAGAGAAGGAACTTGTGAATGAGTCTGAGTCATGTGGAGAAGAAGGAACGAGATCTGAGTCTGTGAGGAGTCTGACTCTATGAGGAGTTTGCGATTTGTGAAGGAGGAGTTGTGAAAGAGTGAGTTGTGAAAGAGGAGTTGAACGAAAATTGGGCTAGGGAATAGTGAAGTTGTTGTCTTATTGCGTAAGGTCGAACTTTGGTTTACCAAATTGCCCTCGCCCGATTTCTATAATGTCCGTTATGCCCAAGACGCAGCAAAACCATGAAGAGCCCATTTTGCTTCAACATTCATGAAGAAGATGAAGAGATACAAGTTAATCCCCATCAAAACCACAGAGAGCAAGAGCGTATAATTGAAATCCCTATCTGGTTCTACCTTCTTCTTCTTCCCGTCCTCTTTTCTCCTTAGTCTACTCACCGCCACTATAACGTAGAAGAAATCGAAATAAAACAAACACAACGCCAGATCTGGAACGTCGACTTGAAGAGCTCGCTCTCGCTCTCCATCGTTTTGAAGCTATTTTCAGACTCTCTCGATTCCACGATTCCATCCAGATCAAGGTAACCATCTCTCAACTACTCGATCTCTCTTCATTGAGTCATCGATTTTCATTCAGATTCTATACTACATTTTGTGTTGGCGAGTGAAAGAAGTTTGGGTGGATGAAATCAAATTAATTTGGTTGATTTTAGAGGGAAAATGAACGGGGTTAGGGTAGTTGATTTGTGATTTGGAGACACGTTAGTTGAAAGTTTGGGGGTTTGGGGAAAGAGGGGAGATGGAAGAAGAATTGCTTTATTGCAGCAGACAGAATAAGAAGAAGAAGATATCACAGAGAGGGAAGGGGATTTGCAGTCAGGAGTGACTGCAGTGTACTCTCTGCTTTGGCTGTTGATGTGGGAGACTTTGATGGGGCTTTTGATCCAGTTGTTGTCTGTGACGCTTGGGGTTGCAACAGGGAGGCACTTGCCGCAACATTGTAGCTAGGGATGATTATCCCAATTGGACAAATTAGCTTTTTTGGTTCATGGCGGAGGTGGCTCTTGATTCTAATTTTGGCTGATATTCAAAACTGTGAAAGGTTCTTCTGTAAGGTGAAAGTTGATTGCTTTCAGTTAAAACTAAAATGTGCTTATGAGTTCCATGTTCAGTTTATGAAGTGGAAATTGGCTTCTGATTGACGGGGTTGTTCCTACATTGAGGTTTGATTTCTTTCCTTTAATGGAATTCCAAATACACTGCATTGAGACAGAGGCATATAACAACATTTTGAGGGCTTGGGCTTTCATTGCTCAATCTGATGTCCTCTCCTAGGTATGTTATGCGCTTTATTTATTTAGTTATTTCCATGAGTAATACTACAGTGCACCGGGATCTTGTCTGATTTTTGTGCCTGGTGCTACCAAGCACCGTTGATATGCCTCGAGATAGTCATATGTTCCTATCTCGAGAAACATCAACGGTGCTTGGTAGCACCAAGCACCAAAACCAGGCAAGATCCCGGTGCACTTAAGAATTCCCGTATTTCCATATTTCTGTAAAGTATCATCAGGTGATGGTTTATCTCAAGTGTTGTCTTCTCTGTATTTCTCTAAGAATATCTGTTGTTACATTACCAACTTATGAATTTGTGCGGTATCTCAGTGTCCAGAGAAATATCTGACTGCTAGCATTTTTAACAGGGTAAAGAAGGCCAAAGCAGCACAAGGGCCTGCTACCACTGATGCTGATGACGGGTGGACTATACCGCAGTCAAAACACACTTTCAAACCGAAGCCTTCTTCGGCAGCACAGCCACATACAAACCTTGCTACAAAACAAGTGGCGCAAACTATCAATAACTCCGCAGTTGCTATCATAGATACCCAGCGCCCAGCAGAACCCAAGGGGGTGACCATTGCCACTAGCAGGGCCGAGTCCACAGGGGACGCGAACAATGCCCAAAGCAACCCGATTGTGCTGCATGAGGCTGAACAAACAGGTACACGGGGTGAAGAGCAGCACCTCAAAGAACAGCAAAGTGTGGTTGTTGTTGTTCAGGAGCAACACTTAAAAGAATTCAGGGATGATTGTAGGGATGCCGGTTACTCACCCAATGGGATTGAAACGGCGATTCAGGCTGCGAATTCAGACGCTGAAGTAGCAGCAGAGCCAGGTCTGTCTACCCCCATAGCTAACTCAGAGGACAACCCAATGCAGGTAGTGGAGGTGCTTCACGCAACCGATGATATTCCCACAACGATCATGGATTGCCTAACACCCCAAGAAGTTAACGCTGTACAATCAGCAATTGCAAAATTAGGCATGGATGCATGGGTCGCTGAAATTCAAGCTTCCCTTGCAGAGGCAGCACCACAGGTGGGGCAAAACACTAGTGAAGAAGAACGTGAGTTTCCCACAATACAGTCTCCCACGACATATGTTCCTCGAAGGTCCTCTCGAAGCAAGAAGACAAATCCTAAATTCAGGTAACTGATGATGCAAATACAAGTAGAATGCAAATGTTTATTAGAACCTTGTATGGATGCTAGATTAGTGCTAGCATTCAATGGTTTTTATATCATGATTCATTGTGGTTCGTATCCTTACGACGACTTCTCATACATCCTGGGACCAACAATAGGTATAAATCACGTCATGAGAGTGATTAAAGGATTGATTGTTACTTATGAGGAAAAAAAGTTACGGCAGGTCTCTCATGCAACTACTTTAGTAGCAGAACATTTTGCAGGGTTACTCCCCAACTTGGAGACGGTGATTCTAGTACTAATTAGGTTCTTTGTTGAAGATTTGAAGCAAGTATATTGTCCTATGGATGCTGTAACGAGTGAACGTACCTTCGAATGCAACTTGTAATGGTTTTTTTTTCTGTGGTCTGGGGAGCCCATTTACACCCCGCGCTTGCCTTTCAAAAAAAAAAAAAAAAGGACTTATTTCTGCTGACCTACGCATATCATTTTTAGCAGAAATTCTAGACAGCCTGGGTCTGCTGCCTGGAAAAGGTCTTTAAAGAGGGGGGGGGCAAAATTGTATTTTCGCCCCCCAGGCAGGGAATCCAGGCAGCAGACCCAGACCCTGTAGAAGTGTTGCATTTTTAGTCAATGACTAGAGTTCAATACGTTTTTTTGTAAATTGCAAATATTAAAGAATGAATTGTTTGTTCACGTAGTATAAAACCTTCAACAATTTGTTTTTAATTAATATCTAAAATAATAATTATAGAATTCAATAAAAATATATATCATTAGCAAACTTGTACAAAATGTTCACAAAAAATATATATCATTAGGTCCTAACTGTCCCCCTTAAAAAACTCAATCAAGGGTGGTATCATCACCAGTCCATAAATTCCAAGGATGAGTTCGACTTGTGATTTTTTAAAGACTTGTTTTTTTGACACTTTTATGATATTTACGCATTCCTTGATCCGTAAATATTTGCTTTAATATTTATAGCAATGGAGCCAAGGGAATTTAATATGGAATAAAAAGGTAATGCAGACTTGGATCAAGACCATGCAGTGAATGAAGAATAAAGGACAATCAACTCTAAAACACCCACATAGACCCTTCCTCATATTCAACCCTTTTAGAATTTTTTGTTGATGAAATGAAATTTGGTCAATTTCTTAGTAAATTCTAAGTCGAGGAAGATAAGCAGTGAGTCGGTCAAATTGGCACACTAAGAATGTCTCATGAACACGAAGAAAATGAGCTTCAAGAGAATGATCGGAGTTGCAGTACCATGAACAAGAGATTGTAGAATAAATTTTTTTTTTCTTCGAATAAGTCGGCTAAGTCATTTAGTTCATCACATGAGAGCGGCATATATGTTTGAATTTCAATTATTGACTTTAGGTATTAGGAGATGGAAATTTTCAATTATGTCTCGTTAATCTCCAACTATCATAATCACTGGGTGATGGCTAACGAAAACCTGACAAGAAAAAACTGTCAAACCAATAGAAGAAAATATGGCAATGAATGAAGATGGTAGCAGTTGCTTCTAAAATTTATGGATGGGTCAATTATTAGAAATCTATCAATAAACATATGGTGGGTGTTAAGTTACATTACATGTGTTTCTTAAGTCAAATTGATGTATTAGTATTAGGTTTTTTTTTTTTTTTTTTTTTAAATACGAAAATTATTATTGAATGGACGAAGGAAAGAAAATTACAGAAAGCACAATCCTAAAGCCCAATAACCCTTGTCGTGCAATAAGAAGTTATTAGTGCATATTAATGATTGTAAAATATTAACATTTTCTAAAACACAAAATAAAAGAGCCCAAGCCCAACAACTCTTCTCGTGCATCTTATCTCTATAAATTGTCACAGCGTTGGGGTTTTAGGGTTGTGTCTTGGACAGATCGGATCGGAAATAGGCGCTCCAATTTCCGTTTCAATAATTTTTGGAATCGAAATTCATTTATATTATGCAATCTTGGAGAATACGATGACCCAATCATGGTTTTTATTTTTATTGAAGAAAAGTTTTGAACTTTGTTCTTGTATATTAAATTCAGAAATTCTAGGGAGCGAGGGTAAGGGAGCGAAGCAAAATCTCCTCCAGATATATGATGTTGCTTATCTCGAGGGGAATCACTCCTTCCCTTCCTCCCTAGAAGGGCTCTATTAAATTGGATGGAACAAGAGTATCGGATGTCACATTGATCCCAATCTTTAAACTTGGAATTCACACCGTTTTTACAGTAACTTGACTTGGGTTGATATATTCCCATTTTGAATGTGCACAATGCACATGCATCCAATAGAGTAAATGTATCTCGAGGCTGTGCATGAGACCGATGGCTCACACGGAGACAATGAAGACATTATTAAAGTTGAGATTTTTCCGCTAGTCAAAGACTTTGATTTAACAGTTAAAACTCAAAATGAGAGATTAACTGAGTTTCAAAAATTAATGGGAGTCAAGAAGGAATACACAAAAACTAATATGGGCCAGATGATAATTAACCGAAAAAATGACAAAAACTTGATTTGCAATTTGTTGGGGTATATGTTGGGCTAAGCAGTGAATTTCTCTTTCACTATCTCTTGTATTTTTTTTTGGGAATTCTAATTGGCGAGGAAAACAGCGATGGGGAGGGGTGCAACCTTCCATCACTTTCGACGTACGTGCTTTTGTGCATTCCAAGGGGAATGGAGAGTTGCACCCCCCTCCCTCGCTGATTTCCTCGCCATATAGACGCACTCTTTTCTTTCAGAATTTCTAATGAAAATCCTTTTGACTTGACGGATAATAGAGAGAGAAAGAGACAATTGTTAACACATTGGGGAAGTCTAAATGTCGAGGAAACCAGCGAGGAAATGAGCGAGGAGAGTGATGTGGCGGGGTGGGAGCCATCCATTTCGCTCGGGATGCGTGCACAAAAAATTGCAACACGCATCCCAAGGGGGTGGACGGCTCCCACCCCGCCACATCACTCTCCTCGCTCATTTCCTCGCCTGTTTCCTCGCTATCTAGCCTCACTCTATCACATTTTAGATTTTGGAACGGTTATAATTATGATTGCAAAGCTTCGCATAAACTTAGTAACATCTCATTATATTTTATTGAAAAGTTAATAATAATAATAATAATAATAATAAACAAGCAAGTCATGTTACACTTTCATATATAATCTAGATTGTAAGAGCTACATTTTTAGTCTCTGATGCCCTTTGAAAAATTCTTGTTAATTTCATATGCCATGAATTGACAAACTTGTAATCATAAAAGTAAAAGTAAAATCAATTTTTCGTGACCACCGATCCCTTTGTAAATCAAAACTCGTAGGCCATTCACTCTTCCCTTGCTAGCTCATAGAATATTTACATCCCACAACTCCCTCCCTTCTTATAGAAGATCAATAGTTTTACCTGCCACTTATTACAACGTGGAGTACGAGGTACCTCATTTATTTCAATTATTCCATATCCTTTTCACACAAAGAAACAATTGATTATTTCTACTAGTCATTCAGTCAAATTCTTTAGAGAGAACACACTGAATTTGTATGCTTGTTGTCTATCATACCATTTCCAACAATAGGATAGGAATGTAAGAATAATCATTTCCTTCCAAATAGAATGAGAATTTATTTTTCTTTTTCATTGACATGTATGGTTGAGACAGAAATATGCACCTGGTTGTGTTTGATGTTTCGATTTTTCATGGAAAAGAAAACTTTTCACTCAAAATTGAGTATTTCGGCATTTAATTTTTTCATGAAAAAATGAAAACTATGTTTTGGTTGAAATATGAATTTTTTTTCCAAAAAAAAAACTTTGTTTTTTCGTTTAAATTTTTTCCAAAAATCAAACACACCTGAGAATAATCATTCCCTTCCAAATAGAATGAGAATGCATTTTTCTTTTTCATTGACATATATATTATTCCATTTTCCAGACCTCATTTTACCTTGCGATATATATTACTACCATCATAGGTTTACCTTGAGAGTATTATTTACCATAGGCTAACTTTGTTTTTAAAATTTAAACTTTTCATCCCCACTTTAGGATAGTGAGAATATTATTCCATTTTCCAGACCTCATTACTCTTTTACCTTGCAATATATATTACTATGGAGTAAATTATATTATATCCTACCCTTTTCTATAGGATTTGATTTTCACATGCAATAAAAAGAGATTTTGTTATGATTTTCTTCTGTAAACAAAGTTCTTAATTGTTTGTTTGGTAAAGATATATTGAGTTTAATTAAACTGTTCTAAATGGTGTAGGTTATAAACCATGGCATTCCTAATGAAACAATACACAGTATGATTGATATAAGCCGAAGGTTTTTCGAGCTCCCTTACGAGGAGAGAGCAAAGTACATGTCAGCCGATACATCTGCACTGGTTCGGTATGGAACAAGTTTCAATCAGAGCAAAGATGGTGTGTTCTATTGGAGGGATTTCTTGAAGCTAATGTGTCATCCATTACCAGATGTTCTTCCCCATTGGCCTTGAGGTAAATAGAATTAGAGATTCTCCTTCAATTGCTAAGGGCACTGTATTTGATTTTGATTTTTCATTATATAGTTTAAGCTTACCAACTAATTATAATAAGCACTTATTTTTTGTCACCAACAATAAATTATCAGGAAAGCAATGGGTTCTTTCTCCAAACATACCAAATACTTGTTTCTTATGCTGATGGAAGCTGTCCTAGAGAGCCTAGGGTTAGTAGGAACAGTCGATGAAGATGATATTTTAAAGGAATTCGACGATGGAAGCCAGCTAATGATCGTCAACTGCTACCTGCCATGCCCTGAACATAATCTAACACTCGGTATGCCGCCCCATTCTGATTATGGTTTCCTCACTCTTTTGCTACAAGATGAAGTTGAAGGACTTCAGATACAACATGAAGGCAAATGGCTCACAGTTGAGCCTATTCCCAACTCTTTTGTTGTCCATGTTGGTGACCATCTTGAGGTAAGTTCATCAATTTACTCATAGTGAATTCTAATAAAGATTCAAGTTTTTTCATTCATGTTTATAATATCACACATTGATTGAATATTGGTCTAATTGTGTTGGCAGATATTTAGCAATGGGAGATACAAGAGCGTGCTACATAGGGTTCTTGTAAACTCATCTAAACCGCGCATATCAGTGGCTTCTTTGCATAGTTTACCTTTCGAATGCACCATTAGGCCTTGGACGAAACTGGTTGAAGATGAAGCCAATCCTAGGAGATACAAGGATACGAATTTTGCTTCATTTCTCAAGTACATATCATCTTGTGAGCCCATGAAGAAGAATTTCCTAGAATCCAGGAAATTGACTTGAGTCATGATGCGTGAAATCTTAAGAAAGTAAAAGAAGATCACAGGTTGACTTTTGTAGCTGGAAATACCTAGAAAGAAATTGTATTATTGGATTGTAACAGAGTCTATTTGAAATTTGGAATATATAACCTAGCTAGAGTTCATTTTCATTTACTACTTTTTCCTTATTCATAAGATATTAAACTCATTTTTTCTATATGTTTTTAAAATTTTAAGTACTGCTTAGCTTATGTTTATGAAGCATTTATTCAAAATTACAAATTAACAGGAACATTAGTTTTAAATGAGGCCTTCCCGGTAATGAGAGGCCGCTTATATAATTGATTTACGTTTGTCAACTTCTCAATGCACTAGGATACGGATACGTGCGAATATATACTTGAAGAATTTTATATACATTTACCAATAGTTACATCAACAGGTTATATTATCAAATAATTGCTATATCCTCACTGTACTTATGTAGTCATTTAGACTTAACATATCCCATATCTATACTGCGCGCGTTTTGAATACAAATGCTTGCCTCCATACCCTATGGCAGGCATAGCAAATTCCAGTAGGTGTGACATCATGTACGGAAATTGGAAAGTACATCATGTTTCCGTGACTGCATTTCTAGCCCAAGCCCATCTGTGATCTAAGCCCAAAACAAAGAACTTGGGGGTCCATCCACAGTGGAGGTCCACTTAGACAGGCTTGTACATCACTACAACATGCAATCCATTTCATTCCATTTATGCCCTCTGCGAGTGCAAATTATGGCCAAAACCTATAGGCTACACACTGAGTGCAAATTATGCCTAGAAATCCTGAAAAATGCTCTAATCAAAACTTCTCATCCATCTTCTTCAACTCCCTTCTTTGAAAATGAACTACCACATCCCTTTACCTTCATGATCCCCTCTCCACAACTTGGAATGAACCATCATCCCATCTCACCACCACCTCCAACGCCACCATTACCACTGACCACAAACACATTTAATTAGTTCAAACCCACCACCATCACTACATTTGAATGAATCAATCTAACTCATAAGCAGAAGAAGAGAAATGTTGAATGTTAAAAACAAGGTCAATTGGATGAATGACTTGGAGCTTACCGGGATAAAATCTTAGTAAGCTAGAACTTGGATGGGGTTTCAATGCTATTATTTCTTCTACTTGAATGAGTTTATTCATCATCATCATAGTGGTTGGGGGTTTGAAGGTTTTCTTTTTCATCATAGTTGTTGGGATTTGGGGTTCCTCTTCCAACTTATGGTGAATAGTGAAAGGTGTACCGACATATTTGTCAGTGAACAACACTTGTCACTTCTTTTATCACCCTTCCGATAGAGATCAAAGAAAGCAATTCGAAGTGGCCTCAATTGGGTTTGGGTTGATGACATCGGCTTGAAATGAAATAGGAGGTGCATTTAGAGGTGGTGGCAGATGAGTTCGATTGTTAATAGAGTTAGAGATGGCGATGGTGGTGGCGGTTCAATTGGAGGTGGAACAAGGCTGGGATCAGAGGCGTCCCTGGGCATGGGCGGCTGCCCAGGGCCCCCATATTTTTAATTTTTTTTTATATATTCCCTAAAAATTAATTATAGGCCTTTAGATCTAAATCTATCTAATGGTAATAACTTTGCTTGAGATATTTTTCTAAATAGATTGATTCAAAGCTAGATATGGTTTTCCAATTAAAATAGGAATTAAATCTTCCAATCTCCTAAAATATTTCAAGTCAACTCACTAGATAATCTCGATCGTTAAATAGATTTAGATCAAAAGACCTATAAATTGAGTGTGGATTTGGGACATAAGTAAACGACTAATTATTGTGACTCTTCTTCTTCTCCACGTCATCTGCTTCTCATCTTTTTTATTCTCTCTAATTCTAAACGCCATATGTTTTTCATCTTCTTTATTCTCTCTAATTCTAAACACCATCTGCTTCTCCTCTTCTTTATTCTCTCTAATTCTAAAGAAAGAGAAAGGGTAAGTTACAAAGATTATACAGTAAATTTTTTATTTTTTTTTAACAGAGATTAGATAGTACTAGTGGTTTTTTAATAGATTTTAATTATATTCATATGTATTGATTTGTTTGGATGTTTATAGAAGACAAAACTTGTGGAATCCAGCATAGTGAGTCCAAAATTGATTTGTGAAATTAGGGTCTCTTATCAGGTGATTTTGTTCTAATACATAAACCCTTTGTTGTTGTAATTTTTTTTCTTTCTTTGTGTAATTTCTGTTTTTTTTTTTTTAAAGGCTTGTGTAATTTCTGTTTGTTTGATTTGTTTGTTGATATTGGTCACAATAGAAAATATAAGTCAGTTTTGAAAAAAAAAAAAAAAATTTGTTAGGTCTTTAGCAGAATCTCTTGATAAATTTATGCCTAGTAAAATAGGGGTCTCAACATCAAATATTGAAGAAGAAATCAAACTACCACCTATGATTAGTGATATAATTGAAAATGAACAAGAAAATGTAGAAACAAATGAACCAATAAAAGAAACAAATGAACATGGGAATGAATAAACAAATAAACCAATAAGAGATAGCGAATTTGGGCCAATAAACATTTATGATCGATCCAGGAAATTGGGATAAAATTAATCAAATTTTAGAGACCTACTAGTAGAAAAAAGTTCAAATTAGAATTCATTATGTAGATTTTATTGTTAATGACTTTGGTAGACATTTTTCCACTATTCATTACGAACGAGTGTTATTTAATAAAGAGAAACAAGATAGGAAATGACTTGTATATTCTGTTGTTAAGGATAAAGTATTTTGTTTTTGCTCTAAGTTATTCAAGCAAGACCAAAAAAGGTCCCCATTGACAATGGATGGATATAATGATTAGAAACATTTTAGTGAACGACTTAAAGCTCATGAAACTAATAGTGAACACCTAATTTGCATGACCAAGTGGATGAAATTGCAAATGAGGTTGAACAAACTTGAAATAATTGATAAGAGTGTGCAAGAACAAATAGATAGGGAGAAAGAATACTGGAAACAAGTGTTAAAACGAATAATTGCCCTTGTAAAAACTCTTGCAAGAAATAATTTAGCATTTCGTGGTCATAGGGAGAGGCTTCATGAAGGGAGGAACGAAAACTTTTTAGGTTTTATTGAAATGATTGCTGAGTTTGATCCAATCATGCAAGAATACATTCAACGAGTAAAAAATAAATTAATTTATTACCATTATCTTAGTCCAAAAATTCAAAATGAGTTGATATTATTCTAAGCAAATGAGATTAGAAGTACAATTATAGGAAGAATAAAGTCGGCAAAATATAATTTTTGTTATACTTGATTATACCCCTGACATTAGTCACGAAGAACAAATGTCTCTTATAATGCGAGGTGTTGATGTTTCGGTCAAACCAATAAAATTTAAGGAATTTTTTATACAATTTTTAAAGGTAGACGATAAATCAAGGCTAGGAATTTTTAATGTGCTCATAGATATTTTGCAAAAACTTGATCTTGATGTTGGTGATATAAGAGGGCAAGGATATGAAAATGGATCAAATATGAAAGGGAGACACAAATGTGTTCAAAATAGGTTGCTTAAGAAAAATCCTAGAGCATTTTACACACCTTGTGGTTGTCATAGCCTTAATCTTGTACTTTGTGACATGGGCAGCTCCTGCGAAAAAATAATATCTTTCTTTAGAGTTGTACAATGTATATATTCATTGTTTGCATCATCTACAAAATGTTGGGTTATTTTGATGCATTATGTTGGAAACTTCACACTTAAGTCATATTCACAAACACGTTGGGAAAGTCTTGTTGAAAGTGTTAAAGCAATACGCTACCAAACTTCACAAATTAAGATGTTTTACTTGACTTGGTTAATACTAGTGAAGATCCAAAGACAAAGAGTGAATCTCAATCCTTAGCAACCAATGAAATTGAAAGTTTTGAGTTATTGGTTAATTTGATAATATGACACAATATATTATTTGTTGTCAATACCGTTAGTAAAACACTTCAAGCCGAAGATATGGATATTAAGATTGTCATAGAGAAACTTAGTGGACTCATCTCATTTTTTGAACAATATAGAGAGACTTGATTTGTGAATGCCACGATTGAAGCAAAAGAAATAGTTAGTGCAATGGATATTGAACCTATTTTTAAAATAAAAAGAATCATTAGAAGAAAAAGGACAATTTGATGAGATTAACAATGAAAAATTAATACGTTCAGCTGAGGAATCCTTTAGAGTTGACTATTTTTATACATAGTGGATAAATCTATTTCTTCTTTTAGAAGTAGGTTTGAACAACTTCAATTATATGGAGAGACTTTTGGGTTTTTGTTTGACTTGAAAAAATTGCAATCCGTTGATAATGAAAGTGTGACCTTATATTATATTAAGCTTGAGAGCTCTTTGAAGCATGACAATCTTTATGATATTGATGCAAGAGATTTAGCTTTAGAATTAAAAGTTTTGTGTAGCATCTTACCTAAAGAAGTAAAACAAAAACTTATTGAAGTGCTAAATCATTTGCAAACAATGGATGATAATTTTCCAAATGCC
Source organism: Berberis vulgaris (assembly GCA_963556465.1). Lineage (NCBI taxonomy): Eukaryota > Viridiplantae > Streptophyta > Magnoliopsida > Ranunculales > Berberidaceae > Berberis > Berberis vulgaris. Next base: position 6,518,979 of record OY747133.1, read on the forward strand.
TGGATCGCATATAGAATAATATACCTCATTATTTGATTTTCTTTCTGTAAAGGAAATGGGAGGGTATAGAAAAGAAACAAAGAATGAAAAATTCAACAGGATTCATGATTGGATTAGGAATTCTATTCCGTATGTATAAAAGATCTTCATATGTTATATTATTAAATTCTCGATGATAAATAGATTTGATAGCTCAGATATTGTTATTCATAATATTAATCCGATTTAATATCATCGGGATGAAATGCATCCCCTAGAATTTACAGGAGAAAGACTTAGAACTCCATGGGATTAGATCCCGAGTTATTGTGAAGTAAAAAAAATGATAAAATTATGAAAGTAAATATTCTTGCATTTATTGATAAAATCGAATCTTCGGTCAACCATGTCACAAAAAATATTAAATGGATTAGCTATGATGTCTATTGAGAGTGACTTGACGGAAAAGTTGATTACAACAATATAATTAGTAATTTTGCATCTCAAAATGCTAAAAGAGTCACATTTAAGTAAAATAAGGCATTGGATTTTCTTTTCCTGGTCGAGTTCCAAGGAAGGAACGATTTTCTACTCGTGGTTCTGCTCGAATTGTATCCTGTCCGGATCCTGTTCAAGATGTTACGAAGGCTACTTCTCATCCAAGTCCTTCCTATGAAGATGATGTAAAAGGGGATCGCGAATCTCTCGAGGAGGCTGAGGAACTGAGACTGGCGTTAGAGGAGCGAGAAGGAGACTACTCGTCCGTTGGACGATAATGAAGAGATGCTTCTTTTTGCCTATGGTGTTTCTGACGTAGCCGAGTTTTCTATGATGATCCTCGGGTTATCATATCTTGCTTGCAAGGTAAGTAATCTACCTGAAAACTTATGAAACTATGGCCAAAGCAAAGCTAACCGTTTAGCAAGGAGTTCAGGGCTCAGCTTCTTATAATGGTAGTACTTAGCTACCGCTTGAAAATGCTTTTCAGAATCTGGTTCTTCGACGCCATCAGTGAAAACAGGAGGGGGAAGCTTTAGTTTCAACTTGGAAGCAAGTTGAGTATCCAGGGTCTCAATTAATACATCTGTGGATGCTTGAGATGACAGAGGTGGGTTAAGGGGGCCAAGCTATGAGGATGAAGCCTGCCCAAATGACCTTGCACCCAATGTAACAGCTCCAAATGACCTTCGACTCTGTAGCTTTCGAAGCATCCCCATCTTCATGATTGCCACTTTTGTCATGTCTCTTTTCTTCTTCTTTGCTCTCTTCATATACAAGAGTGTGATAGATGGCACCTTAGCAGAAAAAAGCAAAGCAATGTGGCAAAGCATTTCTGCAATGGGACAAGCAGTTCCTATGGAAGAGCTACAACAAAACAATGAAGCCGTGTCAGATTCTCGTTCTGATAACAATGAAACCATATCAGATTCTCATTCTGATGAAGATTGGAATCAAGTAGGTACTCAGCAAATTGATTGAGTTGCATTCCAACAATACCACTGGACAGCTGCCAGAACAAAATGATGAAATGGCAACATCCACAGATTCAGAAACTGTGGAGACAGAAGTTACTGAAACATCCACAGATTCAGAAATTGTGGAGACAAAATTTACTGCTTCCACTTCTTGATACATCAGTAAATATCGTCTTTCGATTGCCTGCCTTATGCTCATTGTACATATAATGGACGGATTACTGAGAAATCATCAGCATTACTTAGTGCCAGAAGAACAGCTACCATTATTCCTCAATGTACATTGTCCATCTCCTCAGCTAGCTCTTATGTATTATATAATATGTGAGTGCAAAGTTTCTTGATGTGAAACTTTCATCTAAATGCATGGTGATGCCTTATCTGTTTTGGGGACTGTAATTACATCATGACATCATCCTCAGTCATACTTAAAACCATCTACATGCGCGGACTTCAAATCATTTTTTTAAAGCGAGCAGGGGTTTGAAGGATCCGCAAACCTTTAAATTGATAAAAAGTGATGAACCAAATACAATGGCTCGTCTTAATTGGCCATGTGTAAAAAAGTGACTCCAAATCATTCTTTGGAACAAAAGTGTAAAATATTCGCCTTCATCTCATCTGGCCACATGTGTATAAAATTTGGTTGCAACCGTAACCGTTTCTACCAAGAGTTCAATTTGTTTCATTTATTCAGGATACGTAACTGCTGAAATCCTTTTTGTGATTACTGCAGACAAGTTTTGAAGATTTCCAAAACTATACTACGAATGTTTAAACAAGCTCCTTGAGATCTCATTCAGGATGCAAATTAAAAGTTGGTGCATTTGGGACAAGTCATCATTCTTTTATGTAGGTGCGTCCTTGAACACTCTATAAACAATTTCGACAAGTATCGAGGCATAAGGGTGATGAATAAAGTCAAGATGAATCCCCGGCCCTCCAACTTTACAATGGCTTGAGATCACTCCCAACCTCTCTGAAAGAGAATCCACAACTCAATTAGCTGTTGAGTCCAACACTCTCCTGGGAAAATGATGATAGAAAAAGGCTTCCATATATAGAGCAAAATAAAAATACAAACCCAAGGCTTTGTTTTGGTTTGAAGGAGCAACAACTGAGAAGAGTTTGTGTATGGAACAACTTTTCAAAGCAATTAGTTATCACTGTTGATGATCAAAACCAACAATACATGTTTGCAAATTGCAGTTGGGTCTGTTATCTGGTACGAATCTGGGGTCGTGGATGGCAATGCATACATTTTAAGCTGTATGTCCAACATATTCATGGCCTTCGTACATGTCTGTGATTGCCCGGTCATGGGGTCATCTAGGATTATTGGATCCTCCCACTTGAGAATGCACCAAATGGGCAGAGTATAGGTGTTGCTGTAAATGCATGAATGACATTTTTTATACGGATTGGAGTTCAATTTGTTTGGCATATTTATAGGCTCTGTGTCGTTGATAACACTTATCAACGCATTTTTCTTGCGCGAGGAGAGTAAGGACATTCCCATTCAACAAATAGTTGCAAGAACCAAAGCATGAAACAATACAACATAATTATTTCAAAATCAGAAAACCCACTGTAACTCCATGTTGTGACAGCACCTAGAAGATCTCCATTCCTAGTAGAACAAAGCATCAAGTGCCTAGTATTAGAACAAAACTCGACACCAATCGTAAATTGAAGTAGCTTGTATCATACCAGAGAAGGTAAAACATTTGACAAACTTATATTGCATTATAAGACTAATAACACTCAGCCTTTTGCTCATCAAACAGCAAAAAAGGATGTCCAATCTTGTAGCAATAAGACCTTTAATGAAATAAATGGTACTGGATAAAATACAACCAGATGAACTAAATCATTGCTTGATTCGCATCCACCTCACGTAACAGTGTATATCCGAGAAAATTAAATATACTCGACCCCACTATAAGTATTAACTTGAAACACAGATCATCAACTTTATGCCCAGTTTAGGATATTTTGACATCGGTTCTTGCTCTGAGCATGAAGCGGATGTATAAGCATCTTTCATCCAACTGCAGCGTGTCTTTTAACTCAGAAAGAAACAATTCTGTCATAGGCTTGCGTCAATTTCCAGCCTGAATCCTATTTCTACCTCACACAATCCATTAATTCATTTTCAACTCCCAAAAAAGTAGGGTGCATTAATTTCGATGCCCGACAAAAGAGTGAGGCTAGCGAATCAGGTTTTGTAATCATGTTTTGCAACCAAGATGATGTGGCATCGTTAGAGGAGTTTTTTACAACATCGAGATACACAAAATCTTTGGAGATTTCATCATTCTTTCAAGATCACGTCACGTCACCCTGGTTGCAAAAAATGGTTTCCTAGCATTTTTGCCGACAAAATGAATGTAGGCAGATAGTCCAACCTGAATCCTATTTTTACCTCGACACAATCCGCTAATTCATTTTCAACTCCCAGGAAAGTAGGTTGTATTTATTTCGATGCCCGGCGAAATGAATGTAGGCAGATAGTTTAAGGTTTTCTTTTAATGTAATGAAGGATTTAGTTTATTTATTAATTTTATTAAGTTGTTGGGTCAGGCCTAAGTAAGTCCATAATAGAATAAGTAGAGATTCGGACAATCATATCATTTAGGGTTACATTGTTTGATTTACAAGTTAGGTCATTGATTGTAATTGATTTTTGATGAATGAAGAATGAAGAAACTCTAATAGAGATTATTTAAATTTATTTAGTTTTATTTATCTTTTGTGTAGATTTATTCAATTTGTAGTTTAGAATACATTATCTTCGTATCAATATACAGCAAAAAAGATCTCACTGGGGTCAGGCCTAAGTAAGTCCATAATAGAATAAGTAGAGATTCGGACAATCAAGAACAGTACATGCTGCTTCTCTAAATCCAGAGTTCCATCTATGAGTTTGTTAACTAAATCCTTACGTACAATATACTTGATAGTATGTTAACTAAATCGATTTGAACTTAATATATAATCTTGGTTTAGGTAGTTGAGAAAATGATAGATCAATACTCTTTGATCAAATATTCAAACCGTTTACTCTTGGTTTTTGGTAGTCGAGAAAATGATAGATCAATCATACTTTGAAAATCAATTTTATTTCAGCCTGTGCATCATGGAAATAATACAACTTTTCTCTTTTTCTGCTTCTGTCTGGTTAAGATAATGTGTTTTCCTCAGAGCTGAAGCAAGGAAATAAGCCTCTCTAAGAAGGTAGCTTGTGCAATCATTATTGTTACATTTGGAGAGCTTGTATAGTATTATACCAGCCATGCAAGTATACTTGTATATGTAAATTATTATTTCTAAGCTAAAGACCTTGATCTGAAACTTGGTTTAGTATAACTATGATCTAAGTTATATAGCTGACTCAAAACATGAACGTTTTGTGAAATTTGAACAGAAATATAGGTCGCATCAGAAACATTTAAGAGCAAAGGAAGCGGAGGCTGCAAGTTGGAACCAAAGACAACAAATATATGGAGCAGAAACCAGAGGAGGAAGCAAGAGGGAGATGACTCCGTCGCTTGTTACACAAGGGACTCCTTGCATGCCTCGACACAATCGGTAATCAACTTATTTACCTTTTCTGGAGTCTTTTTATCCATACTGACAAATATAATTAAACTCTGTTGGGTAAAATGAGTGCAGAGATATCCCACTCCACCAGTCCCAGGCTTTCCACACCATGCCATGTACAAAGTAGACCAAGGAATTGGTGCCCCAAGTGCCCAATCAAACTCTTACCCACCATTTGACTTCCATCTAGTAAGGATCTCTCATTCTTACATAATATGCTCCCTATTTTTAAAAAATTCAGAAAAAAGGATTTTTATTTAGTTCACCTTCAAATGATAGGTTTGTTTTGATTGCAAGTAGTCTCATGAGGATTTGTATATTTAGCTAAATTTGTGGTCTGTCCAATCCTCATCACCTCAGGATTGAACTTTACGCATCTGATATTTTGCATTTGTGCTTGATTAGTTTAGAAAAACAGATACACTCTGGACCCATGAATTGTAGAGTCTAATTGCCTAAATGACTATAGAGTACAGATTTAGGATTATCAATCTTTACATTGGTTGACCGTTACATTAGAGTGTCTTGCAATTTTATCTTCTTCATAACTCACTTCCCGACTTAATTGCTTAGCTCCATGTGAAAGTGCCCTTACGTGGTCATTTGATGTCATGCATTATGGTGAATTGCATCATTTGTTTATTTATGCCACCAAAAGGACTGTTAACATTCATGATATGTGGAAATCATGATTGCCTTAACTATATTGAGTTGCATGCATTTAAGAAGTTCAGAACTAGTAGAAACTTTAATAATTTGCACTTATCTTGACGACTAGGCAATGTGAAAATAGAAGATGTCCAATGCTTGTCTTGATTGCTTAACCATATCAGCAAACTATCAGTTCTTGTACAAGAGCAAAATCCAGAGGAGGAACTGTTTCAGATGTAGTCATGAATTATTGCTCTAGCTAACCCAGTTTATTATATAAGTTACCGGCCTGTGATTGATCAAAACTTTTATTATGGGGGGCTAAAGCTCACCTCCCCGACCTTTTCATGTGCCATGAGTAACATCTTGCTCGCAATGACGTTCGTCATCGCAGTCGTATGCCGGTATTCATTATCATCATTGTCACTATCATATTTGGTTGTAATTGATATTTTTTTCATTTCATATGTTAAATATGTTGTTTTATTGTGGAAAAAGGGATGGAGAAAGTAGAGATGAAGAAAGTGAGGTGTCAAGCCAAGGTGGTATGAACTGTTGTGACATTTGGTGGAGCCATGTTGATGACCTTCTACAGGGATCAGTAATGAAGTCTGGCAGAGTTTGCAAATCAATGGCTTGAACAACTAGATTTCAATTCGAATATCTCAAATGAAGAAAATGTTGTCCGTCTCTCAATGAATAAGCAGTTGCAAGCAATTGAAGTGACTTATTTAGTTGGGTGAAGTTTTATTCTTGAGAAAGTTAAAATTGTATAATAAGTAGCGATTCTCTCTTTCTCGATGATTTAAAAAAGTCCTTGGTGAGAGTACATAAGTGACATTAATAACCAATAAGTGAGATCTGAACCATCAACATTCCCTAATATAGAAGAGTGAAGTTAGGGAACAAGCTTTTGTAATCAGGATGATGTGGTATTATTAGAGGAGGCTTTTTATAACCTCGAGATGCACATACACACTTTAGTAATTTCATCATTCTTTCAAGATCACGCCACGTCATCCTGGTTGTAAAACATAGTTACAAAAACCTGATTTCCTAGCATTTTCGAATAAAGAAATAAAGATGCATGGTTTTTCAAGATCCCAAAAGTATTTCCAACGATAGTGTTGTTATCAGTTACCAGTAATATATGTGTCATCATCAATCAATTGTTTTGGGCTATCCTTAACTTTTTATTGCTTAAGTGGACATTTTTCAATCTAGCAAATATATAACACTTAGTAATAATATAAATTTATCGTAAAGTATTAACTTGGTATTATCTTTAGATTCAAGTCCTTACACTTATGTCCAACAGTCTAATTTAGGTGTTCTTTAACTCAAAGCAACTGCCAAAGATGTGATGCTTAGTGGTTGAGCAGTGGCAGATGGTATCACTATGTCATAGGGTCGATCCCAGCCGACGGCATTTGGAGTGGGAGGAGTTAAGGGATTTAATTAAAAAAAAAAAAAAACCTTAAAACAACTTCTTGTCAATTTTCAAATAGCCCTAAACATATTCTTTTGTACTTGTTACAACTTTGAAAGGCTTATCTTTAGATTGAGTTCATTGTCACCTACGTCAACAAGAAATTGATTTGAATAATATCAAAATTGGTGATGATGTAGTCAATTTTCGCTCCCTACTTTGACCTTGACCTGCTGACCTACACAAGAAATGCACGTGAGCCACGGACCACCGTTGTGGTGGCCGATAACACTCTGATGCTAAAGTCAGACAAGGATCTGAGGAATGCGTAATGTTGTAAACAAAGAATTTGTAGCGTGCCTTAGCTTACCAACCTCATGTCTTATTTATAATGCTCGAGTTCTGGTTCGACCATGCCATCAATGGTATAGATTAGGGAAGAAGATCTTTGTGGAGATTTTTCTCTAATTAGGAGTCGTGCTGTGAATGAGAGTTTCCTTGTTACCCTTGTGCTCCTAGATATGTGAAAGGTAGTTCTCATTCCGAGAGGAGTCTATAGATAGAAGTCTCCATGTGTGATATATACTTTGGAATTTGCTTCCTAGTTGGAAGCAAAATATTGTTGTCTTGCCTGTCCGAAGCTGATCCTCGAGATACTTGTCTTAGCAGAGCTTATGGGTATTGAGGATAGTTGTGACACGTGTGGGCTTAGCAGACTGTAATGATTTCGGGTATGTTTGGCAGATTGCGTTGTACGGGCTTGAAACCGTTTGGGTCGGATCAATTTTAGGTTGATGTTTGGGCCTACTATTCCTCGAGATCATCATGACACGTGTACGGTGTAGAAGATAGACCGTTTTGGTGCATCATCAACTAACTCCCCCCGAGTTAGTGGGACGTTTAGTCGATCCACTGAATCTCTGAAAAGTAAAATGTACCGTCGCGATGATTGAACCCGAAGCGTTGTCTCGAGTGGCGCATAGCATTGATGAATACGTGACTGCTCAAAGAGAATACGTACGGTTTATATACTCTATAAATAGTCGTCGCTTCGAGGAGGATTCGTCCATTTACTTTATGCATTGTTCTTCTGTGCGATTGTGCTTATGTAGAGCTTGACTTGCACTTTCTATCAATGGAAAATAATGTTGAACTTACTTCCAAGCAGTTGTTGTCCTTTACTTGCCTCAAGCTTTTCGAAAATAGTCTGCTTGATGAAACTGAGTTAATCAGGCTTCGGAGTCTGTATCATATTCCAGGGGACTTGGAAGTTATTCATGCGCTCGTAGATAGGGATCTGTTTCACCCCGTATATAGGGTTACACCGAGGCATGTTTGAATACGGGCTTCGATTTCTAGTGCCAGATGATGTTTGGCGCCTCTTCTTCTCTCTTCGCATGCCTCCCGCTCAATTGGTCCTGAGCGGGTTCAAGATTTTGATTGTGATTCTTCTTCGAGCGCACGACATTGGCCTTCGTCTAACCCTGACGATAGTTCATCATCTTACCGCCGCTTGGTTGGATTCTAGGGGCCTTTGTATACTGGATAACCCTTATTGCTTGTGTCCGGTGGCGGATGATGTTGAGCCCTGGATGAAGTATTGGTTTTTAACTTCAGTGAATTCCTCGTATTTCAAGTTTGGAGGTCGTAGAGTCCACATATACTTTCAGTTTGACCTCAGTAAGTTTCTTCATTGCTATCTTGTTTTCTCGTTCCCGGATGCAATGCTGATTTGACATATAGTTTCTTTTTTCAGGGAAGTTCACGGTTTCGATTCTCACCGAGGAGGAAAACGGATAGAAAGAGATTTCATCAAACTCCCATTGATATCTGTTGAGGAGGTCATAATGCCGGGTAATGTCGTGCGGAGTGGATTGGTACGGTGCTCTCATGACGTTCTTGTTGCACCAGGTTTACCGCCTGAAGAGGTCGTCGACCATCGTTCGAGAAAAAGGAACTTGGCCATGCCTAGTCCGACTAGGTTGGCGGAACTGGAGGCGAGTGTGCCTCTTGTTGTTGTTCTGAAGCGGATGCAGCCCTCTATCCATGTTGTTTATTCTTTCGAAACAACAAACAAGAGATCAAAAGAGAGAAATTGAACCACAAAAAAATTGATCGAACCACATTAAGATAGATCCAACAACAAACAAGATATACGAAATTGAAAAGATATAAGAAGTAGAAAAAGAAATCAAAACTGCAAACCGCAATTACCCTTGATGATGATCGCTGAAAGAATAAGAGAGATCGAAAAATGGTGTAGATATTTAGTGTAACAGGGTGTTGGAGTATTTAGGTTTAGGGTTTGGCGACCGTTTGGACTTGAGAGTGAAATAGAGAAACTGAGAGAGAAAGGGTTGTGTGCGTTTTGGGTTTTTATTTTTGGGAGTGATTCAGTGCAATAGGATGCACCGTAAGGCATTTGTTGCACCAATCAGGTATTGACACCTACCTATATATATAATCGGTCGGCTCAGAACTGTAAACCAATTCCGAACCGTTTATAATCGGTTTCGATTCGGTTTAAATGATTTTCTTTCCACTCATATTTCGGTTCGGTCGGTTAACTGCATTTAAATCGATTTTTGTCCACCCCTATTAAATACTAGGAATTTTTTGAATTGACAGTTAAACACCACATCATCTCGTTTATTCCTAAATGTGCCGGAGTGCAAATAGTCAAGGACTTCAAACCTATTAGTATTTTGAAGGGACTTATAAGATCATTGCCAAAGTGTTGTCTAATAGATTGAAAATATTCTTCATTCAGTCATTTCTCCATTTCAAAGTGCAGCAGTCAGTGGAAGGCATGTGGTTGATAGCCCTTTGATTGTCAATTAAATTATTGATTCCATGAAAAAAAAAAAAAAGTGTTTCAGGGCTCATCATCAAATTAAATTTCTCAAAAGCCTTTGACAATGTTTCTTGGAGATGTTTGGATTTGGTAATGGCTCGGATGGGATTTGACTCCAAATGGATCCGTTTGCTTCACACTTGCAGATCTACAGATAATTTCTCTCTGAAGATTAACGAACAATTGCACGGATTTTCAATAGCTCTAAAGGCATGCGTCAGGGTGATCCCATGTCTCCTATTCTCTTTACTTTAGCAACAGAAGGTCTTACCCAAATGATTCTTAAAGTGGTTGATGTTGGTCTAGTAAAAGGGTTTTCAGTCGCAGAGGGTAGTCCTTATGTTTCCATTCTTCAGTATGCGGATGATACTATCTTTTTTTGTGATGCCTCTGCCATTCAGGTTCTTGCTTTCAAAGAATTATGCTTTGGTTCGAAGTTATTTCAGGTCTGAAAATCAACTTACACAAATCAGTAGTGTTGCGGCTGTTGCCCATTGGAGAAGTCATTCATCTGAAATAGTTGGCGGGTTTATTTGGTTGTGCAGTGGGTCAGCTTCCAGTTAAGTACTTAGGTATGCTTTTGGGTGCTAGATTTAAAAATAAAGTTGTGTGGGATGAGTAAATGGAAATGATGGAATCGAGACTAGCTTATGGGAAACACAAATTCCTCTCGAAAGCAAGTAGACTAGCACTTGTTCAATCCACTTTAGCTCCTATCCATGTGTTCCTTTTATCTCTTATCAATGTTTCTTCTTCAGTGGCAGCTAAGATGGAACAACCATGCGTGATTTCCTTTGGGTTCCACACAAACCTCCAGAAAGATGCATCTTGTGGGCTGGGAAAAAATTTGTTGTCCAAAAACTTAAGGTGGTCTAGGAATTCGCCACGTGAATACTTTCAATTTAGCCTTACTTTCTAAGTGGCTTTGGCGTTTTGCATAAGAAGATAACACTTTATGGAGATCGCTCATCATTGATAAGTATGGGTGAAATAGATGGGATTGGGATACGAAAACCAAGTACACTCCTTATGGGTGCTCTATGTGGAAGTTCATCTCTCGGTGTGCCAGTATTTTCTACCCTCACACCTCGCTTTGATGTGGCAATGGCCATCTCATCTCTTTCTGGCGTGATTCTTGATGTAGCAGCCAACCTCTGAATGATTTGTTTCCAATGTTGTTTTTCATTAGCAACCAAAAAAAGGAGAGTTAGCAACTTTTAGCCCAATGAAGATTCTTGGGCTCTTTCTTTTCGAAGACCCCTACATGATGGGGAGCTAGAGGAGGGTGTCAATTTAATGCACTTGTTGGATAGTCAGATGTTCTCGAAGGGATCTGATATTTTGTTATGGAAGGGAAAAGGTGTGGGTTGATTGTGAATCGATTCCAAATGGGAGGAAAAAATCGAATATTCACCGATCAAATCAGTCATTTTCTCGGTGAAATAATTTTCGGATATGCTAACTGCATCTCATTATGGGACCTACTCCAACCCTTTCATTTCTTCTCACAAGTACTTGATTTGGGTGAAAAATATTCTTCTTCGGATTAATTTCTTTTATTAGTCAGCCTTGCATGAGAAAATCCTAACTAAAGACGGGTTGAAAAAGAGAGGTATCCTCACAGGAAGTATTTGTGTGCTTAGTAATGAGAATGATGAGACTTTGGATTACTTGATGCTTCATTGCAGATTCTCCAAATCCATTTGGAACAGTTTCTTGTGAGAGTTTGGTCAGAGTTTGATGTTTCAAGGTTCCCTTTTGGATTAGTTAAGTTGGTGGTCCTAAGCTAATCCATCCCTACGTGCAGAGTGGTTATAGCGTAGGGTCCCTCATGTGCTCATGTGGTGTGTGTGGAAAGAGAGAAATAGAAGGGTTTGAAAAGCTTAACATATCGGAGCACTCTATCTGTATCGAGATTAGGAAATTGTTGTGGAATATGGGTTCGACTTATAATATCTTTAGAGACTTGTTTTTGGACACCTTGATATAGGGATGGTTATATTTTGTTTTCTCTTATTCCTTCAATAAAAATCTTCATGTTTGGACCAACAAAAAAAAAAAAAAGATTAACCATCATGGTTAAATTATTATTTTCGGCCAAACACAAAGATTTTTATTAAAGAAAAAAAGGAAACAAAATACAAGAGGAAACATTCATATAGCAAGGAATGTCAGGACACCATGAAAGTGTCAAAAAAAACAAGTCTCTAAAGATATTACAAGCCGAACGCATCCTGTGATACCCTTGTGTGGGCGGACCTGAGGGGGAGGGTGGGGGTTGGAGCCCAATAGGCCTGTGAATCCCAAGAGGGGTTGGACGAGCTACTCAAGGGGGATCATAGTCCCACATCGCTTGGGTGCAGGAGGGTGATGTGCTTTATATGTAGGAGCTTGGCTCTACATGATACAACGCGTTTTAAAGCCGTGCGGGCCGGTTTGGGCCCAGAGCGGACAATATTGTGTCATGTGGACCGGGTCGTTACACATCCTCCACAACAATTTCCTATTTTCGATAAGATAGATTGCTCCGACCTGTTGAGCTTATAAAAAACCCTCATATTTCTCTCTTTCCACACACACCACATGAGCACGTGAGGAACCTCACGTCATAACCAGTCTGTGCGCCAGGAAAGATAGTTTGGAACCACCAATTTAGCAAATCCAAAAGATAACCTTGAAACATCAAACTCAAACTCATACCAAATTTTGACAAAAAATTGCCCCAAATAGATTTGGAGAATATGTAGTGAAATACGTATACACACTACACAAATTTTCTAGTTTTAGTAATTATAACCATCGATATCATGTTTGGTTTTATAGAATCATTAGTGTATTATATTATACTAAGACTCCGCTTAGCGCACCAAAAAAGAACACTTTACTTATCTATATGATAAGAAGCAACTTCCGAGAGGTATCATGCTTGGTATGTTTTTGCAAAAATTAGGGAGGAACTAAACTCAATTTACAAGTAAATTAAAGTAGTGTTTGTAATTTTCATGGTATCGTTTTTTTTTTTTACATGTTCATGGTGTCGTGGCAGTCCTTACTTTAGGATTGAGCCTTGTGTAATTTTCTTTCGTTTGTCCTTTCAGTAATAATCTTAGTTTCTGTAATTTTAACTCACTTTCAAATTACTTGTAGGGTAGAATTTCGGGCTAGGACGAGTATTTCAAGTTATGGATATTCTCCCTGATCCGTCCAAGTTAACCTTACCCTAAACCTAGAAAATGAGAATCGACTTATTTAATTTGGATTGTTGTACATTCTATACATAGCCAGACAAACTTTTCATGAAGAAAATCATGTTTCATTTAACATAAAGAATTAAACTCTTATCACATTTATCGCATTTTGTTCTTTAAATTCACAAAAAGACATCAAAACTTATTATATTATGGTATGTGCACATTTGAACTAGTCAATTTAACGATGATATTGACCTATACAATACATATTTGTCGGTCCACATTGTTTATATCAACAACCACATTAAATATTTTTTGAAAGAGAATTTTACATAAGTCCCAACATACTTTATAAACTTAAATCAAAATATCAACATTCACAACATGAGTTTTACTTATATTATTATAATATCTATCTAGAAAAGAAAATTGTTATAATAAAAAAATAAGCATAATGGAAAGTAAATTATGGGTAAGAAATTGCATGCAGTGTAAGTATCAGGGATTAGTGCAAAAATAGTTATAAGAAATTTATGTGGCTGAAATATATATTGTAAGAACTGTGCGAACAAATAAATATTTCATGAATATAGTTTTCAAGTTGTGGGGATAAGAGGGGTTGAGAAGTGTTTTAATAAAAAAAAACGTGCACAAGTGGGAGGGGATAGTTGTCCCTTGGGTTGTATGTGGCTCAGCTACTGTTACGGGAATAGGTAATTTAGTACGTGACGAACAAGATGTCTTAAGGAGTTGACAATGAAAAACATAGTCAAAATTGTAATTAGTTGTATTAATCTTACAGCATAATTGTAATTTTTGCTCGTTCTTAAAATATATAATTTATAATATGGCGTCCACTATCTCAAACTTTTTCTCGTGCTAGTCACACTAGTGAATGTATATAGTACTAATGGATTGCTAGTCACACTAATAAAAAAATTTCGAAAAATAATCCTTATGTGAGACCTGTAAGAAATCAATAACAAAATTGGTAATATATATATTTTCTTTTACACACTTCATTGCAAATACATTATAGAAAATTGGTAATATATATATTTTCTATAAAAAAATCCTTATGTGTCACTTCTTTGTTCATATTCTTTTCTCCATTTAATTCAACTTCCTTAAGTGATAATATATATTTTTTTTCTTTTACACACTTCATTGCAATCCAAAACTCCTCTCGCATTTGGCAAGTTGTAGAAATTAATAATAATAATAATAATAATAATAATAATAACATTTTGCTTAGGTATATAACATAAACGAAAAAGAATTTTCTATACTCAAAAGATGGGCGTAACATCGATGAAATTGAAAAATTTTGAATAACATTAAGGATAACTTAGGAAATATCAATTTTTTTGAGATCTATCTAATTTATCGACTTGTTGTCACATGTCAGTCAGCTGTTGACCCATAAATTGAGTATTATCCCTTAATATCGAGTTATATCTTATCGTGATATATCTTGATAAATCTAAAAAATTCATTCATATTTTACCTTTTTTATTCGGTTCATTTTTAGAAGGGTGTATCCAACAATATATCTTATCGAGCCAAAAAAAAAAAAAAATACCCCCTCAATGTTTTGAACATATATGGAGATATTTTAAAACATGGTAGCAAATACATGGTAAGCCAACAATATGAAAGTGAACTAACTACTCCCTTGGACATTTTTATACATACAAGTGATGGGCCAAAAAAATTATGGACAAAAAATTTATGTTTGCTTTAATTCAGAAACTGGGATAGTCTGTCAAGAATTATTCAAGTGTTGAAAGATGAATATGGCTAAGATCCTTTGGTGAACAAGTAAAGGTGACAATAATGATCGTCAAGGACAAAGCAATAGTTCTAAGGACCACCCATGATATTGACATATACTACCCACACTACCACATGTTTTATTCAATGTTGGTAAGATATTACCGGAAGTTTTATTCTTGAGAAATTTAAAATTGTATAATAAGTAGCAATTCTCTCTTTCTCGATGATATAAAAAGGTCCTTGGTGAGACTAGCACTTGTTCAATCCACTTTAGCTTTTATCCATGTGTTCCTTCTATCTCTTATCAATGTTTCTTCTTCAGTGGCAGCTAAGATGGAACAGCCATGCCGATTTCCTTTGGGTTCCACACAAACCTCCAGAAAGACGCATCTTGTGGGCTAGGAAAAAATTTGTTGTCCAAAAACTCAAGGTGGCCTAGGCATTCGCCACGTGAATATTTTCAATTTAGCCTTACTTTCTAAGTGGCTTTGGCGTTTTGCAGAAGAAGATAACACTTTATGGAGATCGCTCATCATTGATAAGTATGGGTGAAATAGATGGGACTGGGATACCAAAACCAAGTACACTCCTTATGGTTGCTCTATGTGGAAGTTCATCTCTCGGAGTGCCAGTATTTTCTACCCTCACACTTTGCTTCGATGTGGCAATGACCATCTCATCTCTTTCTGGCGTGATTCTTGATGTAGCAGCCAACCTCTGAATGATTTGTTTCCAATGTTGTTTTTCATTAGCAACAAAAAAAAATGAGAGTTAGCAACTTTTAGCCCAATGAAGATTCTTGGGATCTTTCTTTTCGGAGACCCCTACATGATGGGAAGGTAGAGAAGGCTGTCAATTTAATGCACATGTTGGATAGTCAGATGCTCTCGAAGGGATCTGATATTTTGGTATGGAAGGGAAAAGGTGTGTGTTGATTGTGAATCAATTCCAAATTGAAGGAAAAAATCGAATATTCACCGATCAAATCAGTCATTTTCTCGGTGAAATAATTTTTGGATATGCTAACTGCATCTCATTATGAGACCTACTCCAACCCTTTCATTTCCTCGCACAAGTACCTGATTTGGGTGAAAAATATTCTTCCTCGAATTAATTTCTTTTATTGGTCAGCCTTGCATGAGAAAATCCTAACTAAAGACGGGTTGAAGAAGAGAGGTATCCCCACAGGAAGTATTTGTGTGCTTAGTAATGAGAATGACGAGACTCTGGATTACTTGATGCTTCATTGCAGATTCAACAAATCCATTTGGAACAGTTTCTTGTGAGAGTTGGTCAGAGTTTGATGTTTCAAGGTTCCCTTTTTGATTAGTTAAGTTGGTGGTCCTAAGCTAATTCATCCCTGCGTGCAGAGTGGTTATAGCATAGGGTCCCTCATGTGGTGTGTGTGGAAAGAGAGAAATAGAAGGGTTTGAAAAGCTTAACATATCGGAGCACTCTATCTGTATCGAGATTAGGAAATTGTTGTGAAAGATGGGTTCGACTTATAATCTCTTTAGATACTTGTTTTTGGACACCTTGATATAGGGATGGTTGTATTTTGTTTTCTCTTATTCCTTCAATAAAAATCATGTTTGGACCAAAAAAAAAAAAAAGATTAACCATCATGGTTAAATTATTATATTTGGCCAAACACGAAGATTTTTATTAAAGAAAGAAAGGAAACAAAATATAAGAGGAAACATTCATATAGCAAGGAATGTCAGGACACCATGAAAGTGTCAAAAAAACAAGTCTCTAAAGAGATTACAAGCCGAACGCATCCTGAGATACCCTTGTGTGGGCGGACCTGAGGGGGAGGGTGAGGGTTGGAGCCCAATAGGCCTAACAGGTCTGTGGATTCCAAGAGGGGTTGGACGAGCTACTCAAGGGGGATCATAGTCCCACATCGCCTGGATGCGGGAAGGTGATGTGCTTTATATGTACGAGCTTGGCTCTATATGATACAACGCGTTTTAAAGCCGTGCGGGCCGGTTTGGGCCCAGAGCGGACAATATTGTGTCATGTGGACCGGGTCGTTACACATCATCCACAACAATTTCCTATTTTCGATAAAGATAGATTGCTCCGACCTGTTGAGCCATTAAAAAACCTTCATATTTCTCTCTTTCCACACACACCACATGAGCACGTGAGGAACCTCACGTCATAACCAGTGCGCACCAGGAAAGATTAGTTTGGGACCACCAATTTAGCAAATTCAAAAGAGAACCTTGAAACATCAAACTCATACTCATACCAAATTTTGACAAAAAAAATGCCCCAACTAGATTTGGAGATTCTGTAGTGAAATACGTATACACACTACACAAATTTTCTTGTTTTAGTAATTATGACCATCGATATTATGTTTGGTTTTATAGAATCATTAGTGTATTATATTGTATTAAGACTCCGCTTAGCACACCAAAAAAGAACACTTTACTTATCTATATGATAAGATGCAACTTCCGAGAGGTATCATGCTTGGTATGTTTTTGCAAAAATTAAGGAGGAACTAAACTCAATTTACAAGTAAATTAAAGTGGTGTCGGTAATTTTCATGGTATCGTTTTTTTTTTTTTACCTGTTCATGGTGTGGTGGCAGTCCTTACTTTAGGATTGAGCATTGTGTAATTTTCTTTCCTTGGTCCTTTCATTAATAATCTTAGTTTATGTAATTTTAAGTCAATTTCAAATTACTTGTAGGGTAGGATTTCAAGCTAGGACGATTATTTCAAGTTAGGGATATTCTCCCTGATCCGTCCAAGTTGCAACCTTACCCTTAACCTAGAAAATGAGAATCGACTTATTTATTTTGGATTGTTGTACATTCTATACATAGCCAGACAAACTTTTCATGAAGAAAATCATGTTTCATTTAACATAAAGAATTAAACTCTTATCACATATATCGCATTTTGTTCTTTAAACTAGTGTATTGCCCGTGCCAATGGCACTTTATACTTGTAGCGTGCTGGCATGCTTTACCTTGTTAATTGGGTCATGCATTTGATGCTATAGGAAAAAATGGTGTGTTGCTATAATATTATTGTTCACCCACCTGTTGATTTTTCTTCTAAATCTAATAGAATTGGAAAATCATGTTGGGAAGTGAAATTTGAAGTCGAAGACACACACACACTTTTTTTTTTTCTTCATATTTCACCTCTTTGTTTTTTAAGATGAATTTAAAGTGAAGGGATTTTTAAATTGAGATTTTTTTTTCAAATTTATTCTCAAATAAAATCCCAAATGTCTTTAATCTCCATCATTTAACAAAGGACACATCTCTTAATTATAGGGCTAATTAACCATGGGCTCTTTAGGAATATTTAAAAGCCCATAACAATGCAAAAAAAAACATATAGGAGGGAGTGGCTTTAGAAGCTCAAGAAACATAGAGTTACCCTTCCCACAATCGAGTTCTTCACTCAATCAAGCTTTGTAATGTGATCGAGTGAATGATAAAACAACTATGACACATCAAGCGATCAAAAAAACTTAAATGGACCTATGCGAAAATTGATTTGGTGAGGGTAAGTACTGCTCATGACCCATCTTCCCTGTTCTTCTCCCCCTTCTTCACAATTCCATAATTCTGAGAGTTATTAGAATGAGTTGCAGGTGATGAGGAATGGTCGCTGATGAGGGCATGAGGGTTGTTGGTGGAGGTTGATCTGATAATGGTGGAGTGTTAAAGCATCAATGAAAAAACGAAACTTGGTGAGGAGAGGGGATGACCTACATTCAAATGTTAAACCCAAATGTTTGATGGAGGTGGAGGCATCGCGGAAGGAAAGGGGAAGGCCGACGGTGGGTGGTGAAATAAATACAAACACAACACATGAACTTATTTTTTTTATGAAACCACAAATTTACAAAGAAACTCAAAAGAGAATAAGAGAAAGAAATAGAGAAGAGGTTTGAATCAGTCAATCTTGAAAGGTGAACAACTTCTCTTTTCAAATTTGTATTTCTGAGTTGTTTAGCACAAAAGAGGAGAGTTTGGTTTGTTTTGAGGTTCTGAAAGTGTGGAAAGGGAAGATAATGAGAGAGTATAGAGAGAGTGAAAGAGGTAGGTTCGTGAGAAGAGAAAAGTTGTGTGGAATAGAGGTTTCTGAGAAGAGAGGAGGAGAAGTGTGGAGAGTCAGATCAAGCATCGGGGTGTGCACATTTCACTTAAGTTATGCCAAAGACATAACTTATGCCACGGACAAACACTTTCCAAATACTATTCATGAACAATAAAAATCCCATTTGAATTGTAAGATAGATTCACAAAAAGACATCAAAACTTATTATATTATGGTATGTGCACATTTGAACTAGTCAATTTAAGGACCACCAACGATGATATTGACCTATACAATGCATATTTGTCGGTCCACATTGTTTATATCAACAACCACATCAAATATTTTTTGAAAGAGAATTTTACATAAGTCCCAACATACTTTATAAACTTAAATCAAAATATCAACATTCACAACATGAGTTTTACTTATATTATTATAATATCTATCTAGAAAAGAAAAATGTTATAATAAAAACGTAAGCATAATGGAAAGCAAATTATGGGTAAGAAATTGCATGCAGTGTAAGTATCTGCTTTTAGTGCAAAAATAGTTATAAGAAATTTATGTGGCTGAAATATATATTGTAAGAACTGGGCGAACAAATAAATATTTCATGAATATAGTTTTTAAGTTGTGGGGATAAGAGGGGTTGAGAAGTGTTTTAATAAATAAAAACGTGCACAAGTGGGAGGGGATAGTTGTCCCTTGGGTTGTATGTGGCTCAGTTACTGTTACGGGAAGAGGTAATTTAGTACGTGACTAACAAGATGTCTTAAGGAGTTGACAATGAAAAACATAGTCAAAATTGTAATTAGTTGTATAAATCTTACAATATAATTGTAATTTTTGCTCGTTCTTAAAATATATAATTTATAATATGGCGTCCACTATCTCAAACTTTTTCTCGTGCTAGTAAACGAGTGAATGTATATAGTACTCAGTAGTACCTAATAAAAAATTTTCAAAAAAAATCCTTATGTGAGACCTGTAAGAAAACAATAACAAAATTGGTCAAAACCAACATGGCGTCAAACAATGTGACTTTTTTTTAAATATATCTTTGTCACTTCTTTGTTCATATTCTTTTCTCCATTTAATTCAACTTCCATAGGTGATAATATATATATTTTTTTTCTTTTACACACTTCATTGCAATCCAAAACTCCTCTCGCGTGTGGCAAGTTGTAGAAATTAATAATAATAATAATAATAACAACATTTTGCTTAGGTATATAACATAAACGAAAAGGAATTTGCTATACTCAAAAGATGGGCGTAACATCGATGAAAGTGAAAAAAATTGAATAACATTAAGGATAACTTTGGAAATATCAATTTTTTTGAGATATTTCTAATTTATCGACTTGTTGTCACATGTCAGTTAGTTGTTGACCCATAAATTGAGTAATATCCCCTAATATCGAATTATATCTTATCGTGATATAATCTTGATAAATCTAAAAAATTCATTCATATTTTACCTTTTTTATTCGGTTCATTTTTAGAAGGGTGTATCCAACAAAATATCTTATCGAGCCAAAAAACAAAACCCTCAATGTTTTGAACATATCTGGAGATATTTTAAAACATGGTAGCAAATACAATATGAAAGTGAACTAACTACTCCCTTGGACATTTTTATACATACAAGTGATGAGCCAAAAAAATTATGGACAAAAAAATCTATGTTTGCTTTAATTCAGAAACTGGGATAGTCTGTCAAGAATTATTCAAGTGTTGAAAGATGAATATGGCTAAGATCCTTTGGTGAACAAGTAAAGGTGACAATAATTATCATCAAGTACAAAGCAATAGTTCTAAGGACCACCCATGATATTGACATATACTACCCACACTACCACATGTTTTATTCAATTGGTAAGATATTACCGGAAGTTTTATTCTTGAGAAAGTTAGAATTGTATAATAAGTAGCAATTCTCTCTTTCTCGATGATATAAATAAGCCCTTGGTGAGAGTACATAAGTGACATTAATAATCAATAAGTGAGATTTGAACCTGCAACATTCCCTAATAAAGAAGAGTGAGGTTAGGGAACAAGGTTTTGTAATCAGGATGATGTGGTATTATCAAAGGAGGTTTTTTACAATCTCGAGATGCACATAAACACTTTAGGAATTTCATCATTCTTTCAAGATCATGCTATGTCATCCTGGTTGTAAAACATGATTGCAAAAATCTGATTTCCTAGCATTTTCGAATAAAGAAATAAAGATGCATGGTTTTTCAAGATCCCAAAAATATTTCCAACGATAGTGTTGTTATCAGTTACCAGTAATATATGTGTCATCATCAATCAATTGTTGTGGGCTATCCTTGACTTTTTATTGCTTAAGTGATCATTTTTCAATCTAGCAAATATATAACACTTAGTAATAATATAAATTTAGTGTAAAGTATTAACTTGGTATTATCTTTCGATTCAAGTCCTTACACTTATGTCCAAAAGTCTAATTTAGGTGTTCTTTAACTCAAAGCAACTGCCAAAGGTGTGATGCTTAGTGGTTGAACATTGGCGGATGGTATCACTATGTCATAGGGTCGATTCCAGCCGACGACATCTGGAGTGGGAGGAGTTAAGGGATTTAAAAAAAAAAACCTTAAAACAATTTCTTGTCAATTTTCAAATAGCCCTAAACATATTCTTTTGTACTTGTTACAACTTTGAGAAGGCTTATCTTTAGATTGAGTTCATATTTACCTACGTCAGCAAGAGATTGATTTGAATAATATCAAAATTGGTGATGATGTAGTCGATTTTCACTCCCTACTTTGACCTTACCTGCTGACCTACACAAGAAACGCACGTAAGCCACGGACCATAGTTGTGGTGGCCGATAACACTCTGATGCTAAAGTCAAACAGGGATCTGAGGAAGGCGTAATGTTGTAAACAAGGAATTTGTAGCGTGCCTTAGCTTACCAACCTCATGTCTTATTTATAATGCTTGAGTCCTGGTTCGACCAGGCCATCAATGGCATAGATTAGGGAAGAAGATCTTTGTGGAGATTTTTCTCTAATTAAGAGTCGTGCTGTGAATGAGAGTTTCCTTGTTACCCTTGTGCTCCTAGATATGTGAAAGGTAGTTCTAATTCCGAGAGGAGTCTGTAGATAGAATTCTCCATGTGTGATATATACTTTGGAATTTGCTTCCTAATTGGAAGCAAAATGTTGTTGTCTTGCATGTCCGAAGCTGATCCTCGAAATACTTGTCTTAGCAGAGCTTATGGGTATTGAGGATAGCTGTGAGACATGTGGGCTTAGCAGGCTGTAATGATTTCGGGTCTGTCTGGCAGACTGCCGTTGTGTGGGCTTGGAACCGTTTGGGTCTGATCAGTTTTAGGTTGATGTTTGGGCCAACTATTCCTCGAGATCATCATGACACGTGTACGGTGTAGAAGATAGACCGTTTTGGTGCATCATCAACTAACTCCCCCCGAGTTAGTGGGACGTTTAGTCGATCCACTGAATCTCTGAAAAGTAAAATGTATTGTCTTGATGATTGAACCCGAAGCGTTATCTCGAGTGGCACATAGCATTGATGAATACGTGACTGCTCAAAGAGAAGACGTACGGTTTATATACTCTATAAATAGTCGTCGCTTCGAGGAGGATTTGTCCTGTTACTTTATGCATTGTTCTTCTGTGCGATTGTGCTTATGTAGAGCTTGACTTGCACTTTTTATCAATGGAAAATAATGTTGAACTTACTTCCAAGCAGTTGTTGTCCTTTACTTGCCTCAAGCTTTTTGAAAATAGTTTGGTTGATGAAACTGAGTTAATCAGGCTTCGGAGTCTGTATCATATTCCAGAGGACTTGGAAGTTATTCATGCGCTCGTAGATAGGGCTCTGTTTCACCTCGTATATAGGGTTACACCGAGGCATGTTTGAATCTGGGCTCCGGTTTCTAGTGCCAGACGATGTTTGGCGCTTCTTCTTCTCTCTTCGCATGCCTCCCGCTCAACTGGTCCTGAGCGGGTTCAAGATTTTGATTGCGATTATTCTTCAAGCGCACGACATTGGCCTTCGTCTAACCCTGACGATAGTTCATCATCTGACCGCCGCTTGGTTGGATTCTAGGGGCCTTTGTATACTGGATAACCGTTATTGCTTGTGTCCGGTGGAGGATGATGTTGAGCCCTGGATGAAGTATTGGTTTCTAACTTCAGTGAATTCCTCGTATTTCAAGTTTGGAGATCGTAGAGTCCAAATATACTTTCAGTTTGACCTCAGTAAGTTTCTTCATTGCTATTTTGTTTTCTCGTTCCCAGATGCAATGTTGATTTGACATATCGTTTCTTTTTTCAGGGAAGTTCGCGGTTCCGATTCTCACCGAGGAGGAAAACGGATAGAAAGAGAGTTCATCAAACTCCCATTGATATCTGTTGAGGAGGTCATAATGCCGGGTAATGTCGTGCGGAGCGGATTGCTACGGTGCTCTCATGACGTTCTTGTTGCACCAGGTTTACCGCCTAAAGAGGTCGTCGACCATCGTTCGAGAAAAAGGAATTTGGCCATGCCTAGTCCGACTAGGTTGGCGGAACTGGAGGCGAGTGTGCCTCTTGTTGTTTTTCTGAAGCGGATGCAGCCCTCTATCCATGTTCTTTCGAGCTTTGTCCTTGCCAGATAACGCGGCTGCTGTTGCGAAGCATGGATTGCCCTCCTCACTCCTGGAGGGCGTTGAGGTGGAGGGAGAGCGCACTCGATCAGGTGTAGACGTTGTGAGTCACCATGGATCCGCGGCGAAGGGTCGCGCTCTTTAGTCACATGGTCCCACTGGGCTACATCCTGATGCTCGCGGAAAAGCCCTTGCTTTGGAGAAGGTTTTCGCCGACTTGTAGGTGTCGTATTCGGAGGCTCTCCACCGAGTGGATTTCTTGACTGATCAGCTGCAGAATTCTAGTGTTGCCATGAATTTGGGGGTCGTTTGAGAAGCGGTGTCTGTGTTTAAAGCAGATTTCGCAATCATAAGGGCTCAATTGAATCGGCTGACTCCAACTTGGCTTCGACTCGTGCCAAGCTGGGACAGGCCCGTGCTGAGTTGGAACGTGTAGACGTTGTCGTGGACAAGTGGTCGTGTCATCTGGAAGCCCAGGTTGCTGAGAGGAAGCGGGGCAACTTGAGTCCGAGGTCTCTGAGGGGTTTCGTCGTGTCCGGGAGGCAGAACGATTTTTGTTAGAGGAGCGTTCACACTATGCTACTTTGGTAGGCGCGGTGGATTTCAGCGCTTCAGGACGGAGGCCACAAATCTCATCAGAGGTTATCTAGGGCATATTGGAGCTTCTAGAGCTCATCGAAAAAAAAACACCCCGGCATCAATATTTGCTTTGCCCGTTATAGGAGGGTTGTTATTGGAACCATGGTGTAAAAGGAAAGCTCCGGCCTTGTGGGACAGGCTGCCAAGGAAACCGTTTTGCCCCCTTGCTACCTTGAAATAGTTGTAACGCCGTTCTAAGAACGAAGACAAACAAAAAGTTTTTAATGAAAGCCATGATTTATCACTTTGCCTTTTGTCTTGTATTGTCGTGTCATGTTTTCTTTAGAAGTTTTGTAGGCTACATAATTCGTACTTTCGAGCCAATTTTTTTTTGGCAAATCGTCCATGTGCGCCAGCTAAGTTGCGTCGTAACTGACTGCTTTTAGCTGTTTTCGCTCATGGGCGAGCTGTTGTGGTCCCTCACGAGCTGCCGCTACGAGCCGTGGTACCACCGAATAGGCGTTGGGATGCTCCGAATGTCGTTGCGTTTCAGGGATCATAGACGAGTCGTCGTTATTAGGTATGACAGTGCTAACTACATTCTCTTTTCGGCCTTTGTTATCCGCGCGCGGCAGGCTAGGCGTTGGGCACCAGAAGTCGTCGTCATCAGTCGTGAACTGACTAAGCTTACCTGGTAAGTTTAGCGATCATTGTCTGTTGGAAAGCAATGACCCCTTGGTTATTCATCGTCATCAGGCGTATGAGCACTGACAAGACTCCCACGTCCTCGACCGTCGTCGTCTGCGTGCAGCGGATTAGGCGTCGGGCATCAGAAGCCGTCATCATCAGTCGCGAACTAACTAAGATTACCTGGTAAGTTCGGCGATCATTGTTTGTTGGAGATCAATGATTCCTTGGCGAGTTGTCATCATCAAGTATATGAGCGCTAACTAGACTCCCACTTCCTCGGTCATCGTCGTCCTCGAGCAGCGGAATAGGCGTAGGGCATCAGAAGTCATCGTCATCAGTCGCAAACTGACTAAGCTTACCTAGTAAGTTCGGCTATCATTGTCTATTGGAGAGCAATGATTTTTTTGGCGAGTCATCGTCATCAGGCGTATGGGCACTGATTAGACTCCCACTTCCTCGGTCGTCGTCATCCACACGCAGCGGACTAGGCGTTGGGCACCAGAAGTCGTCATCATCAGTCCCAAACTGACTAAGCTTACCTGGTAAGTTCGGCGATCATTGTATGTTGGAGAGCAATGATACATTGGTGAGTCATCATCATCAGGCGTATGGGCACTGACTAGACTCTCACTTCCTCAGCCGTCGTCGTCCGCGCCCAACGGACTAGGTGTTGGACACCAAAAATCGTCGTCATCAGTCGCGAACTGACTGAGCTTACCAGGTAAGTTCGGCAATCATTGTCTGTTGGAGAGCAATGATCCATTGGCAAGTCATCGTCATCAGGCGTATGGGCACTGATTAAACTCCCACTTCCTCGGTCGTTGTCGTCCACGCGCAGCGGACTAGGCGTTGGGCACCAGAAGTTGTTGTCATCAGTCGCAAACTGACTAAGCTTACCTGGTAAGTTCGGCGATCATTGTCTGTTGGAGAGCAATGGTCCCTTGGTGAGTCGTCATCAGGTGTTTGGGCACTAACTAGACTCCCACTTCCTCGGTCGTCATCGTCCGCATTGCAAGACTAGGAGTTGGGCAACAGAAGCTGTCGTCATCAGTCGTGAATTGACTAAGTTTACCTGGTGAGTTCGGCGATCATTGTCTATTAGAGAGTAATGATCCCTTGGCGAGTCATCGTCATCAAGCGTGTGGGCACTGACTTGACTACCACTTCCTCGGTCGTCGTCATCCATGCGCAGAAAACTAGGTGTTGGGCACCAGAAGTCATCGTCATCAGTCGCGAACTGACTAAGCTTACCTGGTAAGTTCGGCGATTATTGTCTGTTGGAAGAGCAATGATCCCTTGGCAAGTCGTCGTCATCAGGCATATGGGCACTGAGTAGACTCCCACTTCCTTAGTCGTCATCGTCCACACACAGCAGACTAAGCATTGGGTAATCCCTCGAGTCTGGTCATAGTGGGGATGATCGGAGGTCGAGTTGGTCATAACAGACAGCATTGGAAGTTTATTAAAAGCAAATATTTTTATTGATAATACTTTTTGATATGTTCTACATTCCATGGTCGTTTATGTCTTCCAACTAGTACGTCCATGGTCTGTTGACCTTGGTTACTTTGTGGGGTCGTTCCCAGTTCCAGTTCAACTTTTCTGCGCCAGCTTCTTTGGTGTTTGGCTAGGTCTTCCTTAGTACCGAGTCTCCCACTCTGAATTCGCGTGGCTTGACCTTCTTGTTGAAGTATTGCGTTATTCCTTGCTGGTAGGCAGCTATCTTGGTGGAGGCTAGATTCTGTTTTTCTTCGAGGAGATTTAGTCCAACGGGCAAGGCTTCATCGTTACCGTCTGGTCTGAACTCTTCTATTCGATAGGTTGGCACTTCAAGTTCTACCGGAACCATGGCTTCTGATCTGTATGCCAAGGCGAATGGTGTTTCTCCAATAAGGATTCTTTTGGTTGTCCGATATGCCCAGAGTATTTCCGGTAGCTCTGAAACCCAATTTCACCTCATCAAGCTTCCTTTTGATCGCCTCCAGGATTGTTCGGTTGGTAACCTCCGCTTGGTCGTTCGCTTGTAGGTGCCTTGGCGAGGAGAAATGGTGATTGATGTTCAAACTTTTACATAGTTTTTTTTTACCTTGATACCCTCGAACAAAGTTCCACTGTTGCTGACCAATACTTTGGGGATGTCAAATCTGCAAACGATGGCTGCCCATATGAAGAATTGGCCATCGATGGCGTAGTTTAGGGAAGAAGATCTTCGTGAAATCCTTCTCTAATTAGGAGTCGTGTTGTGAATGAGAGTTTTCTTGTTTGCCTTGCGCTCCTAGATACGCGAGAGGTAATTCTCATTCCGAGAGTAGTCTCTAAATAAATGTCTCCATGTGTGATATATATTGTAGAATTTGTTTCATTTTTGGAAGCAAAGTGTTGTTGTCTTGCCTGACTGAAGCTGCTCCTCGAGATATTTGCCTTAGCAGGGCTATGAGTATTGAGGATAGCTGTGAGACGCGTGGACTTAGCAAATTGTAATGATTTCGGGTTCATCTGGACTGCGTTGTGCGAGTTTGGAACCGCTTGGGCCAGATCAGTGTTGGGCTGATGTTTGGACCTACTATTCCTCGAGATCATCATGACACTTGTACGGTGTAGAAGAGATATGGTTTTGATGTATCATCAAGTAAGGTCATTATCTTATAAGTGCGCGAAGAATGCAGGAACTAAGTCCCCAATGTGTATATTACGTATCTTGATTTGATTCATCTTACATCTTACTCTAAGCTTCATGTGTACCCGTACATCGGATAGATATATCTTACTAAAACTTTTAAAAAAGATTAATAAACAAATAAATAAATCCACAGTGCTTATCATCTTTGATTTTTATTATCATAGTTATATAATACAAAAAAGAACAAAACAGGTACAAAGACGTATCATATTGACAATTCATATCATGTTTGGTTTTATAGAATCATAAGTGTATTATAATGTTTTGTATTAAGAATCCGCTTAGCATACCATAAAAGAACACTTTACTTATCTATATGGTAGGACCGTAGGATTCCGAGCTTGGACGAGTATTTAAAGTTAGGGATATTCTCCTTAATACACCCAAATTGCAACCTCACCCTAAATCTACTACATCAAATTGACACTTTTGTAACAACTCCAAATCGGTAACATTTTTTTAACTATAACAATTCACAAATCAATTTTACACATTTTCATAAACAAAGTGATCTACAAGTGATACTATTTATGGGGATCCAATTTATTGTATCATTTTTTTTTTGTAACTGTTTTTTCATTTTATTTTTTTAACTAAATTTAGTTTTGACTTAAAATTGTTTGGTGAATGTTATAGCTCAAAAGTATTACTGTTTTGAAAGTTGTTACAAATATACCAATTTGATACTAAAAAAATGAGAATCGTGATTTTGGCATGGTGAATTATTTATTTTGGATTGTTACTGTACATAGCTTGACAAACTTTTCATGTTTCATTTAAACAAAAAATTAAACTCTTATCACATTTATGACATTTTATTCTTTAAAGTCACAAAAAAACATCAAAACTTATTATTATATGGTATGTGCATTTTGAACTAGTTAATTTAAGGACCACCAACGATGATATTAACATATACAATGTAATTGGTCTGCATGGTTTATATCAATAACCACATTGTTAATCTTACCTAGAAAATTTTAGGTTTTATGTTAATAAATTACGAGTATAGAAGTGTTTAGGTGGTAAATCCATTTGGACTCCACTCTTGTAAATAAAAACTAAAAAGCATGAAAAACAAAATAAATTGGCATGATACTTTTGAGTAGTTTATTACATTCATTGAGTCAATCTTACCTAGAAAATTTTAGGTTTTATGTTAATAAATTACGAATATAGAAGGGTTTCGAAGGTAGATTCATTTGGACTCCAATCTTGTAAATAAAAAGCATGAAAAGCAAAATATGTTGGCAAGGTACCTTGAATCGTTTATTGGGCTTGTCTAATTGGCGGGAAAACGGGTGAGAGAGGGGGTGGAACCCTCCATCTCCATCGAGATGTGTGCCCATTTCCTGCCAATTAGAATTCCCCATCGTTTATTAGTGGAGTGCTTAAAGAAAGAACTGCCAAAAATATTAGGTCCCTCAAAAGCTACGGTGTGCGCGGGTGCCAACACTTAAACAAAAAGTTTTATCCATGTCAATGTTGTGCACTAATTCATTTTTTCTACCATTTGATATTCGAATTTCTTGGTGATAAATATAATTTTAGTTGGATAAGGATGTCTAGATTGTGTGAGAATAGTGGTTTTCACATTGCTCTAATAAAGGCACATGAGAAAATCTCATGACACGATGGTTGATGGATACCTTGATAGGTACATTGTGTGAGAATAGTGGTTTTCTAAATTATTGGCTGAGTAATCATGGACAATTAGTGAAGTGTGTACTGTGTTCACTCAATGTTGGAAGGTGCAACATGAGCTTGCGGGATGGTAGTGGGGCGGATTTGATTAAGAGTGAATGAAAGTTAGGGCGGATACGAATCTTCAAACTGTATCCGTTTATTATTCGGAGCGTATACGAATTTGGCCATATCCGCCTCATGAATATCCGTTTAATCGGTTAAATTACTACAATAACCTTGAACTATAAATGGGAAATAAACTCTCGTCTCAATTCTCACATTCTCATAATCTCATTCTCACAGCGCTCATAGTCGCCTCACAGCGCTCACACAACCGCCTCTGGAAGTTCTCACAGCGAAGGGTCGAAACTCTCATCTTTGTCTTCTCTCCATTTCTCTGCTTCGAAAGAACCACACTCATCCCGACTGCCTCCCTCTCCCCTCCCTTCCCCGCCTTTCCATTAAGCTAGCTGCAAGAAAGATCAAAGATCTGAGATTCTTTAGATCGATTTTTTTTTTGTAATTTTTTATGGTTTTTTGTAATTTTTTGTAATAATTTTTGTATGAATTCTTACTGGTATTACTGATTTAATGAATGAAGTATTTTTTTACTGTAGTAAGATGGATAACTTGCTTTTAGGATTGAACTGAGAGGTATCTCACAACTGATGTTAGAGACGAAAAAAAAATTTAACGGATATTTGAGCGGGACGGGTATCTGCCAATCCGTACGAGGTGATGGTTTTTAAATAAATTTATAAACGGATTGGCGGAGCGGATTTGGGGATCCGTTATTCCTGACGGGACATGGATGAATTTGTTCAAATCTGCTCCGTTGCCATCCCTAAGCCTACCCTATTCATCAAAGCTTCTTTGATTCTAACAAAAGTGGATAACATGTGTCACAGAACTATAGAAGGACAGTGTGTAGAGGAAGTTTTTTTTTTTTGCGCTTCTAATAGTAGTAAAAATCTATTTAGCCTGTTAGTGGAGTTTGTACTCACGTGCTGAACACCCTTCCCATACACTACTCTCCCCGAGCTACATAGAAATGTTATAATAAGTGAGACATAAACTTCACTTAAGTGGTGGATGTTTCATCAATTGGAGTACATAAATACTTCCCTAATCTAATCCGACCTAATCTAACTTCTCGATAATGGCTCATAGGATCTTCATTAACATCCATCCATCTTCATCAGACAATTCAATCCGACAAATCTCATGCATATCTTTAATTTCTATGATCAAAAAAATCTATCAAAATAATGCATTATTTTACGGTGCACCAAACGTTAAGCCAGTGACGGAGCCAGAATTTTCGTTGAATGGGGGCAAAGTGATGAATCATATTTAACTAATAATAATATAATAATTAAGTACTTTAATATAATTTTTGTTAAATTTTGAACAAGACATAAAAAACTATACAAAACACCAATTGCTAAACAAAATTCCATCTAATCCATGGGTGAGGAAAATTGATCCAACTATCTACTTTGTAGGTGAACAAGAGATAAATATATAGAGGACGGCGACACACTTGCCTTTCAAATATATATAATAAGGCGAGAACTCGATATCGTGCAATTCTATCGATCTGGTCAATTCATTTGGTGTATAAAGTTAAGGGCCAAAAATACTAATGGGTCATTTCTCCAAGTAATCCTATGAATAAAATACTAAACTATATCTTGATATACAAATTCATCTCGAGAAAATACTTAAAAAACATTATTCTTCTTCAAAGCAGACAAAACAGGTTGGGGCGCTGGTGGAAAAGGAAAATAAATCAAACAGAGAGAGAAGGAGAGGAAGAGAAGTGGAGGCGGAGCGGTTGTTGTTCTCGTAGTAAACATTTTTTTTATCCATAACCCTCCCCACTCCATGCCGTCGGCCGAGTTCGAACTCGTGACGTGTGATTCCATGCGCTATACCTCTACTAACTCAGCTAGTACACTTTTGCCAGTAAACAAATAAAGGGTTAAGAAAAGAAGAAAGGGAAAAATGGGATTGTCAGCGTCGCTGTGAATAGTGGAAGAGAAGAAGGGGTGGGGCAGAATGGCGTCGTTGATCGCAAGTTAGGCAAATTGAAAATTTAAAAAAAAAAAAAAAAACAATTTATTTTTTCAAAAGTCAGTGGGGGCACTTGACCCCCCCCCCCCCCTAGGGATGGCAGTGGGGCGAATTTTCACGGATATCCGCCCCACCCAATCCGTTTGGGGCGGTTTTGGATATGGCTGAATGGATTTTCGGGTATCCAAAAAATATCCGTTCACTATTCGGGGCGGATACGGATTTGGCCATATCCGCCCCGCAAGCCCCGCGGATATCCGTTTAACTAACAAATTTACAAAAGTGCCCTTCGCCTATATAAAGGATAAACTCTGTTTTTCACAAACCACATCGCCCATTCGCTCCCTCACCCTCACCCTCACCCTCACCAAACTCTCTCTCTCACAGAGCACCAAGCTCTCCCTCTCACAGAGCAGCGATCTCCCTCCCTCCCTCACACCGCACACCACCTCGCCCTCCCTCACGCAGCGAGATCCTCCCTGCTCCCCTCACGCCGCGAGACACCGACATCCTCCCTGCTCCCTTCTCCCCTCACGCCGCGAGACGCCGACATCCTCCCTGCTCCCTGCTCCCCTCACGCCGCGAGTCGCCGAGCCCGAGATCCTCCCTGCTCCCCTCACGCCGCGAGACGCCGAGATCCTCCCTGCTCCCTACTCCCCTCATGCCGCGAGATGCCGAGATCCTCCCTGCTCGCTGCTCCCCTCACGCCGCGATCTGCCTCCCTGCTCTCGAATGACAAAGGGTTTCCTCCTCTAGATCAAGATCCGATTTGATCAAGATCTGATCTGATCGAGATCAAGATCTGATCTGATCGAGATCAAGATCTGATCTGATCGAGATCGAGATCAAGATCAAGATCAAGATCAAGATCACGCTGATCGAGATCAAGATCTGATCTCAGAGATCGAATATGTTAGATCGATTTATTTGTAATATGTTGTAATTTTTTTTTTGAATTTGTTGTATTTTTTTTTAGATCAGAGGACTCAGATCTGATCTTTAGATCGAATGTTTTTTTTTTTGATCTGATCATGATCTGATCGAGATCAAGATCTGATCTGATCTGATCTCAGAGATCGAATATTTTAGATAGATTTATTTGTAATATGTTGTAATTTTTTTTTTGAATTTGTTGTATTTTTTTTTTAGGTCAGAGGACTCAGATCTGATCTTTAGATCGAATTTTTTTTTTTTTTTTTTTGTAATTTGTTGTATTTTTTTTTTTGTATGTATACGTAAGATCTGTTTTTTTTTTTCGGGTTAAATGGGCGGGGCGAATATCCGCCTATCTGTCCGGGTCGGGGATGATTTTTTAAAAAAATGATAAACGGATATGTGGGGCGGTTTCGGGGACCCGAAATCTCTCGCGGGGGCGGGGATGGATTTGCTCAAATCCCCCCCCCCCCCCCCCCCCCCCCCTTGACCCCACGTAAATCCGTCCCTGCGTTAAGCTCTATTTAAAGCCATTAATGTATCCAAAGCATCCCTTCAAATTCTCTAGGGCCATACCCAGAAATGGGAAGGAAACCCCCTAAGTTGACAAGTAAGAGACAAAACTCCACAACATTCTAAACTATGTGGACACATGTCCATTAAAAACATCATCATGTGTTCAAATTGAAGCTGGACTCCTCAAACCTCTGTTTTCTCCTCTCTGTTTTGTAGCTCTCTTTAGCATCCCCATGTGAAGTCTCCATCTAAAGTTTAACCAAAACGACAGTTTTTCTGATTTTCTAAGAAATTTCAATCTATTCCCACCAACCCACTTATAGTCTCTCTATATATCTATCTATCTATCCATCTCTCACTCACTCATTAACTTCTCTTCTTCTGGTTTTCTTTTTTCTGTTGTTTATTGGTGGAGGCAGATTAGTAAGCAATGGGAACAAAGGGATTGGTTCTGTATCTGGTTTCAGGCTTCTCCATTGTAATTCTATCAACAGCTTTGTTTCTCAACACAAATGATCAGCAATACCCATCTCTCAAAACTTCTCTGAAACTTTCCACATATGGTGGTTTTGATAGTTCTTCAAGTAAAGTTTGGCCTGTAAGTTTGATTGGTTTTACTTTCTTCTGTAACTATCAATTGTGTTCCGCTTTCGCGCCAAGCGTACGAAGTGTTTTATGTTTTTGTGACTTGTGTTAGTATTGATGATTGGTTTGGTATGTTTGTTTGTTTGTTTGTTGGGTTCTTTTAGAAGTTGGAGTTCAATTGGAAGACAGTGTTGATAACTGTGGTTGGGTTTCTGGGATCTGCTTTTGGGACTGTGGGTGGTGTTGGTGGTGGTGGGATTTTTGTGCCCATGTTGAATCTGATTGTGGGGTTTGATACTAAATCTGCCGCTGCTCTTTCCAAATGTAAGAAGTCCACTCATCTTTCTTTCGCTTTAAATTTCCGAAAATACTAGGAAATTGGATTTTTGCAATCAAGGTCATGTGGTGTGATCTTGAAAGAATGATGAAATCTCCGAAGTGTTTGTGTAACCCTTCCTCGTTCCTCTGATGATGTACATCATCCTAATCGCAGAACCTGATTGTAAGAAGAAATTATCATTTTCAAGACAGTTGAATAAGTTTCTTAGAAATATCTTGTTTATTGATAACCCCAAAGCAATTAAATATTGATTAGTACGTAACCTATGAAACACTACTTGAAAGCAAACAACTATTATGCTTAGAGATGTCATGTAACGGACGTTGTACTACTTGAAGACGACTCATAAATGAAATGTTCCTGGATGTAATTTAGTTCGGTTTTCCATTTTTTGTTGTGAAGGATGTATGATGAACTCGATTCATTCTTATTTAAGTTTCCCTTTTTAAAATTAGTCTCTTAAATCACCTTATTTTGGCATGAAAGGCACCATGCTTTTTGGTATGAAAGCCATCAATGTTTAGTTACCTTTCTCAAGTCTTTTTGCTTTAATTTCCAAAAAAAAAAGTCTTTTTGCTTTAAAGGGCCAACTTAAGTCCCATGTATTGTTCATGATTGATTGCATCACTCAAAACTACCCCAAATCGTTTTGCTGTAACTGTTTGCATCATCATTTCATGGTTTTCAAAACATGCATAACAAATGTATTGATGTACACTGGCAAATACGCGCGTGCACACACATATTTTACGAATAACTGGAATCGTAATAATGAAGGTGATGAAAAAAGACAAACCTAATAATGGAGGTGATGAAAAAAATGGAATCCTAGGTCACGGTCACGGAAATTCACCCATGTTCATAACTGAAGAAAACTTCAAAGAAAAACATTCTAAATGCAAAATGGGCTCTACTTCAGTTAATGTAATAGCAATATGGGGTCTACTTGTGATTAAGAAATGGGGTTAATTGACTTGATTGATACAATGTCGTTTGCAGGTATGATCATGGGTGCATCTGCATCTTCGGTTTGGTATAACTTAAGGGTGCCCCATCCGTCGAAGGAAGTACCCATCCTAGATTATGATTTAGCCCTCCTCTTTCAACCAATGCTCATGCTTGGGATCACTATAGGTGTCTCCCTCAGCCTCGTTTTCCCCTACTGGTTGATCACAGTTCTCATTATCATATTATTTGTGGGTTAGTGCCTTTAATCTTACAACTGTTGTTTATATTGACAACAATCCTTATTTGATTGTTTATTAGCAATTATTAATTATATTTTATGTCTTTTTTCTCCCAACATTTCATAGTGATGGTAAGTCTGAGATGTCACTAACAAGCATTTGTTTATATTCTAAATCAGGGACATCATCAAGGGCATTTTTTAGGGGACTTGAAATGTGGAAGGAGGAAACCATTTTACTTGTAAGTACGAATAATTTGCATTATTATATTAGAATTATATTTAGGTTAACTAGTTTAGTCGATCGTCACTGTAGGAGTTTGTCGGCTTGAGTCTAACAAGTGGTAGTGCATCTAGGACTAGTAGACTACTTGTCTAATAGATTTATGTCATTCAGGGTCCATTACAAATTTATTCGCCTCTACGAAATAAATAAAATAAATCTAGTTCAGGTGAAGGAGAACGACAAAGAGATCTTTGTCACATAAATTATTAGGGTCACCAACCCGATTTTTCCATTTTATTATCTTCTTCAGACAATTATTCAATCAGAGAATGACTCATCTGTTTGTTTTTTGTGAACAATTATGCAGATAGAGATAGATGAACAGAAGAAAACTTCATTCAACTCACATGGTGAACATAAGAGCCTATTAAACTTATCACTTATTACCACAAAAAGTGAAGCTTTTTTTTTTTATGTTGTGAATTATATCGAAGATTTTGTTTTTTTTTATTGATTTGGCAGTTTTGATTGAACCATTGTTATCCAAGGAAGAAAAGTCTGGACTGGTAAGCAACCCCACACTGATAATTGATTTGCAAAAATTAAAAAAAATTATGCCATTTTTACGCAGCTTTGCTTCCAGGAAATATTGCGGTCTAACCTGAGATGGAAGAGGATATTTGTTCTTCTGACAGTATGGATTTGTTTTCTGGGTCTTCAAATTATCAAGGTAATTGAGTTACTTTTTTGGTGTTAATATAATCTACGCATACTTGGTAATGTCACGTGGAATAATGGTTTAGATTTACTTACTATATTTTTTAATTGACAGAATGATACAAAAGCTTGCAGCCTGTGGTACTGGGTGCTGAACATATTACAGGTAAATGATATATAATCCATGATGATCATTGTATCTGATTGAGTATCGGCCTAATGAGCTTCATTATCTATCTTCAGTTCCCTGTCGCGTTTGTGGTGTTTGGGTACGAAGCAGTAAAGCTGCATAAGGAGAGTAGGAAGAGAAGGATGAATGGAAACTGTGAAACAGTGTGTGAAGCTACAATTGAATGGAGCATCCGCCAAATCGCCTTCTGTGCACTTTGTGCACTCTTGGGAGGAACAGTTGGAGGTCTACTGGGATCTGGTGGGGGCTTCATTTTGGGTCCATTGCTCCTTGAGCTTGGTGTGATCCCACAGGTATGATTATGACCAGCATTTCATTATGACTGCATTATGGTTTTGTCATCAGTTAACTCAGACCCACTTAAATTTTATTGTGTTACAGGTTGCAAGCACAACAGCGACATTTGTGATGTTGTTCTCATCATCTTTATCAGTGGTTGAGTTTTATTTCCTTGGAAGATTCCCCATCCCCTATGGTATGTCCCGATTGGTGCTATATTTTGTGAAATTCAGACCTCTAATTAGATTAAATAGCTGGCAAAGTGATTAAACCGTATATATTCTTAGCTCATCATACATTGTTATATATAATCAACTATTCTGAGTATTTTCACTTTGTGCAGCTTTCTATCTCATTGCGGTATCCGTACTAGCTGGATTTTGGGGCCAGTTCATCGTGAGAAAATTAATTGCAATACTAAGAAGAACTTCCATCATCGTCTTCATCCTCTCTGGAGTGATTGTAGCAAGCGCCTTAACAATGGGTATTCCTTTCGACAAACATATTCATGAATTGAAAAATCTAAGTAATACTAAACTGTTGGTATAAAATCTGAATATTGAATGTTTGATCTTTTTTTTTAATAGGTGTTGTTGGGATTAAGAAGAGCCTGGACATGATACACAACCATGAATACATGGGATTTCTGGATTTCTGCACAAACTCTTGATTACATACATACAGTGGGGAAATGCAAATACATTATGGTTGATTCAATTTTAGCAATTGCAGTGAAGAGAGAAGGGTGATGGTCAATACCTAATTGACCAAATCCAAATCCACACT
This sequence comes from Berberis vulgaris, assembly GCA_963556465.1. Lineage (NCBI taxonomy): Eukaryota > Viridiplantae > Streptophyta > Magnoliopsida > Ranunculales > Berberidaceae > Berberis > Berberis vulgaris. The sequence goes on from OY747133.1 coordinate 6,556,121, forward strand.
GTGAGAATAAAAGTTGTGTGTGATTCATTATTGTCGATGACTTGGTGGCTTTGTGGTTCTCTGTGTTTAACTTAGTTGTTAAACAGCACCAGTACTCCCTTCATCATTCTTTCATTGCATCATTAGATTCATTTGTCCATGTTTTTCAGTTGTAGGCTCTTCTCAAGTTAAGTAGTTTCAACTTGCAAGTTAGTGTTGGTTAGGATATGTAGAAGATTTTTATACATTTGGATGTTATATGCAGTTTATGAATGGTCGTCGTTTTGAGAAACATTGTTCGACCATTGTGACAAACACTTCAGACATTTTACGATATTTTGTTGTAAATAAAACAATAAATTGAGCTGTCTACTCATATATTTGATTCAGTGTTCTTGATGTAAATGATGATATTCATACACTGGTTCCATATACTGGCATTGTATACACAACATAATAGTCATTCAGTGAAACTCTGGAGCACTAGGAGAAGCTTTAAGTATTGGATATCATCTTTATTACTTATTACTTTTTCAATAATATACTCAAGTTAACACACATTTACACCCACATGGACATTATTAAATATGTTGGCTTTTAAAAAATAATTTAACCAGTAAATAACATCCTCTCCTCTGCGTTTGTTTAATGGAAAGTCATTTTTTTCGGAATGTTTATTTTCAGAATTTAAATTTTGTAATGTTTCACGAAAAATTATAAATATTTCGAAAAAATTTATTCCAAACGAGTCTTATGGATGGAAAATCAACATACCAATTTTTAATGGGATATTGATTTTCTAGAGTTTAATTTCCTTTATTTTTTATTCTCGCCATTTCAACTCCTGAACCACACCACCACTTACCATGACTGACCAACACCAACTTACCATGACTGACCAACACCACCATGGCCACTACCACGTACCACCACCACCATATTGCAACCACCGCCACCACCTCAACCATAGCACCATAAATACCAAAATTGTCACACAACCACCACCACCACCATATTGCAATCACCACCGCCATCACTATAACACAACCACAAACGCCTCCACCGTCACCATGCCGCGACCAATAGTGAAGGAACCAGTATAATTATGAGTCATAGCAACTCTTTCAAGAAATGGATAAGAAGATTGAAAATACAGTGAAGATAATAAAAATAAAACAAAGCACGCAAATACAGTGTCGTCCAAACCTCCATGGATTAGTTAGAGCTTCTTTGCGACAACAACATCAACATTAGAAAGATGGAGCGCTTCATGCATAGCCGAAAAAACATGTTATTTTGAAACATCAATGTAACCCTCAAGTAATCTTCCTCCTCATCTCTTCGCTTGATCTCAGGACAGGAACAAGAACAGTTCATCCATTTCTGAGTTCATGGAGCATTGAAGGAAATAGAGATCCATGGGTTTCCTAGAAAAGAGGAAAATACAACTCTTTTGGAAGAACAAGAATCTATTTTCCCTGAGTTCGGAGAAATTACCCAATTTTGTTCCAAAAAAAAAAAATTTAGTGTCACCATTTCTTTGCTTTTTTAAAGTCAAACCAAACGTCAAAAACCCACTTAAATTTCTCAAGATCCGGTTATTTCAATGATTTTCATAGAAACACCCTGAACCAAACATCGCCTAATATCTCTTCACCATCTAAATATAAAATCCAAGCTTTCAATGGGGAACAACCCAGAGCACACAACTGATAACAAATAACATTTTCAAGTCAGTTTAAGACCTTGGATCAAAATTGTCTACTGGATATTATCTCCTCATAGTTGAAATTCAAATTGAGCTTAGAGCAAACACATTGGCATGTGATATCATATGATGCCACCAGAATTTGCAGGGATACCAAAAAGCAAACCTGCAAAAGGATTCTAAATTTCTAATACTCTCAAACCATCATCGACAATGTTACAAGCTATTCGATAAAAATTAAATAAACGTGGCTGAGATGAACTGCTGTAGTCTGGTGAGATAAGACCTGAAGTTCGTGACGTGGAGAGAAAAGCCCAGACTCAGAAATTTGGCTGATGCAACTCTCTTAAAGTGCCTCTTTAAGCTGGAAAGTTCGGACTATGGCCCTGGCTTTATCATATTCATTCAGATCAACCAGCATCTTCTTCAACCTACGAGCAAGCCCAATAGTCTCACTCTCACTCGACATATGCTTCTTCTCGAGCATCTTTCCCAGTGTCAACACATAATCCACCAAAGGTTGCAACTTGTGTCTGCAAACAAAAAAAAAATTCTGAAGTAACAAATTTTGAACATAGAAATGAGGATAGTTCAGTTTCCACAACTTTCCTGTAATTATTTGTAGTAAGACATCTAAAACTTCAAGTGGTAGTGTGTGTAACAAACAAAATAAATTCAAGACTCGCAGAACTCTTGAAGATTATAAAACAAAATTTTCAAATAACTAACACGTAATCCACCAAATGTTTCTGAAAGCATTAATAGTAAACCAAAGAAATGCACATACTCCAACATACAAAGTTCAACAGAAATAACAATAAAGTGAAAATAAACAACATAAAGCAAATAAAAAAGACAAGTTACAGTAATCTTGTACTATTGCTATATGAATACATGAATTCATGGCAAATGCTTCTTTGGTTTCTGAAAATTTCCCTTTAATATCACAACTTCTGAAAATTTATCTTCATATTTTAAATTTTAATATTTTATCATAATTGTTAAATGTGTGAAGCCGTGCACAACCACTAAAGTTTACCTGTGCTCCATTGTCGCACTTGGACCGGCCCAAACCCCAGACAAAGATGCAACGATTCGTTCAGTCCTTGTCATAGCATCATGAACATTTGCTGTTATACTTCGTACATGAGGCAGAACCTTTCCACCCAAAAGTTCATCAAGAGCTAGCTGCTCTAGAACTGACAGTGCAAGAATATCTTTCCACAAGCAAATATTTCTGAGCAAACGAATAGACAAGCCAAACTTGTAAGCAGCAACACGTGCTGCATTTGGCACAGCCTTTGTCACAAGCAGGGTCCATGTTGGAACCTATTAAGATGAAGTGGTATAGTAAACAAATAAGAAGAAAAATACTGAGCGACTTTTTAAGTGTGCAACTGGTTACAAAAACAGAGAAAAGTTGAAAACATACGTTAAGATTAGCAATAGCATCAGATAAACGAGTGTGAATAGCAGACAATAATTCCCGTATAGCCTCACTGGAAGCTGGAACATAATTTATAACCAAGTTGGTGGCAGAAACTGCATTTTTGGTCCCTCTAGTACTCAACATATCCCAGCAGTATGCAATCTGATGATGCAAAATTGGAACTGCAACCTTTTCCACCAGTCCAGGAACAAGGTTAGCATCTGCATCATCAAGGCTGAACTCACATTCCTTGTCTGGCAACCCGTAATCAAACAGTAGAGAATGCCTGAAAAATAAAGAACAGATGAGTTTTGGTGAAAATAATCCAATATGTCGAACACATGAATAACTCATGTTTTTCAATTAAAATTTATTTATTTATTCTGCCGAGCTTACACATCGCTTTTTGCTTCAGCTAGAAAATGAAACCCTACTAATATAATTTGCTTGATTATGCAAAACTGAAATACAATGAACTTGTATACTCTACTATGAGAATTTCTTCTTTTACTTTCATGACGTATTCCGGTCCATGACTTGAAAAAAACTCAAAACTCTGAATGAGAATGAACATCGTCGCTAGAAAATATAAAAATTTTCATTGAACCATATGTTTGAAACAATAATAAGATGAATTTGCTTATTAAAATCATGTCGCTAATTTAGTAGATGATTTTCCAGTGCCACACCCAACAGTATCAGACCATATTCGGAACAATTTAATACACTACTTAAGTAGTTAGTACTGTGATTTTCTGACTTCAAATTTTAGGTAGGAATTGCCCAACATGTCAACCTTGCCCATTTCTACCACCAACTCAGCTCAATCAGTATAGATTGAAAAAGGGTCTATGATATTCGAGACTTTTTTTAAGTTATCAGACTTGGGGCATTTAGAAGCGGGTCATTAGACTTGAGTCGTCTAGAAGAAGAGAGTCATCAGAGTTGGGACGTTTTCAGTCAACTACTCAAAAGCCTTGAAAGATCATAAAAGATATAACCACATACCATTGCATATCATTGAAATCTACCTCTTCATAGAGTGGATCCCATTTTAGAAGCTCTAATCTCACATATGGAGAGAAAATAGCAGGCACGCTCAGAGACATATATGCATCCCGGTAGGTTGACGAGTATTGTTTCTTCCATGTCTCCAACCTTTCTTTGACAACAAGAAGTTGGGAATAATCCTCAGACGCGTCGCTGAATATTTGTCCTGCAGTTTGTAGCAGCAATTCACGTCTAGACTTGTATGAAGTGCACTCATCATCACTCTCATCAGTGCTCGACTCCCCTTCTATGTGGTGATGTGCATTATCATCTCTGACTGCTGACATTCTTCTCAACTCAGATTTAGCTTTCCTGCGTTTTCGAGCCTCAGCCCTCTGCGTCATATCTATGCGTTTTTGTTTGTTTACATCTCTACCGAACTCATCTAGTTGAACAGGTAGATTTGATTGTTCCCTCAGTGAATTTGATGCAGCCTGCGCCACAGCAGCTGCAGCAGCAATTACTGCAGCACTAGAACCACCTTTACCCAAAACTGACATTGCTGCACCAACTGCTGTTTCTATTTCAGTCATTTCATCAGCATCATCAGCAGTTCTTCTTTCTAAAATGGCTGCTGCACGGTCTTCTTGGAGTTTCTGCATTTGTTCTTCTAGCTCTTCTATGTAAGGAGCCTTATGCTGAAAGAGCAACATTTGGACATTTGGTCATTTACTATGTCATAACTTTTTACACTTAAATGTCCACCATTCAAGTATTAAAAGCAGACACATGATGAGCTACTAAGCCTACTATGAACATAAACACATGGCATGACTAACATGGAATAGAATGTTCAGATCAGAACAGGAAGAGAGAATATTGGCGATTGCAGATCCATTATGTGATTCATAAAATTTAGAACCAAGATACACCTATTGTATTTCTAAAAAGCGTTTAGAGAAGGAGTGACAAAGTGACGGCTCTTACTATGCGTCCAGGGCATGTGTTGTTCACACAAAGGGTTGGCATATAGCATTTTTCTCTTCTTTTATTTTTAGTCAATTAGTTAAACTATTTCCCAACATTTATTTTTAAGGTCCTTTATCTTTGTTATGCATGTAATCTTATGATGTCACAACTTACAATTTGTTTCCTTTCCTGGAAAGTAGAGAACCTTTCTATCCTCTTCCTAACATAAAATAAACATACAGATAATTAAATCTTTAGGCCAACCTCAAGTAGCCGCACTCATGCATGCTTAGATTTGAAATTCAAAGTGCTGACAACTGACTAGGTTTAACGTAACCACGCCTCAAAAGAGAAAAGGCATTCCAAAAACAGATTCTCCAGAGTCTGAGCCTCACCTTGAGAAAGGGCAGCCTAAACCACTTTTCAATGGAACAAAGGGACTTTATATAACAAACTAGACGACTTGTAGACCATAGCATTATTGGAGGGTTAAAATGTGTCTTCTTCCTTATATGTATACTTATATGTAGTCACAGGCGACGCCTAGGCATGCAACCTCACCGCCTCCCCTAACCTAGGTGCCATGTAAATGTATCAAAGGGTCTCGGCTGGGCAAGAGCCTCTGATTTTATTTTTATTTTTTTCATAACATGGATTTGTTGCCTTTTGCCCAGGGTACCCGGCGCCCAGGATAGGCTCCTTGCCACGCCTAGCGCCTGGGGACTACGAAGATACTGATTGGACAAGTGGATGAGGTTCTAATTCAATTTCAAGTAGAAAACAATAATAATAATAATAATAATAATAATAATAATAATAATAATAATAATTATTATTATTATTATTATTATTATTATTATTATTATTATTATTATTATTATTATTATTATTATTATTATTATTATTATTATTATTATTATTACCTGCTCCCTCCCTTCTCAGAAGTGGCACAATTTTTATACATAAATAAAAGTATGCAAAAAGTTCACATTTAAAAGCCGTGCCCATTTATCCTTTCAGTGACTAGAATAATTCAATCTCGGTAATAGTACGAATAAGAGCATATATACAAGAAACACGCAAGAACTCCAATTCAAATGCATACCTGCAGAAACTCACATAAAATAGAAACAAAGTCACGAAGCTCTTGCATAAAGATGAACTTTTCACCAGCAGCCGACAGAGACATTTCAAGAGAAGTAACATTTGACAAAGATGCAGACAAATTTTCATCAGTCCTAATAACTGATGACATGGCTCTTGCGTGAGATTCCTGATAAGACGAAGAAAGTGACAAGTTCAACATTATGTTGTAATATCATTACAAATAATAATTACATTAGTGAAAAATAAATACATGCACTAAAACATTACGCAAACCTGAACAGACATGTCTATAACCATTTCAAAACACGAACCTGGAAAGAAAAGGTGCTCCATTAACTAAGAAAGAAGCTTGCTTCAAAGATGAAATATTTCTCAACACAACAATCTATTGTACTACCAATTTTAGCCGATTAATACATGTTCCTAAAATCCCCAAGGGCAACAACCATAGTTACCAACATCTTACGATATGCATAAATCAACGATGCAATGCATGATATATCATATCTAAGACTCATCAACATAGTACGTAATAACTTACGATACACTCATATAGGATGACATGGAATGTACCACCCTAAGTACATGAATGAATGGATCGATGATAGAGAATAACTTGCTAATATGTGGTAGACAAGTCATATATCAATGAAAGCGTTTATGGACCTCCTTGCTTGAATAAGTCTTGTTTTGTGTCTTTTATATGCTTAATATATAATATAAACTTTTATGCCTATATATTTATTTTTGCACCATATCTTAATATCTTACGTAACAACGACACCAATACAAATACCTGTATCCGACATGGATACGAAATGTCAAACACATCAAACAAAAGAAAAACATGGTTCAAGATATGCTACAAACACGTGTTGGCATTTCAATATTATTTACTTTTTAGCAATAAGACTAACTTGCCAGTGTCAGATGAGAATATTCGCGAGTCGCGAATGTTGACATGAGTATCCAACACGATACGTGTCGACACATTTTTTTGGGTAGAAATAAAGTGTCTTTGTTACATAGAATGTCGCGATACGCGCATCTTAAATTTAGATTTCCAAGACATAATATGATAAACGTGTTGATGTGGCCACAACAAACAAAAAAGTAGCCCATCTATTTCAATTTCTCCATTGTTAAGTAGCAAATGGATTTGTAGTTTTTGCAGCCAAGCACAATGCCTGACCAAGCCATCTTACTCTTTCTGAAAGTGAGGGGTTTGATCTATTAGATGAAACCAGAGTTCTCTATCCAAACTATTATTCGTATCTAATCTAAAAAGGGATATTTGCATATATGAGATTATGTTGAAATTTTTGGGATAGTAGAGGGCACAAAACCAGAAGAGGTGTGAAAAAAGTTGAAAACCCCTGCTAGTGAATTTAATCTCCTTCTTGTGAAACACCCAACTTCAAAGAAAACCAAGAAGAAAAATTTGAAGGATTTTGAAAATATTCAGATCTTCACCTTCTTAAAGTAAAAAAGACATTGCCACCCTTAATGTTAATGAATTGCAGTTAACTAGATGGGTACTGTTGTAAACCTATGGGCTGGAGAAAAGCAAAAGATTATCACTTACTATGTGCTTGCACAATCTTAAATGTTGACCAATGGACATATGGACTTTTTTCTATCAATAAAACACTAATTATATTGATAAGAGAGAGCAGAAGAGGAAAACGAGCGAGGGGCTCAAAATACAAGGATATTCATGTCACACCCTATTGCACACCCATGTGCCGAATGTGCTCACCCCGACACACTCCATTATCGTGCATCCGTGACCACTTCAAGTATGTGTGTATCTCAAATGTGGTGTCATCTATAAATACACATTTTATCGTGAATGTCGAATCACACGAGCTATCAATCAATTATATCATCAGTCATGCTGGAAGAGGAGTAAACTCGATTTGACTCTTCCCCTGCCTCCAAGGAACAACACAATGGGTTAGTTTTCCCCTTTTGTAAGCTTCTCGGGAACATCCATCACTTTACACCGAGACACACCTCACACAATGACTTAGTTTTCCTTGCGACAGGACAGGCTTCGTACTAGATCTTCATACTCTGACCTAAGCTAGGGTATGCCATTCATGAGCCAGGCCTAAAAAGGCAAAATACAAACCAACTCGCCAAGGTAGGATTGACATGTAAGCAATAAATCAATCTAAATCTCGAAATTATTCTCCTTATCCATCCCTACATATGATGAAGTCATTAAAGAGAATTCACCATTAACATAAACAATGTCAGATACGCATTTTTCGAATAAGCAATTGCATAATATTAGCATATACAATTCCAAACAGTAACACCAACCTAGTTGACTATAAACCAATCACAAATCAGGGTGAAGTGCCCAATTTCCACAAGTTATACATGCGAAAACAACTCACAACGACCTAAAACATAACCTTTCACAAAATAATTCAGACGGAGCCACCCTAAAATATAAATGAAATAAATAAATAATTTGATGAGAATTGAAACCTGGTGGGTTCTTTGGCAATGAGTGAGCAAACAACAGGACCTCAATATCATATCTGAACTAAGCATGTCAGTGAAACTAAAGACTTGAAAATCTCTATGAAGATTTTTACAAAAATCACCCAGACATTTCAATTATGCTAGCCATCATACAATTCTGTAAGATCAATCGAATTCCTAAATTAATCATCAAACATCACATTCATATCCAAATATGCAAAGTTTTGCAACATTATAAAAACCAACCAAAAAATAAAATAAAAATAACTAAAAATTGTACAAAATTTTAGGTGAGTTGTGAATCAAACCTTGTTGGGCTCTCTAGAATATGTTATTGGCAGATTCAATAAACATAAGATGCTAAACGAATTTTAGGGCAAAGTACAACTCAAAATCTAGCATTTCGAGCTGATTCAGGAGCACCTCTATAGTTCTTAGACCTCCTCATACTAGCATAACATCTGGAGAAACATTCTAAAACATTTCTACAAAAATCAATGCAAAAATCCATCATAATCATACAAAATACACCAATTTCACCACCCATGGAAAATTCAAGAAGAATTGCAACATGGTAACTCTAAATCGCTCAAAACCCATAGCAACAAAACATTTAATCTCTGATTCCTACAAATACAACTCAGAATTTGTATTAGAACACCGTGCATGTTATGGATAACACCCAAACCCTTAATTAACAACATGCAAACAAAATGAAGACAACTCAAAAATAGGGTTTATTTAAGGTCTCCGCCTCACTCACCTGAACCAGGGAATATCACCACCAAATTGAAGCCACGAGAAGATTTACTTGCACTCCAAGCTTCTTCGAAAATCTACCCGAAAAACACTGAAAATGCCTTGAAAACCTTCCAAATCCAAAGTTTTTCTGACAATTGGGTGTGAAGCTCTCTCACACTCTCATAAGCGGGAAGGGAAAAGGAGAAATGTGAATTTGGACAATGGGCCCAAATTGCGACATTTCCTCCCAAAATCAACGAAAAATGCTTTGTATACCGGCATGCGTATCGCTTGAATTTAGCGCCAAAAAAGTCCTTTGAGGTATTTTCTGGTATGAGGCATACGTTTTAACGCCTCGACGCGTCGAAATGTATGTTTTTTGCGTTTCAACCTATTGATTTTTTTCAAGGTATTTTTTTAAAATGTAAAAAAATAATAATAATAAATTAAAAAAAAAAAAAAACAAGACTTGGGCAATTGAGTCAAAACCCACATTGTTCTTCGTGCGGCTCTAATTGTTTTTTCTCCAAATCGCTCCAAAGTCCTAATTGGATCAAGCCTCCAATTTTATCCAGAGGCCAAATTGATCAAGCCTTCGACATGTTTTTCTCCTTTTATTCAAGTTGATAGTTATCAAGCTGCTCTTCTCCAAGTTGACTAGACGTTTAGCTTTTTTTTATTATATTTTGGCTATGAATACATGTTAATGATGTTATGGGTTTGCAATTTGAGTTTTCAATGGGAGTATTCTAATTATTTGGCTACTTGACTTAAATTTGAACGAGCAAGTTTGATATGTGATTTATATGCAACTATTTTTTGGATGTGAAATTATGAGTTACCTTCTTTTTTTAGTTATGAATTACATTTTTATCTTTATTATATTTTAAGTAATAATTTTTCACGAGGCTTACGCCTCACGAAAAACTTCCACCTTTGCATTTTTCTGACTTGCGTAACGCCTCCACATTTAAAAACCTTGGTCTAAAATCCTTAATGAGCCAAGCTCCTTCCATCTTCAGAGTGAGGGTAACAAAAGTATTGGTTAGTCTCTCATCAAGAAAGATAAGCGATGAAATTTTTTTACCACGGTCATGATGTCCTCGTCCATGAATCCGAACGTCTTTTTACAAACGTGTGGAAAACTATCCACATCCAGGATAAGGGAAAAAGGCCATAGGATGTTGCTCTACATTATCTTCATAAAATGGTGCCTTCCCAAGTCTCCAAATCTTTGCCCCAAATCATCAAAAAAGGAAGTATAATTGAATCTCATTATTCAATCTCCCATAAGTTTTGGAGGATCAAAAACCATGATTTGATTTTATCTGTAGCAAGAGCAACCCCATTCAACACGTTCAGGATACATAAATTGACCTTAATGTTCATCGTATGTAAGAGAGAAATCTATCTTGGGGGTTCCTGTGATTATAAACCCAATTTTCTCTTGTGTATTCTTAAATATCTTATTTGAGCTTATTTCATATTCAATAGAAAGCACAACCTACAGAGAAGAACTCTGAAACTAGCCAACAAAGGTTTCTAGATGATTGTACTGAAACCTCTAACTCATATTCAGCCTCTTCTATCGAGACATCCTATAATATTTATTTCTTTATTCCTGAATCAATAAAGAGATGACCATATTACCAATAAGCAATAATTTGAGATAATTTTCTTCTAGCAAGTCATCCAGTACAAGAGAATTCAAATCTAACACTAGAACTTATACGCAAGGACAGATTACGATAACAATTTTGCATACCTTAAGCGCTTTGATGTTCTCTTGTAAAGCTTGGCTAGCAACCTCAGCCTGTTGCGAAATAGACATCACCTCTGCACTCCGCGTCACTCCAACTGCCCCTCCAATGGTTGGACCAATAGATACAGTCTGCACCTGCTGGTACCCCATAGACCCACCAGTGTACATACTATACCCTTGTTGCTGAACCATCTGATTACTCCCTGTTACACTATTACTCACAATGTTTGAACCATCTCCAATCCTCTTCCCTAATCCCTTCCTCACCTGCTCCTCCACCCATTTCTCCTCTTCTTCCTCCTCCTCGTCCTCCTCACCCCCGACTTCCAATTCCACATTTCTCCTTACATCCACCTTCTCCCCTCTCCCTTCCACACTCTCAAAAACCCCCCCTTTTGGCCCCTCCTTTATATCCCCAATCAACTCAATCCTGTTCCGAAACTCGGGCTCTTCATCACTCAACCCCTCAGCTGCCCCATGATTACTCCCCCCATCCAATGAAATATAATCCGGCGCAGCCGCCTTCGACTGCCGCATCCTTTCTCTCTTCGCCCTAATCGCCGCAATCATGGCCTGATCCGGAATCAAATCCCCCCTCTCATCCCTCTCCTTCCCAATACCCATTGCCCCTAATCGACTCTCCGCATCCTTCCTGTCCTTCCTAAACAAACCCTCCTCCTCCTCTTCCTCCTCCGATGATAATTCCTCATTTCGACCCTTTGGGGTTTCTTTAATCAAGGGTTTAACCATCCCCTTTAGCAGAACAATGGGTTCCGAGGCAGGAGGATGGTGGGGTCGAGAACTTGCCAATGTTCGAGTGTTCTTCTGCAGCTCCAAGAGCTTTTCCTTCGTGTACTCCCCTGCTTGGGGTTGAACATTGGAGAGAAAATAAGGTGAGGCGGATGAAGGGGTTGTGATGCGATCTTTGGTGGTGAGTTTGTGAGCAGAGGATGAGGCTTTGGTGGAGCGAGAAGAAGAGGAGGTTTTGGTTCGGTGTTGGGGTTTTGACGAAGGTGGACGAATGGTTAGAGAGTCGTCTTCCTGGTCTTCGTCGTCTGCAAAGCTTAGATTTTTCAAATTGGAGGAGGGTTTGGGAGCAGAGGAGGTGGTGGTGGTGGTGTTGGTGGGTTCGTCATCTGGGTCTTGTGGGCGTCGACGGAAGTTTTTGCTTCTGCTACTCATCTCTCGCTCTCTGCGATTCGAGAAGAGAGAGGGATGATGATTGAAGACGTTCAATGGTTAAGGCTCAAATTGGGAACAGAAAGTCCAACTCAAAACTTTCGAAGCCCGACACATGGAGTCGATGGTAGACTTATATCAAGGCAACGACTGCTCCACCCCACCAAAAGCTTTGTCTCACACCACTATGGGTTAATTGCAATTTTCCCTCTATAATATATAGCTTATTCAGTTTTGCTTCCAATTAATCTTCATATCGCATTTTTCCCCTAAGACTAGCAGTCAACGTGTCTTGACTGTCAAGGCATGTGCTAACTTCAAAAATATCATATTTTACTGTCCAAAATAGCATTTAATGATCTAAAGGCTGAGATTCAAAGTTGATGCAATTAAAATCGAGGGCTGAGATTCAAACTTCCACTAAGATGTTGGGATAATCCGTCAACTCCTCATTCACCACCATTGTCTTCACTTCACCACCACAGTCTCCACTTCACCACCAATAACTTTCAAATCTACTTCTACTACTACTACATCCACATGTTATTTCACTGTAGATTAAATATTCAAACATCAATAAGTGCAAATGTTTGCCAAGTTTTGATGGCAAACTTGAGTTGCAGCTCATCTTCATCGTCTGTTAGGTTAGTTTTGTTGCAGGAGCCAAAGTTAAATTCAAAATTATTATTTTAAAGGGTTAAGTTACTGCTAATCAATAATACTTAATTGATTTTCTTGTAGATCTCATAGTGTCACAAACACAATCAAACAAGTGACTATGAGGTTTGAAGTAAGCAAGATTTTGAAGGAGTACATATACATTGGATATTAAAATCACAATATAAATTCATTTGATGTTCATTGAATGTTCTTGCAACAATGTAAATTCATTTGATGTTCATTGGATGTTAATAGCACATTGCAATCAAATGTCTTAACATTTTTGCAAAAATTCGATAAAACACAATACAATTCAAATGACACAACATACTTGCAATTCAAAACCTAACATAGCAATGTTACTTTCAAACATCAATAAGCAACCTGAATTTACAACCATATACAACATCCTTGCAAAAGCCTGAATTTACAAGCATCAATAAGTTTGACATCATTGCATCCTTGCACAAAACCAACCTGAATTTACAATCATTCAATACCATTCAATACTTAAGAACCTGAAGTGTATCATACCAACAAGCATTCAATATCTTACCATACAAACCTGAAATGCAATCCATTTAACAAAACTTGCAACCAACATAAGTGTATCATTTAGTGCACAATACTAACACAAGAGATGAACTGACACGGGTGTATCATTTAGGGTACCACGACTCGTTGTGGATCGATGTGAGCTGACTGTTGCGGGTTTAACCGGCCTAAATAAACAGGCTAATTTGAGCCACTTGTAATAACCACAAGTGTACGGTGTCTAACTGGTAGACAACGGCAAGTACGGGTCGATCCCACGAGGAAAGTGGATTAAATTGAATTTAATAATTTACCTAAACTAATTTGGAGAAAATGGGGGTTACAGTGTTTAAAAATCCGAGTTAAACAAAAGTAATAAAAATAACAATAAATAAAAGAAAAGAGTTGGAGGGAAACCACAATTTGCAAAATATTTTTCAAGCTCCTAAAATTATATTCAATTTTTCTTATTATTCTAATTTCAAATAAATGACTCTAACAATGTATAAACTCCTAGCATTAATTGTCTTTTTAGGGCACAATTAATCACAAGTTTAATTATTCAATTAAAACATGCTTGATTTATAACATTATATTTCTCTAACAACTTAAGATGCATGACATATTAGGTGAAAGTAAAACATTATAAATTGCGAATCAATTAATATTAACATGGAATCATAAAGTAAAATGAAATTAATTCTAGAGTTTGAGACTTAATTCACTGTGGTGTTACAGAGCATTCAGCATGTGCAAACAGGAACTGGTTCAGTGTGGCTCAGCAGATCCTAGTGGGTGCAAATAGTTCTGATCTTTCTCAGTCGAGGTGCTCTCAGCAAGGTCCACTGGAGCGTCAACTTGATTTAAGTCTCTATGGTGGCTCTTACAGAAATCGGGGGTGCCAATAACCAAATGTTTGAAAAACAGTTGTTTCCCGCCAGAAATTGTGCATCCTCTGCGCCTTCATCTCCAGCGAGCCACGCTCGTCGCGAGCTCCTTCGTCTTCGCTCCTCGCGAGATCTTTCCTCCTCCGAACTACGCCGGTACCTGCAAGAAGACAGAGAGAGGGTGAGGAAACCACGAGAGAGAAAAATACGTGAAGGAGGAAAAGGAACAGGGAGGCGCTCCCTGTTTCTACTACTGCTTGCGAGCTTTGTTCCTCCGACGAGCTCCGGTCCTTGCAAGAGAGAGAGGGCCGGGAGAAGGTGAGAATGGAGGAGGGAGACAGGGCGGTGGAGCTCTGTCGCGTGGTGGAACATGGCGGTGGCTGAAAAAGAGGAAAGTAGGAAGGAGGAGGTGGTGGCGTCTGATGGTTGTGCTCGGCGGTGTGGATGTTGTGTGGCGTGATGGAACAGGGAGAGGAACGTGACGAGAAAACAGGGAGATGCTCCCTGTTTTGTTGCGCAAGGACTGTGATGGATGATGGTGGTGCTCGGTGGTTGGCTGCTGGACGGTGGCGAGGTGAAGTGAAACAGGGTTGTCACGCCCCTGTTTCGATGGAGTGAAGGAGAGAAAACAGAGATAGATAGGCTGTGGGTGGTGATTTTGCTTGGTTGGGATGGTGATGAGAATCACAAATTGTGAAGAAGATGTTTTGGTATTCTGTATTTTTTTCTTTCCCCTTTCTTATTCATTTCTATTGTATTTATAGAGAATTAAGAAAATGAACTTGGACAAGTTAATGGGAGGGTTCAATGAGTGATTTAAGGCTTAAATCAAACTATAATCTTGGATAATTAAGATAATATCCTTTGGGTTTGATTGGGTTTGGCATTGGGTTTGGGTTTACGAATTTGGTTTTGGGTTTGGTTTTGAGTTTAGGTTATGGGCTTATGCTATTTTCACCTCCACTTCCTCTGAAGTCACCGACTGTGATTTATTCGTTGCAGTTTTCTTTGATTTCCTCGTTATTGCTCTGAATTCTACAAAAACACAAAAATTTAATAATTAATTTAAAATAAAATAAAATAAAACAAGGATTAACAAAAATATAATAAGAGGTAAAAAATGTTATAATTATGTGATTATCAAATACCTCCAAACCTATATTTTGCTAGTCCTCGAGCAAAACAAAGAAGAAAATCGAAAAGAAAATCCTTACTCACTTTCGCAGGCATCGTCGATTGCACTTACCTTTGAAAACGTGCAACACGGCTTTAAACCCCTAGATTACCTCTAGGGGACGAGTTATAGTCTCGTGAGGGTTTCCAGAAAATGTTACCCACAAACATTACTGACTCAACAAAACTTGGTCAAACAGTGTTTATTTTAAAACTTCAAGATATGCAAGAAACCAACAGTGTCATTTTCGTGTATCAACAAATCTCCAAATAATTTAATATCCTCCAAAAGTTAGAAAAAATTCATAATCATCCTCAACTCAATGTGTGTGTGTGAAAAAACACTATCAACATAACTTTTCATTTCAAAGTAAAATAATGACTATATCTCCTGTAGAAAGTTTGTTTTGACTTCAAACCTCTCATGTCACACACAATAAAACACTCAGAGATTTGGTATTTCACTTAGTTTATATGTGAGGAAAGAGTAAATAATGGAAAACAATCATCTCACATATAGTATTATGAAGAACGACCTTTTCAAGAATGGAATGAACATGATCTCATGGACAGGAATATCAATTACTTTTGGGAATGTTGAATCAAACACCATAGGTCTTGATTATTAAATCTCCACATCTACGGAACCAACCTTTACCTAAGATCAACTAGGACTTTGTTGGGTTGTAACGGGGCTTGGGTAATGGTTAATAAGGAATGTCAAAGGATTCTAACAAAAATTTCTAGGAATGTATACACCCATTCAACGAACAATTAGGGCTGTCAAGAATAAACCAATGTTGCGCACCATCAATTTTGTCTTCATTCTCACATCTTTATCCTCATTGAAGAATCAAAATTTTTTTTTTCACATAGAGGATTTATGAAATATCTCATAATTTGCTCTTTAATGCCATTTTTACATCAAGTATATTCATCCATACACATTCCCAGAAAAGTTGGGTAAAGGTTAATGGGTTGTCAAATAAAAGTTATTCTAAGGCTCAAAAGGCTACAAAAAAGGTTAATGTTATGGGTAAGTTAAAAGGCTAGTTAATGGTCTAAAGAAAAGGAAAAAAAATGCCTAGATCATTTCCTAAGTTCGGGTCAGTATTATGACATCTCAATTGAATAAGCCAATAAGTTCTAGTGTAATAATTCAATTTTGATGTCATTCCCAAAGCAATTGATCAGAAAAATGAGAATAATGAGATCATCAACGAGATAATACGGACTCAAGAAAAATCTGAGTTTATGTATAACCCTCGGAAAAATAGAAAGGTTTAAAACTTTCAGGGTTAAGTCTCCACTATTATTCTAAGGTTTTCTAGTAAATACTTCACTCATCAACTTCAAGTTATGCTAACATGGCTCATGGTGCAAAGATAATCGAGTTGAAAAATCTTATGAATTAGATCTAACTTAAGGATCATACTAAACTTTCAGTCTTTATCAATATACCAATATGTCAAGTTGGCTTGCATTTTCTTGAGCATAAAACATTTAAAATCCATTTTCATAATCGCAAAAGACCAAGTTTTCTTGACAGAAAAGCACAAATTTTTTTTTAAGAAAAGAAAACACTACGAAAAATTCACCGACTCATGAACCCTACCCCCAAACCTAATCCAAACATTGTCCTCAATGTTTAGTAAAATAATTCTGACAAATGAATGAAATAAGTACATGAGAGGAGGTTAGAACAGTATTACCGCGGTGAAGATTTTACCAATTTCCACAAGCAATCCACCGATGAGAGCTCAGAGACAAAAGAATTGTGGATTAGTTAATAGAAATAGATAAAATACACACTCAACATGCACTCTTACAACAAAAGGTGGGTTGTCTCCCAGTAGCGCTTGGTTTAACGTCATCGACTCGACAAAACCCAAAAGATCCTCAATTCTGATACACAGGGTCCTCTAATAGAATCACATCAACCTCGACTTCTAATCGAGGTAACTCTAAGAATGGCTTAAGTCGTTGACCATTTACCTTAAATACATGGCCATCCTTAGGGTTAACGATCTCCACAGCTCCATGTGGGAACACTGCTTTCACAATATAAGGTCCAGACCACCGAGATCTCAACTTTTCAGGAAAAAGTCGTAACCGAGAGTTGAACAACAAAACTTTTTGAGACGGTTCAAAGGACTTACGAAGAATGGATTTATCATGAAATATCTTCGTTCGTTCTTTGTAGATTTTGGCATTGTGGTACACATCATTTCGGATCTCTTCCAACTCATTAAGTTGAAGCTTACGATGCGATTCAGCCTTTACCATATCAAAATTGAACGTCTTGATGGCCCAATATGCACGATGTTCCAATTCCACAGGCAAATGACATGTTTTTCAAAAAACAAGCCTATATGGAGACATTCCAATCGGGGTCTTAAATGTTGTTCTATAAGCCCAGAGAGCATTACTCAGATGTTGAGACCAGTCTTTACGGTATGGTCTGACTGTCTTCTCTAGAATGTTTTTAATCTCCCGATTGGAAATCTCAACTTGCCCACTTGTTTGTGGATGATAGGGGGTGCCAACTTTATGAGTGATGGAGTATTTTTTTTTACTAATAGCTCGAACGGTCTATTGCAAAAATGAGAACCACCGTCACTTATAATGGCACGCGGAATACCAAAACGAGAAAATATATTATCTTTCAAGAATCTTACCACAACACTGTGGTCATTTGTTTTACATGGTATCACTTCTACCCATTTGGACACATAATCCACAACAACAAGGATGAAAAGATTGCCAAACGAAGGCGTGAATGGTCCCATGAAATCAATACCCCAAACATCAAAAATTTCAACCACAAGAATATTAGTAAGGGGCATCATGTTGCGACGAGAAATGGAACTCATTCGTTGGCATCGATCACAAGTGGTGCAAAAGGCATGAGTATCTCGAAAAAGGGTAGGCCAATAAAAACCACTCTGCAAAACTTTTGCAGCTGTCTTTCTAGAGCTAAAATGACCACCACAAGCTTACTCATGACAAAATGAGATGATGCTGTGAAATTCACTCTCAGGAATACATCTCCTGATAACCTGATCAGGACAATACTTGAACAAGTATGGATCATCCCAGAATAAATGTCTAACCTCAGCAAGAAATTTGGATCTATCTTGTTTAGACCACTTAAAAGGAAGTTGACCTGTAACAAGATAGTTCACGATGTCTGCATACCAAGGTAATTGGGAGAGAGCAAATAATTGCTCATCAGGAAATGACTCATTCAATGGTAAATATTCGCTAGATGACTCTACCAGAAGTCTAGATAAATGGTCAGCTACAATGTTTCCGAACCTTTCTTGTCCCGAATTTCAATATCAAACTCTTGTAGCAATAGGACCCATCGAATTAAGCGAGGTTTAACATCTTTTTTAGAGAAAAGATACTTTAACGCCGCATGATCAGTAAAAATAATTACTTTGGATCCTATAAGGTAAGACCGAAATTTGTCTAGAGCAAAGACTACATCTAATAACTCTTTCTCAGTGGTGGAGTAATTAAGCTGTGCATATTGTAGAGTTCTACTAGCGTAATAAATGACATGTGGCTTTTTGTCCAATCGTTGTCCTAGGACAGCTCCGAGTGCAAAGTCG
The DNA here is from genome assembly GCA_963556465.1 of Berberis vulgaris. Classification (NCBI taxonomy): domain Eukaryota; kingdom Viridiplantae; phylum Streptophyta; class Magnoliopsida; order Ranunculales; family Berberidaceae; genus Berberis; species Berberis vulgaris. The sequence goes on from OY747133.1 coordinate 6,575,352, forward strand.
GAAGCATCACATATAAGCTCAAAGGGAAAGTTCCAATTAGGAGATTGGATGATTGGAGCTGAAGTCAATAATTGTTTAAGCTTCTCAAAAGCTTTCAAACAATCTTCATAAAAAACAAAAATCGCGACTTTAGCAAGTAAATTGCATAAAGGACGAGCGATTTTGCTAAAGTCTTTGATGAATCTTCGATAAAATCCAGCATGGCCTAGAAAAGATCTAATTTCCTTAACCGTATTTGGAGGCGAAAGACTCGAAATTAAATCAATTTTGGCTTTGTTGACTTCAATTCCCTTGTGTGAAATTACATGTCCAAGAACAATGCCTTGTCGTACCATAAAATGACATTTCTCCCAATTTAAGACAAGATTTCTCTCCACACATCTATTTAACACTAAAGTTAAATGATGTAGACATTCATCAAATGAATCACCAAATACTGAGAAATCATCCATAAACACCTCGAGGAACCTCTCAACCATATCGGAAAAAACACTAAGCATGCACCGCTGAAAAGTAGCGGGTGTGTTACACAATCCAAAGGGCATTCTCCGATATGTGAAAGTACCAAAGGGACAAGTGAATGTGGTCTTCTCTTGATCCTCGGGTGCAATGAGCATTTGGTTATAACCGGAATACCCATCAAGAAAACAATAGTAATCATGTCCGGCTAACCTTTCAAGCATCTGATCAATGAAAGGAAGAGGAAAGTGATCCTTCCTTGTGACCAAGTTCAACTTACGGTAATCAATACATATTCGCCACCCCGTGGTCATGCAGGTTGGTATTAATTCATTCTTGTCATTCTTGATTACCGTTACCCCTGACTTCTTTGGGACAACTTGAACAGGACTGACCCAAGGACTATCCGAAATTGGGTAGATTATACCCACATCCAACAATTTGAGCACTTCGGCTCGGACAACTTCCTTTAGATTAGGATTAAGTCTACGTTGCATTTCACGCGATACTTTGGCATTATCTTCGATATGAATGCGATGCATGCAAACGATTGGACTTATTCCTTTAATATCCGCGATAGTCCACCCAAGTGTTATTTTATGTTCTTTTAAAACATCTAACAATTTTCCTTCCTGTTCTTCAGTCAATGCAGATGAAATAATAACAGGTAAGGTATTGTCAACACCTAAAAATGCATACTTGAGGTTGTCAGGTATACTTCTAGGTCGAGCTTGGGTGGTTTTTCAACGGAAGGGACTTGTTTTGACTCACTGAGTGGGAAAGGTTCCACCCTAGGCTTCCATATATAACTGGTTTCCATTATAGGGGTAGAGTCAAGCAAAGCATTGACTTCCCTGATGGAATCATTAATATCGAAGTCTAAATTAAAATGAGTCAAACAAGCCTCTAAAGGATCATTAAACTGAGGAAATGAATGTTCCGCCAAACTCTTAATCATGTTAACCTCAAAGGAATCCTCAGACTCGGGAGGTTGTTGACTTACATTGAATACGTTGAGTTCGACGGTCATGTTACCAAATGATAATTTCATGATTCCATTTCGGCAGTTAATGATAGCATTAGATGTGGCCAAAAATGGACAACCCAAAATAACTGGAATGTGACTAGAGGGATTGTGAACAGGTTGTGTGTCAAGGACTATGAAGTCCACAGGGAAATAAAATTTGTCAACCTTAATGATTACATCCTCTATCACACCGCGGGGGACTCGGACAGATCTGTCTGCCAATTGCAGTGTCACTTGAGTTGGTTTCAACTCACCAAGACCCAATTGCACATATACTGAATATGGCAATAGATTAACACTTGCCCTTAAATCTAACAGTGCCTTCCAAATCATATGATCACCAATCACGCATGAAATAGTCAGGCAACCAGGATCTTAGGTGGGGTTTTGTGTTGAAGGATGGAGCTGACTTGCTCAGTTAGGAAGGCTCTTTTGTGCACATTCAGTTTTCGCTTTTGTGTACACAAATCCTTCAAAAACTTTGCATAAGAGGGAACTTGCTTAATGGCCTCGAGTAATGGAATATTGGTTTGAACTTGTTTAAAAGTTTTCATTATATCGTTGGCATTTGTTCCTTTCTTCGCCGGAACTAACCGCGATGGAAATGGTGCTCTAGGCATATAGGATGCCTTGGTGGGATCATAGTCAAGATGATGATCCTCTTGAGAAGATGAGGCTCAGATGGAGGTGTGACTTGCTTTGGCGTGGATTGGGATTCAGGATCAATCAAATTAGGCATTCTAATTTGGTTGTCAACTTGTTTTCCACTCCTAAGGGTGATGATAGATTTGACATCTTCATTGCGTGGCTGAGATGCACTGCCTATTTCGAATTGGCCCTTAGGATTTTGAATGGGTTGACCAGGGAATCTTCCTGCTTCTCTTTCAGGAAAGGATTTTGCTATTTGACTCACAGTCATCTTAAGCTTTTGGATGGCTTGAGATTGTTGTTGAGAAGTAGATCTTAGTTCGGTGATAGCCTGAGAGTTCTGTTCGAGCATGGTTCCCGTTCTCTGCATAAATTGGTTCAATGTATCCTATAAGCCTTGAGTGTTAGAGGGAGGTACATCTTGATTGAATTGAGGCCTATTAGCAGAAATTGGAGCTCGAGGAGCTTGAGGGATAACAACTGGGCCTCCTTGATGTTGACCATGTGCCCATGAGAGATTAGGGTGTTTGTCTAAACCTGGATTGTAAAAATTTGAGTGTGGATTATAACCAGATTGCCTAGATGTGAGAACATTGAACATGCAGCACAAACCTCGGATGGAACATTGGTTTGGACTGATGGCTGAGACTTTTCCAGATATGCATCAATCTTCTGTGCCATTGTCATTACAATTGCTTCCAACCTTGAAGAAGGAGGAAGATGAGGAGTAGATGATGTATCCCTTACTTCATACAAACCACCCTTTCGCCTATCCGAGTTTTTTCTTGAATAATCCCATTGTTGAGAATTTTCAGAAATAGCTTCAAAGAATTCCCAAATCTCATTAGCACTCATCTTCATAAGTGACCCACCACTAGTGGCGTCAATCATTCGACGGTTTTGAGGGGTTAACGCGTCTTGAAAGTATTGAACCAAGCGCCACTTTTCAAAGCCGTGATGGGGACACCTAGCAATGAGTTCATTGAATCTTTCCCAACATTCATAGAAATGCTCACCCTCTTTCTGTTGAAAATTATATATATCTCTTCGGATGACATTTGTTTTATGAATAGGAAAATATTTTGTCAAAAATTTTCCTGATAGGGCATCCCAAGTGTCAATGGTTCCAGTTTCTAAGGAGTTTAACCATGACTTCGCCCTATCTTTTAAAGAAAAGGGGAACAGCCTAAGACGAACTGAATCATCAGAAAAATTGGGATATTTCAGAGTAGCACAAATGTCAAGAAACTCTTTGACATGAAGATAGGGGTCCTCTTTTTCTAGACCATAAAAGGAAGGCAAAAGGTGGATAATTGATGGTTTTAGCTCAAAGCTATTTGCAGTGGTCTCGGGTAAGACAATGCAAGATGGGGTGTTATTGGAACGTGGAGATAAATAATCCTTAAATGCTCTCTCCCCAGCCATTTCAGTGGTCTCACTCGACAAGGAGAAAGATTTTAGAAGGTCAATGGGGACTTCAGACAACTCTACAGGATCCTCTCGAATTAGTCTACCTCTCGACTTCCGTTCCCAAAGTCGCATAAACAGGTCTACACCAAGTGAGGTTTGAAATGTTTACTAACCTTAAAAAAAAATCACGCACAGACCCAAACACAATCAGCAACCAATTGATGCACAAGAAAAAATGCCTCCCTAAGCAATCAGTGTTTTTGAGATTAATTATCTTTTTATCTTTGAGGGACAGATTATTTCATATGTAATCTTTATATCAGAGCAATGGGTACTACAAGATGATCCTAAGAGTGTATACTTTACACCACAAAGTTCAAAATCAGTAGGCTAGAGTTTTGTTTCAAAGAAACCGGATTATCGCACAAAAGGAGGTCACAATGGTCCAATTAAGTACTTCCTTGTGCTACCGCTCTATAAGCCAATAGATGTGAGAACGATGTGATGTTAAATGTACACTTGAGGCTTGTGTTCCTAACCCAAAACTGTTAGTTACACCAATTCTTCTTGTGGATCGTAGCTTACTTATGATTCGGCGTACCGGGTAAATTACCCTTGTGGCAGTGGCCTCTCAGAGTTCATTGAATGATTAAACCCATCGTCACTTTTAGCTTTGGTCAACACAAAAATTATTGGATTCACCTTGGTCTTGCTTGTCCTATGAACATCGTACCTAAAAGATGGATCTATCTAACTTGCTAACTGATTTTAATTATGTTTGGCTATTGGTTGCACACAACTGGAGTGATGAGGTGAGGATATCAAGTCCCACCAGTTTCTATTTAGAAGCTGAGTCTGCTTATTATGAATTACTAAAGTTTAGCATCCACAATTACAGAAATTAAACAACCAATCACACAATTTTAAACAATTACACAAAGCACCTGGGTCGCTAATACATTGCGTGTGATAGAAGTACTTACAGTGTGCGTATTCCGTTCTGCACAAAAAGTTAGCACAATTTTAAAAAAAAATGTCCGACTTCTTTTTATCCGTTTCAATCAGCACACAAGCATATGCAATCAAATTACCAGTCTTGGTCTTAGAAGTCGGATTTCTAAATCATGGAAAAAAATTTATTGGGTAACAATTAAAATTGTTTCCCTATAATTTCTTTTGATTTGGAAAATTTTGGGGTTTTTTTTTTTAGGTGATTAAAAATGGAAAACAATAGAGTTTACAAAAATTATTACACCACACACTCGTAAAACGAGGTGAAAATAAAATTAAAACTCTCCTCACAAAATAAAATAAAAAATTAAAATTAAAATTAAAATTTGCTTGATGTTTGCAGGATCGTCCAATTTCCTCGAGAAGCGTGTATTCTGCAAAATCAAACAAATAACACGAAATGAGTGTAAAAAGAACTTAACAAAATAAAAATAAAAATTTGTTTTTTTTTAAATTAGTGAAAATAAATCTTAAATTCAATTACACCGCTACATTCCCCCAGCAACGACGACAAAAACTTTGTGGCAGGTTTAACCGACCTAAATAAACAGGCTAATTTGACCCACTTGTAATAATCGCAAGTGCACGGTGTCTAACTTGTAGACAACGACAAGTACAGGTCGATCCCACGAGGAAGGTGGATTAAATTGAATTTAATAATTTACCTAAACTAATTTGGAGAAAATGGGAGTTACAATGTTTAAAAATCCGAGTTAAACAAAAGTAATAAAAATAACAATAAATAAAAGAAAAGAGTTGGAGGGAAACCACAATTTGAGAAATATTTTTCAAATTCCTAAAATTATATTCAATTTTTCTTATTATTCCAATTTCAAATAAATGACTTGCAATGTATTAACTCCTAGCATTAATTGTTTTTTTAGGGCACAATTAATCACAAGTTTAATTATTCAATTAAAACATGCTTGATTTATAACATAATATTTCTCTAACAACCTAAGATGCATGACATATTAGGTGAAAGTAAAATATTATAAATCGCGAATCAATTAATATTAACATGGAATCATAAAGTAAAATGAAATTAATTCTAGAGTTTGAGACTTAATTCACTGTGGTGTTACAGAGCATTCAACAGGGTGCAAACAGGAACTGGTCCAGTGTGGCTCAGCAGATCCTAGTGGGTGCAAATAGTTCTGATATTTCTCAGCCGAGGTGCTCTCAGCAAGGTCCACTGGAGCGTCAACTTGATTTAAGTCTCTGTGGTGGCTCTTACAGAAATCGAGGGTGCCAATAACAAACTGTTTGAAAAACAATTGTTTCCCGCCAGAAATCGCGCGTCCTCTCTGCGCCTTCGTCTCCAGCGAGCCGCGCTCCTCTCGAGCTCCTTCGTCTTCGCTCCTCGCGAGATCTTTCTTCCTCCGAACGGCTCCGGTACCTGCAAGAAGATAGAGAGAGGGTGAGAAAACCACGAGAGAGAAAAATACGCGAAGCAGGAAGAGGAATAGGGACGGTGAAACAGGGAGGCGCTCCCTGTTTCTGCTACTGCTTGCGAGCTTTGTTCTTCCGACGAACTCCGGTTCTTGCAAGAGAGAGGGCCGGGAGAAGGTGAGAATGGAGGAGGAAGACAGAGCATTGGAGCTCTGTCGCGCGGTGGAACGGGGCGGTGGCTGAGAAAGAGGGAAGCAGGAAGGAGGAGGTGGTGGCGTTTGATGGCGGTGCTCGGCGGTGTGGATGCTGTGTGGTGTGATGGAACAGGGAGAGGGAGAGGAACGTGACGAGAAAATAGGGAGATGCTCCATGTTTTGTTGTGCGAGGACTGTGATGGATGATGGTGGTGCTCGGTGGTTGGCTGCTGAACGGTGGCGAGGTGAAGTGAAACAGGGTTGTCACGCCCCTATTTCGGTGGAGTGAATGAGAGAAAACAGAGATGGATAGGCTATGGGTGGTGATTTCGCTTGGTTGGGATGGTGATGAGAATCACAAATTGTGAAGAAGAGGTTTTGGTATTTTGTATTTTTTTCTTTCCCTTCTCTTCTTCCCATTTCTTATTCATTTCTATTGTATTTATAGAGAATTAAGAAAATGAACTTAGACAAGTTAAGGGGAGGGTTCAATGAGTGATTTAAGGCTTAAATCAAACTAGAATCTTGGATAATTAAGACAATATGCTTTGGGTTTGATTGGGTTTGGCATTGGGTTTGGGTTTACGGATTTGGTTTTGAGTTTAGGTTATGGGCTTAGGCTATTTTCACCTTCACTTCCTCTGAAGTCACCGACTGTGATTTATTCGTTGCATTTTTCTTTGATTTCCTCGTTATTGCTCCGAATTCTACAAAAACACAAAAGTTTAATAATTAATTTAAAATAAAATAAAACAAGGATTAACAAAAATATAATAAGAGGTAAAAATGTTATAATTATGTGATTATCACTGATTCACCATCTTCTGCTGCTTCTCCTCTTACTCTTTTTTCTTCTTGCTGATCCTGCGCACCACCACCCACCATCATCATTGCTTGTTGTAACTGCGCCTGCATTGACGCCATGTGTGCTAATCTTATACTAGGTCAAGCAACAGGGTTGATTACTTTGACTCTCCTGATCTTCTTAGTAGCGATACAAAAGGAAACATTACGAGTCTTACTTCCTATTCTGCTCCCTCACTAATTGAATATTCCTCATCAATGCATGCCTTGACAACTAGGATATGTTCTGCATTAAACACCGAGTAATCACCATATTTTTATTGGCTTGATCTAGAACTAGTTCTAGATTTTTTTATGTAGTCCAATCACTCTTATATATATATATATATTTTATTTTTTTTTAGCAAATAAGGATCTATCAGGTGAAACTCATTAAGACAAGTAATACCTAAAAAAAAGTCATGAAAATCAAACATTCAAGTTTCACAATCTTTGGAACAAGCTGGTACTTAAACCTAACTTAAGAATAGTTTACTGACATTGGTAGTCCTAACACAAAACCTCAAAAGAAAACAGGCTTTAGTAGCACCGACACCACATCATCTTTTACTGTTGTTGTTTAACTTCAACCTTCTTCTTCTGCCACAACCGGTCAAGGGCACTGTCAGCATCTCCCTGAGCACGGACGAATCCGCAGAGAGCAAAAGTGGAAAACTGGCTAGTGTACATGCCGCTCTCATCCAAGTGTTCAATGTTGATCTAAACGGATGTGTGGTCCTTGGAGGTGATCAACCTGTTAGTTGCCAAACACTTCCTTGGGATGTAGAGATCCATGTGTTGTCCCTCTTCGTTTTGCATCTTCGCGAATTTTTAAAGGATTAGAAGAAGAGGAAGAACAACGAAGTACCCGCTTGAAGATGCGACCACTCTTATATTCCAATAAGCAAAGCAGAACAACAAAGCAGCGATGTAACACCCCTATTTTTCCGATGACAATAAAAATTTATGTGCCGAAAATTCTATTGAAATTTGTATTTTTAAAATCTTCTTTCGTTTGACAAGTTATATTTTTCAAAATTCGCTTAACTTTTCTTACCTTCCGAATCTCGGGAAGAGATTCCATTTAACGTGTGTATAATGTAACACCCCTAAATTTCATAAAACTAATTTATTTTATTTTGCATTAAATAAAATAGGGTTACATTTAATTGAATTTAAATTTCAAAATTTTAGAGTTTTATTTGGTGAGTTTAGAAGGTGGGTGCTTTCAAAAGTTCAGTGAGGGCGAATAGTCACCCACCTTATAAAGAGAAAAACCATTTTTCCTTCTTCCTTCTTCTTTTCTCCTTCTTCACATTTTTTTCTTCTTCTCATCTGGCGGCGAGCACCTCTCGGATCGAGCTTTGCAGCCGATCCCACCGCCCTAGATTCCTTCCCTTATCTTATTTTCTCCTTCCTCTTTCTTCCGTTTTCTCCCCCTTTGATTTTCGCACAAAAAAAGGGAGAAAAAGATTCGCAGTGAGAGAGGGAGCTTTGATCAGACTCGTCACTGGCAGAGATGGTGTTGGCGATCGATGTTGGGGCTGCATGGTAATCCGATGGAGATGCAATCAGTGAGTTTTCTTTCACAAATTTCTTTGATTCTATTGTGTTTGGGTTTTGTTTAGATTCAGATTCGATTATCGAAATCTAAGTAATTTCGCAATCAACTGTCTATTTTTTCTGATCTAAGTGTTTGAGATTTTGGTAAGGTTTTAAGCTTTAAGTTGATTTGGTTCCTGGGTGTGTTTCATTTTGTTTGTTTGTGTGGGTTGGATCAGAAAGTTGGGATTTTTTTTTGTATTTTTGAAATGGGTTTAGAATGAGAGATCTGGAATGGTCGGAGTTGTATTCACTGGTGAATTCCTTTGAAAATGCTTTCTTACTTGTTTTGATTCATGGAGTGAAATCACGTGACTTGGTATTTGGGTCTAGATCAAGGTTACATTTTGCATGATTTGTTTGGTTAAATTTGGGAAGGATAGAATGGTGGGGAGATACTTGATTTGTTAACTGCGAAGTATCATGGGTAGGATGCATAGAAATAGACGAAAGATGTAGATTGATTAGCACAATACAAACCTGCTTTCACTAAATTGGGCACACACTAGATCAATTTACTTCATTTTCCTAAAGTGGCATTAAATTGGAGTTGGGTTTGTCACGATTCATTGGTGATCTGTCAACATGTTTTCCAGCATTTTTTAGTGAGTGCCACATTGTGGAGTTCTGTCAAAATCTCTGAATCTTCACCATTAATCAGATAACCAAAGGACAAGGACATTTAAGTAGTTCTTTGTTTACGAACTATAAGCACTAAATGTTGATTATATTTCTGAGTCTTGTCAATTACACTTTGAGGGTGGTGATATTTGATCTTAGTTGTAATAATTAATCTATGTTTAAGAGGTGGCCCCAACCGTAAGTACGAGAGACCCTTTGGACACTTAGCAATGCCCTAACTCCTGGAAACTAATTGTCATCTCATTCAATGTTAGGTTTGGAAATGATAGATACTGGTAGTAAAGTTTTTGGTTCATTTAAACAAGTTATGTTTGAAATCAGTCGCCTTCAAAGTACTTGTTTAAATGTGGTCTCTCTTCGATAATAATGATGTCCAACCTAAAAATATAGCTTTCAACCGCATCTAAACCCAAGTGATGAGTGTAGAATCCTACTTGAGGAATTTCACAGAAAAACAATTTATACGAATGTTGCCTAAAAAGATACCCTAACCACATGATCAGGTAGGTAGAGTAAATATTGCGAACTCTATCGATACTCTAGACACATGGTTGAGCATGTGGATGAATGTGTAATTCGTCGTAACTGGTACTTAGTGAATTAAGGGTAGAGTATATCTGTAGTTGGTGTTAATTGCAAATTTGCGTATTTGGGTTTGGATATGTTTCGATCATGCATGATCTTGAGATACTTTTGCATTTACTTTATAGAAATTGGATCTACCTCATTTTAAGTAATTGTTTGCGAAGGAAACTCTGATTGAATTATGTTTGAGGAATTAATTTATGAAAATTTATATTTTGATGAGATAAATTTGGATGATTGCATTATATGCCAATTGACTTGTTAGTGAATCTAAATTATTTATATTGAATGGGCTTTGATTCCCCGTTTTGTTACAGAAAGGTTATTTATGAAAAATGTAGGTTGCCCCAAAACCATGGGAGGATATCCTGATGAGATTGTTTATGATTTGGCAATGTGTCAAATGTTGTGCTTCCCCAAAAGAATGGGTGGATTTACTTATGAATGATAAAATGTCATTGTGAAGGAAATTGAAATATCAAAAATAAATGATATTGGTAAACTTTGACTTCTGAAAATTTAATCACCTGGAATTGTATCACTTAGAACTACCGCACCTCTTTTTGTTAATTATTTTCCCTATATTACTAGAGAAACTAAATAACCTGCAGGTTGTCTTGCGGAGGTGGGGCGCTTATTTCTTATAGAGAAACTAAAATAATTTTCGGGTTAGTCTTGCGGAAATGAGGTAAATTTTTATGCCTAAGATAGGCTTTGATATTTATTCGTAAAAAATGTGACGTGACTTTATGCGCATTGATAGCCCAAGAGTGGTTTTTGGTACTCATATAGTTAGGAGTATCCGGTGATGCATGCATGTATGTGATGTGTCCCCACTTGGGCATGGATGACGGAGAAGTCCTCCTTTATATGAAAGAGGCATACGGGCATGTATGTTCGGCACGGAGGTGGTGCGAATGTGGTATCGTCTAAGTGATTAATCCGTTAAAAGATTAATCAAATTCAAATAAAAATGAATAAATTACGTTTATAATGTTTCTAACTCTTTCATGCAGGATGGCAAGTCCACTAATATTTCTGCAGGTCAGACTTGCCATAGTCAACTTCTACAGTGTAAGTATGAATAAATGCATATTTACTTGTTAGGATGATGACATGATTGCCTCGTTGAGGAACTAAATTCTTTGAATTGTGTTTTTCTTGCATGACATATTTGCCTCGTTGAGGAACTACCTATTGGTGTGGTTATTTATTGTTTGTGCTTAGTTTGATGTTATCGCGTGTGAATTTATTGATTTTGGATGAAGATTACTCACACCAGCTTTATTGCTGACCCAAGTGAACTTTTGCTTCTTGGGTACATTCCTTTGGGAATGTAGCCGATGAGCCTTTCAGGTTTAGAGACTTTTGAGCAGCGTTACTGGAGTTTCGCTAGTGGGGCTAGCAACATCGGAATTTTCTAGTTAGAGTTTTATTATAAATTTTAGTTTGTTCTATTTTCTAAAATATGTTTTAGTGTTGTTGTTAAATGTGTCTGTTGTTATTGAATTTCACGTCCCGAGTTTTGGGGAAACGGATAATCCTACGTGGATTTTGGGATTTTCGTTTTCCTAAAAAATCGGGGCGTGACAAGCGACTAGTCAACTCCTTGTATGGTAGGCTCGTTATCTTATATTAATTTGAAAACAACTGCATTACCTTATCAAACAAATCGATTACCCCATTGTTGCAAGGGTCAAATCAAACCCCAAATAGATCTCAGTGATTGTTGTTTTTTGTTGTTCCTTCCCAACCTCCAAGAGAATCAACCATGTTGCATTGACCTTGAGATGCGCTAATCAAGCTCAACGACGGTGTGGAGAAGCGTAGGGTTTGATGAGGAGGGGAAGGAGAGAAGCGGGAACTTTTGCAGTCTAGACCGGCCATGAGTTCCCATGAGTTGATTACCTCCAGTTCAAACTGGAGTGGAGAGATTAGACGTTTGGTTGCGATTGGTTGTGAAGCTGGAGAGATTTATGAGCGTTGTTGGTTGAGGAGCCTATTGTTGTGGTTGCTAAGAGAACAAATTGATAGGAGAAAGTGAAAATGGAGGAAAATAGGAGAAACCAATCAGAGAGAATGAAAATGGAGGGAGTTTTCCCTCTTCTCTTTAATGGTACGAGCAGTCAGGAGTAATCCCTAGTCGTCCACGTGTTTGGTTCAGGTAACAGACGGTTGGGATTAACATGCTATCACATCAGGCGTGATAAGCACGTGAAGGGCATTTTCGTCATCCAAAATGGGCGGAATGATAACACGTGAGGTGTTTGATAGTCAAGGCACGTTGACTGCTAGTCTTAGGGGGAAAGTGCAATATGAATGTTAATTGGGGGCAAAGCTGAATAAACTATATATTATAGAAGGGAAATTGCAATTAGCCATATTTTTTATTTAATTTTTCTACCAACCCACACAATCTAAAAAACTGTTTTTGAAAAAAATAGGGTAACTTTCAACTAAGTTAAACTCTCAATTGAGACCAAATATCAAGCTTATCAACACACAAAAATTGTAGTACTCTGATTTATCTAATAAACACAACTTGAATCACTTGAAAATGTTTTGAAATGAACACGTTATGGTCATTTGACTAAAGTCGCACAAATCTGGCTCGCAATTAAAACGAGATAGTGTCCCTGACTTTCGGCGAATTTATGTGCTCGATTGAGACTGATTCTCAACCTCATCAAAACACAAAAATTGTAGTACTCTGAGTTACCTAATAAACACAATTTTAATCAATTTAAAATGTTATTGAAATGAGCAAGTTATGGTCATTTTACTAAAGTCGCGCAAATCTGTCTCGCAATGAAAACGGGATAGTGTTTCTGACTTTCGGCCAACTTATATGCTCGATCGAGACTGATTCTCAAGCTCATCAAAACACGAAATTATATTAATCTGAGTTTCCTAATAAACACAACTTGAATCACTTGAAAATGTTTTGAAATGAGCTACTTATGGTCATTTTACTGAAATCGCGCGAATCTGTCTTGCAATAAAAACGGGGTAGTGTCTCTGACTTTCGTCCAACTTATATGCTCGATCAAGACCGATTCTGAATCTCATCAAAACACAAAAATTGTATTACTATGAGTTATCTAACAAACACAATTTGAATCACTTGAAAATATTTTGAAATGAGCAAGTTATGGTCATTTTACTAAAGTTACGCAAATATGTCCGGAAAAAAATTTTGTTTTCACCCATTCGCCTGGACCTCTGCTAGATTTTGCAAAAAACTCACCTGCACCCTTGCGACTAGCAATGTGCATTGCAAGATTTTGAAAAAACCTCGCCTGAAACTTTGCGAGATTTTGCAATAACCTTGTCTGGACCTCTGCGACTCGCAATGTTCATTGCGAGGTTTTTTTTACAAATTCTTGCATTGTTTCGTACAAATAGTACATTTTCCCTCCAAAATTCTCGCACTGATTCATTTTCTGGTGAACTAGTGAGTAGTGACTAAATAAATAAGGAATCCTCCAAGGAAACTGAAATTTCAAATGTTATGTTAACAAAACAATAAATTCGTGAAGCAATCGAACGAATAAAATGAAGGGGGAAGAAGAATCAGGTGCTTGCGTTTTGCATTTTGAATGCGATAGGGAAGATGCGTTGCCTTTGCGTTTTGAATGGGGGAGAAAAATTTTGATTTGCTTGGAGTCGATTTTGCGTTTGAGAGGTTGCGTTTTAGGGAGGTTGCGATTTTGGTTCAATTTTTAGTGGTTTTGGTTTTGAGGGGTTTCGATTTTGAGAGATATTCGAGGGTTGGTTTTGTATTTGCAAGAGGTTTGAATGTGGAGAGAGAGAAGATTTGAATGGGGGAGGAGAGACTTGCGTTTCGATTTAAATGGGGAGGAGAAAAATGTTGTTTCTTTGTTTATATAGGTGGTATAGGCAAGAGTGGTGGTGTGAAAAATAAAGTAGGTGGTGTGGGAGAGTTAAATGGTGTGAGAAATCACTTTTGGTGATGTGGAGTAGTTGTTGCCTTATATCAATGATGGATGTATATAGGATGCTTGTGTATTCTGCAAGGGCTCGAGCTATTAGCTTGGCTCATGGGATTGACACTAAACCTTCACCAGATCTTCCATATGATCGCACCGATTTATGCTCCAATCTTCGATTTTTTTCTTGAAATTTACTTCTATGTTAGTCGTCTACCACTAGTTATGCTTTTGGTAAGCAATGTTTCTGCTCATGCTTCGTTTTTGTTTCACAGTCCACCGCCACAATAGTTTATGTTTTCTCATCTGGCATTGATCTATCCTTCATCCACTCTACCAACCTATCTCTTTGTGTTAACTTTGTTGAGAGAATTACCCAATATTTATGTGAGTAATCTCCAAACCCAAGATCTATCTTAATCTTTCGGAGAAGAAGAATACAAACAAAGAGAATAATAAACTAACAATGCAATCACAAAGAACACAAAAAGGTATTGTGGTTTAGCTGTCACGCCCCGACTTGCCGATGAACCCGCAGTGTGGCGATGCGTGATCTGAATCCATAACCAACGTTCAGATCATAGCCAGACCCAACATCATAAATAACAAATTACAATAAATTTTAAACAAAATTAAAAGTATATGTCCAATCTTACATCATAGTGACAAGATCAATATATACAATCATTCAGTATTTATCAGAGTATATAAGTACAACGAAAATACTACAACTATTATAAAAAAAAACCCGCATCGAGTGGACAAGACTAAACAACAACAAAACAAGTCAACAACTGAAGACTAGTCTTAAGCGACATGATTAGCAGGTACAACAATGTTGTCTACACTCCAATAAAGTCACACCCCTTGCAAGTCAGCAAAACACAAAGCTAACTGGTGTAAGTGACTATATACAAACATCAATACAATATATAATAGGAATTCATGCTACCCAATAATGAATATCTGAGTAATCCTATATGCATGATTCATAAAATGAATAAGCAATGTCCCTATACAAGTTTATCGATTCTCGAACGCACCATATCTCTAAGGATTTTGTTTATAAGTTCATGTACCGAACAACAAGGCAGTCAATGCTAAATGATATTCACGTATTTTATACTTAAATTACCTTATAATTTCTATTTGTTAGTGTTTTGAATATTGTACTTCATTCAAATTATTTAATTTTCATGTTTTTATAGGATTGGGAGCTTAAACGGTGAAATAATATAAATGCGAACTTCAAAGAATTATTCAAGCTATTAGGTTTGTGTTAGCGGAATTGCTTCGCTAGTACGTTGCACAGATCCTATTAGCCTATCCTTGTAATAATAGTACGACAAACTAGTGGATAGAGACTTATTCCTTGTTTGTCTGTACTTTGTAGTAGTAGTAGTTCAAGTGTGTTATCATGGGTTGAACATTATGTCCAAACTAAGCCATGGATTCCGGCATGAACCGGTTTGTTATGGTTGCTTATCGACAAGTTTTCGATACTGTCATTATCATCCCATTTGCTCATTTCATTCATCATCATCATCATCGTCATCATCAAAGCCCATTCCCAATATTTTCGGGGTCGGCTACATGGATTTTGGTTCTCCAAGCAATGCGGTCTTCCCACATATCCTCGCCTAATCCAAGCTCAATGATATCTTCATTCACCGCCTTCATCCAAGTTTTCAACGGTCGTCCTCTCCGTCTACACCCTCCATTAACTTGCCAATCTAGACATTTTCTAATTGGCGCCGTGCTTGGTCTCCTCCGCACATGACCAAACCAAGTTAAACGTCTTTCTCTAACTTTGTTCTCTATGGGCGCTACACCTAAGTATCTCCTAATTCTTTCATTTCTAATTTTATCCTTACGAGTTTTACCACACATCCACTTTAACATACACATTTCTACTATTGCCATCCTAATGCGTATGTTGTCCCGTCATAGCCCAACATTCTGAACCGTATAGCATAGCTGGTCGAACAATTGTCTTATAGCATTTCCCTTTTAGCCTTGCAGACATCCTTCTATCGCATAATACTCTTGACGTCATTCTCCATTTCAACCAACCAGCTTTAATCCTATGCTCTACATCTTCTCCAATAGCCCCATTCATTTCTCTAATTTTGTCCTCTATGGGCGCTACACCTAAGTATCTCCTAATTCTTTCATTTCTAATTTTATCCTTACGAGTTTTACCACACATCCACCTTAACATACGCATTTATGCTACTGCCATCCTATGCGCATGTTGTCCCGTCGTAGCCCAACATTCTGAACCGTATAACATAGCTGGTCGAACAATTGTCTTATAGCATTTTCTTTTTAGCCTTGCGGGAATCCTTCTATCGCATAATACTCCTGACGTCATTCTCCATTTCAACCAACCAGCTTTAATTCTATGGTCTACATCTTTTCCAATAGCCCCATTCTTTTGAATTATAGATCCTAGATATCGAAAAGTCTCACACTCTGAGACCTCTACACCTTCGATCTCAATTGCATTACTTCTCCCTCGTGATTCACAACCAAAGTTGTTCATTTCATTGAAAGGTATAATTGCCTTTTTTTTATTTGTGTTATTTTCAGGTAAAATTTTATATGTGATACTACTTGTATTCCAATTCCATGGAGTGCCAACGACAAGCCAAAACTTACAATATCCTATAAATGCCCTACGTGCGTTGAGGGTGATCAAAAATATATTTGCATGAACTCTAAAGTTATTTTTCCATTGAGTAAGATTTTCCTAGAAGCCAGTACAACATTTTTTTTAAAAATTCATCAATCAACTATAAATATAAATAAATGAAAAGAAGAAATACGAAGGGAGTGAGAAACTTTTGATCACTATTGAATATAAATGGAATGAGAATTTTCAAGTTAACTTTAGACACTTTGCAATCTCTCTTAATTTCAAAATTTCTAAATTTATCAGTCTCAAATATTTCGATGGAAATCTGGACATTATGTTGAGCAAGACAATGTCTGAATGGATTCCGGGAATAGGAGATGGGCTGCATTTTCCCTTCTTAGACAACTTAGCAATTTTGAATGAAAATGAAGTTTTCAATGTTTTAGTGTTTCTTTTGTCTTTAAATTGAGATGTACATTTTTTTTTATTTTTTTTTTACTTAAAATTTTCATGATTCACATTAAATAATAATTTTAAAACCTCTAAGAGTCCCAAAATACTCAAAGTAATTAGCTTTGAAAAGCATCTATCTTTGTTAGAGAGTCTTACACTATAAATAAGTTTTGGTTTTAAAATGTAAATATTGTGGAAGAGATCATGTTTAAAATGTGTCACAAGGTTGGTTTGAATGTAGTTCTTTTAAACTCACACAAAGATTGCTCAAATATTAAGTGTTTTATATTAAGGTGAATTCATGTACATATTGTTTTTATATCTTGTGCAAATTATACTCATTTTATAACACATTCACAAGGTGCAACAAATGGGTATCGGAAAAGCTATCAATTTGTTTGGCACTCCCCAATTCCAAAATTACATTTAAATATGTGACAAAGTGTTGCTCAAAATTTACACATTTGAACCACTACGCTATTGAACATTTTTCATGGTGTAAGAGTTTTCCAAAAGATGTGTAATGTCGACCACCAAAGTTACTATTGCAATATAGTAAAATCCTAATTTGGCGCGTTATGTTTAGTCACTTTTAAGTTTTAGGTTAGGGTCTAATCATTTAAAATTTTTAAAGGACACCTTGGCTACTACCACCTATCCACTTCCACTAAAATTACTATTACAATCTATTGAATCCTAGTTTGGCGTGTTATGGTTATGGTCACTTTTAAGTTTTAGGTTAGGGTTTAAGCATTTTAAAATTCAAAAATTCTACGATGCCTGGTCTTGCATGCCTGGTGCGTGCCTGATGCCGCATGGTATCAGTCACGTGAATGGCTTGGAAAAAAAAAATCTGATTTGAACCTAAAAGAGGGGAAGATGCACGTGCCTAGTACCATCCAGGCATGCCAGACCAGGTACCGTAGTCTTACTTTTTACAATTTTAAAGGACACCTTCACTACTACCACCTGCCCACACTCATGCACCCTTACTTTAAAAAAATCTCTCTAGTCGCATGTCCAAATTCACAACCATTTTTCATCTAGGCGCCTTCTCTCATATCGCCGGACCTCTACGAAGCGCACAAAGAGCATGGATGCTCTTAGTGATAAAAACTCACACAAATATTATGTTTAAACCTCCATTGCAAAATGATGCAAGCAAATGCAAAAGCTAGTAGTTGTAAGTTGTTATGACTTGTGTGACCAACAAATTCTTTCCACACCAATGAGGGGAGATGATGGCCCTACTCATAAATTTGCCGTAAAATATGGTTAAGAAAATGTTAATATGTTTTCTACTATAGTATCAATTGCAATAATTGGACCTCAAAAATGATTTGTGAGCAAATTATTTGAGGCAAATTTAGAAAAAAGAGAAAGGCCATCATCACCTTTAGTATACTTTACATTCACACACTTTTTCTTATTCTCTCCTCTCCACAGCTGATCTCTGTTTTTTCAGGCAAGGAAGAAAGAAAGGAGCAATTTTTCCAACATCTCTCATCAAATTCGAAAACCCCATTATTTAATTTTCCCAGATACCAACCCCAACACAAGAGTGGGAGGGAGCAGACTTCCAAAAACCCTAGCTTCTTTCACCTAATCTCTCAATCTAGCCGACCCAGAGAGTTAGATTGGCGATTTGATTGTTGGGTTTCCACAAGAAGGTGAAGGATTTGATTGATTGAGTTTCTTTTATGGAGGACACTCAGATAGATGATCGAACTGATAGCAGCGATTTCACATCAGAAGATGAAGGAACAGAGGATTACAGGAGAGGGGGTTATCATGCTGTGAGAATCGGTGATACATTCAAGAATGGATGTTATGTTGTTCAGAGCAAACTGGGTTGGGGCCATTTCTCTACAGTCTGGCTTGCTTGGGACACTCAGCACTTGGTATTGTTCTAGTTGTCACTCAATCTCTGTTTTGTTCAGTGAAAGATCTCTCCTTTATCCATTTTTGTAATGGGGTTTGGTTGTTTTTATTCTATTTGAAGTGATTTTGTTTCAATTTTTTATTCCACATTTATAGTTCAAGATGAAGCTTCTATCAGTTTTGTTTAATGAGGTGTTCTTGACGAGTTCTGTGTTATTTGGTATCTAAAAGTGAATATGAAGACCTCTGTTATACTTTTTCTCAATGGGTAGAAAAAAAATGGGTATCTTTATAGTTTAAATGGTTTACTTAATTGTTCTAGGGTTTCTGGGCATCTTTACATTTCTAAAAGGTCCCATCTTTATCAAATGCTGAATACATTGTTCTGTTTGTGTGAATGTGTATTAGTAGTTTCAGTGAAACCTTTCAAATGCATGGTTATCTATCCGGTGCAATGGTGTTGATGATTTTTATCCATATTGAATTGCTTGCATTTGTGTGATTTTTGCAGCGGTATGTAGCTTTGAAAGTTCAGAAGAGTGCTCAGCACTATACAGAGGCAGCAATGGATGAGATAACTATCCTCAAACAGATTGCAGATGGTGACCCAGATGACAAGATGTGTGTTGTGAAGCTTTTGGACCATTTCAAGCATTCTGGGCCGAACGGGCAGCATGTTTGTATGGTTTTTGAGTATCTTGGTGATAACCTTCTCACACTTATTAAATTCAGTGGTTACCGGGGAATTTCTATTAACATGGTCAAGGAAATTTGTTATCATATTTTAGTGGGTCTTGATTACTTGCATCGGCGGTTGAACATCATACACACTGATTTGAAGCCAGAGAATATCTTACTCTTGTCTACTATTGACCCTTCTAAAGATCCGAATAAATCTGGTGTTCCTCTCATCCTTCCAGGCAGCAGGGACAAATCTTTGTTTGAGCCTGGGGCTTCTAAAGAACTCAAGAGTTTGAATGGGGATGTGGTAAATAGTCAGAAAAAGAAAATCCGGAGAAAGGCAAAACGTGCGGCACAGGGTTGTGTGGGGAAGGAAGCATATGAGGAAACTGGACCAGACGCAAAAGTAGCTGGGACAGTAGAGTCTACCAGTGATTCGAAACCAAATGAAGATGATGCCAAAGATGAACCTTCTGTTAGCAAAAGTAATCCATCTAATGCTGATGGAGTAAAGGACACTCATCAAGGTTATAGAAAAAAAAGTCGCTCTTCTAGGCAAAAACTGTTGCAATCAATTGATCTCAAATGCAAGTTGGTTGACTTTGGGAATGCCTGTTGGACATATAAACAGTTCACAAGTGATATTCAAACAAGGCAGTATCGCTGTCCTGAGGTTCTTCTTGGATCGAAATATTCTACCTCAGCCGATCTCTGGTCATTTGCTTGCATTTGTTTTGAGTTGGCAACTGGTGATGTTCTCTTTGATCCTCACAGTGGTGATAACTTCAATAGGGATGAGGTATGTATGCATGATTATTTTCCCGAGCTTTTCATTTTAATGATGTTTTATCAAGCTATTGATTGGTATAATGTTGTTTCTATGGTACATATGCATTATTGACAGTTCTCCTTCAAATGCCTCATTTGGTAATTTCTCAGGAATTTTTTTTTCTGCTACTTATTCTATCTACGCAATTTTCATTGCATGGCCTGTCATATGTGAGAATCTTTGATCACTGAACGTGTGGGTGCGTCACTTTCTAATTTGTGGTGCACTTTCTTTTGGCCGTTTCTTGTGATGGTGCACATTCATTTGTCCATACCAAATGTCAAATTTCAGGCAAATGGTACTTGACTCGGTGTTATTGGTGTATCCCAACGCCTAAGTAATTGTTACTTTTTTTGGGTTGTTTTATGTTAAGAGCATTTCCAATGTGTTATTAAACACAATGGTTAGGTTATTTGATTTTAGTGTGATTCTGTCATTTGACTCATTTTCAATTGGATATTTGAAATATCAGTATGTACCTCTCATGTCCTGCATTTACAAAATCATGACTCAAGAGTTTTGTTGATATAACTCTTGGAACCATGTTTGTTCTATAATGATTTTTGTCCTAACTCAAGTGAAAATATTGGGGTATAGCCGTATAGGTGATGTATCTACTAAAATCTAAGGGTCACTGTATCACAAAAATAAAAATAAAATAAAAAAATGGAGGACCCCTCAGTACTATATTACAAGTGCATTAGCATAAGTTTAGTCTTCTAATCTAAACACATCAAGATGGTAGGATGCCATCTTGTGTTGCCACTTCGATGATTTTGCAGCTCCAGTCCTTAAGTTTGGGTGCTTAGGTGTTTATTCAAGAGTAGGCTTTAAACTGCATCATTGGCAGGTGTTTTGTAGGACTTGTGGTCAGTATCTAGGAGCTCAGGCACACTTGTCGGGATATACATGATCTTGCATATCATAATAGGGATTATGTTTTATGCATGGGTGGACAATGGTCGTACTTTGAATTATTATGTCAAATATTGCTGACAATGTTGGTGATACTATAAATGCCCAGAGGTAGTAGGACAAAGTTGCATTTGTATATGAAACACAATCAAGATACACAGTATTTGCACTTTCATAACAAAATTTTTAGGCGCCAATTGTTTTCTTGGTGGGCCATGGGACTGTTTTGTCTAGTCATTGGGTCATAGTCTTTTGAGAACCGAACCCAGCCCACTCCTCTTCCTTCAGTTTTGTGTCCTAAGCCAGTCATTTCTATGGTGGATAGTCAGAGTTGTAGTGAAGGCCCATCTATATTGCAAGTTCGGTCTCACTTACAAGAAGATGAGGCTCAAACCGTGTACGATAAGTCCTATTCCTGAAGTGATCAAAGCCTCCAAGGCGAGGACAGGCTTGATCTGATTACCAGGAGGAGCATGAAGAGATGGTTTTGACGAAGGGGAAAGCGAGGATGAGCACCCGATGGGGTCGTTCAGTGACCACGAGGACCCCAACTTAGTATCTCTAAATTCGAGCTTTGCTAGGGGTCGAGGGAGGGAGCGAGGGATGGGTGGTAACCACCCATCCGCCTCCAGATGAGCGCATCGGCTTTGAGATGTGCGATGTCGCTCATCTCGAGGCGGATGGGTGGCTTCCACCCATCCCTCGCCCCTTTCCCTCGTTCCCTCCCTCGACCCCTAGAATTTTCGCTCTAAATTTTGAATGAGAGGCCCCCTTGCTATTCAGTGGGCTCAACCTAGGATGTTCTCGATTTTGATGTAGAAAAGAAAAATGAACACAACTTTACTGCTAGCTTGTTTGAGCTTGTTTGAATGAGAGAGTAATGATATGTATTTGGGGAGGGGGTGAGGGTGGAGGGAAGCTATATGTGACATTCCCTAGTCGCATGGATGGGAAGGCTGGGCATGGTCCATCCTGTAATCCCATGAAAGGCCATTCAAGGTGACCCAACACACATGGTGTTGGTGGTTTAGTCCCACATAGTGTGTGGGATTGGATAGTAGCTTATATAAGCTAGTCCATTCGTCAATTGTACCGAGGCCTTTCAGAGCAAAACCCCACACCCTTTGGGTTGCTAAGTTGGGGACAATATCAGTATAATGCAAGCTTTGCTCTTAGAAGTCGACTTTAGCCTAGGTTCACAACTAGAGCGAAGCGGGCTTAGACACTATATGACATATGTAATCCACTAAACCATTAATGTAAGGTGGCACCTTTGGGATTCATTTTGATCTTCATGAAAGCAATGAAATATTAGCTTGAAAAAAATTATGCATGAACTATAATTATATATATGATGTAATATGGGATATTAATTATTTTATCATTTAAATAATGTGCTGATTCAAATTAAAGCCCAAGTAGTAATTAGAAGTTCGAGTAGGAATTAGGCTTAGATTTTCTTTAGTATAATTAGGCAGATGAAGAAATTGTAATTAGTTTAGTTTGAGTTTTGTGAATACATTGAAGTTGTGAAACTTTGTTTATCAAGTTTCGGTTATATTTTGGTTTGTTAAACCAATCAATTTTGGTATAGTGTGGTAAGATTTTGGAGAAAGATATCGCGAAAGTCAATGTAGATTGGGAGAAACGACCCGTGTTTGATGTGTACGAAGGGTATAGGTTATCTGCAAATCATTGCGTTGTAATGGCAAAGCTCACATTAAAGAAAATTTGAAGATCGAATAAGTTCACAACAAATGGGTAGTTGTGGAGAACAACCATAATTTCTCCATGCCTTTGAGTCAAGAAATGCGATACATCACTAATTTTATTCAAAATCAGAAAGAAAAGTTTTATAAGCCCTAACCCCATCCAAACCCAAAACAGAAGAAGAGAAGTGAGAGAGGAAGATGAATGGATGCCTGATGTCAAGCAAACCCACCGCAAGTCAATCAATACCATGGTCAACCACAACTGTTGTCAGAATCCTATTGCCGGAGAACGCCAAATCAGTCCAATCCGCGAGGGAGAACACAACGACAAGCTTCACACCATCAATTTGCATCTCCTTTGGCCACTGTAAATTGCTAGCGTAGTCACGAGCACCTGTCCGCGATCGAAGCAGGCGTACACTTCCAATCGTCTAGGCGCAAAACCATTGCATCCATCGAGCAGTGCGATTGGAAGAGGGACAAACATCTGATTGCGAAACTCATTTGCAGAGATAGTTATTTGGCCCCACCTATTTGGTTGTACCACCACAAAGATCTAAAAGCTCTTTTAATGAGGATCAAGCTAGGTTATTAAGGAAAACTCTATACCACCTAGTGTTCTAAACTTTCTGATTTTGACAAAGCGTTTGCGCAAAATATTCAAATATGAATTGGATATCTCACGACTATTTGAACTTAATCTTTTGTGGCAAAATTTTAATTTTATTGTTCATGGTACAAGCATCTACCAAGGAAAAGTTCAAGGTCGACTCTTGATGACACATTTTTTTGGAGGTTTCATCCTCAAAGCTCGAGGACGAGCTTTTTAAAGTGGGGGAGAATGATGTAATATGGGATATTTTGTTATATACTTTATTATTTAAATAATGGACCGGTCTATGTTAAAGCCCAAGTAGTAATTAAAAGTCCAAGTAGGAATTAGGTTTTTTTAGTTTAAATTGGCATGATGATAGTTTAAGTTTTGAGAATACATTGAAGTTGTGAAACTTTGTGTATCAAGTTTCTGTTATGTTTTGGAGCAAACCCATCAATATATATTGGTATTTCTGGGTTATACACCCAACCGTCAATGCTACATAGCACCATTCATAACTTACCTAGCAGTTCCTTGTCAAAACTAGGTATGGACAACTATTTTTTACACATTAAATCATCTTTGTTTTCTTTCATCTAAGGGTGTGTTTGGTTGCATGGAATCCTATGCCATGGGAATCCATAAGGGGACCCCTATAGTTTAGGCTAAATTGATGTTTCACTCCACATCCACCATTTGATTTTGTGATCAATGGTGGGAATGGAAGTCCATGCAACCAAACACACCCTAAGTCTAACCACCAACCCTCTCTCCCCACCCCCACAAAAAAAAAAAAAAAAAAAAAATAAGAAAAAAAAAATAAATAAAACAAAGTGTGCCACATCATAGTTGAAAGGGTAAAATTAGATGTGGGAGAGAATAAGGAGATAAAACATGTACTTGAGAATTGGTCCAAAAGGAATTAACTTAGTCTGGACTTGTGACACTTTGCTTACCTAGTGTTCTAGCTATCATATATCCTGGAGGTAGTAATGATACAGAATTTTGAAGAGAACTTCCCATTGGTGTTTATGGATGTTTACTTAAAATATTATGTTTCGGACTGTGCATTACTCTTTCCATCCATCGTGCCATAGGGCCTAAGATTGCCCTTGCATGGATGTGGTCTTGAGAATTTGGAGATGTCGAAGCAAAGAAAGGATTGTGCAGGGTGTCTGAGGTAGGTGATGTTAAATATGTTGCTGATTGTATCTGGAGGTCCTAATTTGAGGAACACCCCACTATTTGAGAAGAACTACATTGGTGAGTGAGTCTGAGTGAGATTGACTCATGGAGACTGACCACAAACTACCCTACATGTAGAAGTCTCTTGGCGTCTTCTTCATTTTTCTTTTTTGTACACACTTCTACATAGGTTTCTTGTCAACCATGTCGATACCGGACAATACACAATGCAAAAGAGAAATAATTAAATACAAAACTAAGCTAATCTCTTATGAAGTATTATAAATCTCAATAATGCATGTCAGTTGTACAATCAGGAAGCAGCTCTCTTAATACTTGGTTTAAAGGAGCGAGGTCATACATTCCTATTTTCCATTGACTTGTCTGAGCTTGAGTAGGGGATTGGCTTTATAACTCGTCTCAAGTTAATGTATAACATTACCCACAAATGCAGTTTCTGAGGTACACTGGTTGTTAGATTGCTAGTAGAGGCCAATTAGGATCGATCATTTTTTTTTCCAGCTAGATTGCTTGCTCAATAGACTTACCTTTTTAGTAAACTGTTCTCTATATTAGTTCCTGAGAATTTCAATGAATCTAGTGGTCGTTAGAATGAAAGTTTGGCATTTGTGTGTTTGAAGTTAGAGCCAATATCATATCTGAGGTTGAGTTGAAAAAGGTAATATATGGAAAGGGCTTTTCAAATACTGGAGAGCGTGTGCTATCACTTGGATGTGCTACCTGAACCAGAGTGAGAACATGTGGCACAGGGCTACCGGGTTAGAGTTAGAGTTGCAACATGGAGTGTGCTAGCTAGGTTATACACTAGATTGAGAGTTGTAATAGATTCATGTATCAAAAACTTCAATAAGGAGTTAAGTAGATGCTAGTCTCCTTTTCATGTATTTTCGGTTTTACATTCTGGTGTTTGCGTTGTCGTCCTTGGTGGAACATCATATGAATAGATGGCCATGTAATGTAATTAGATATAATCTATAAGACATAGCTTTCGAACTCTAAAATCACAAGTAACACTGTGAATGGTTGCATTGTTTGTTCTACCACTTCCAGGATGGTAAAATGTCATACCTCAATTTGTTACTACTATCCACATCTCTCTTCAACTTTCCAGAATACCATGAAGGGATACCCACTGTCTTTGCCTTCCCTTTGAAAGATCGGGATTTCATAGGTATCAGTTATCATATTCTTTCATGGCCTAAAGATATCTATTCTGCTCGGGATCCTAATGTCACAAATGAACCATCCTCTAGATGGATGTACCTGTTAAGTAGAGTCTAACACTTCAGTGTCTTCACAACCCGAAGTCAAAATTAGAACTGCTTGTAAATGGAAAGTATCCAAGTACAAGGGACACTTGAAACAAATTTCCCATTTTGATTTACACGTGAAACAAAAATTAGATTAGGATTTGATGCGTTTCCAAGTTAGTTGTCATGCGAGTCGTACCAAAAGCTGCAATGGCAAAAGAAAAACAGAGTTCAGGGAATGCTTGGATTCTAAATGAAGTGGTGAGGCGACTCTTAGGCTAGTAACATCATCTTTTTCCCCTGAAATAAATAGTTTGAATCCATTATCCATGTTTATTTCTCAACAGTAATCCAAATTTTCTGTTAGAGTTTTATGCATTAATTTGTTATGTGATGTTTTAATCTACAGGACCACCTGGCTCTGATGATGGAACTTTTGGGTATGATGCCACGCAAGGTTAGAGAGTGCATCTCTGGTATGTTTGATGTTTCAGTTTTGGACCCAACTTAACTTCCAATTGTATTTGCAGATAGCATTAGGTGGCCGTTATTCCCGAGACTACTTCAACAGATATGGCGATTTGAGGCACATCCGCCGCTTGCGTTTTTGGCCCCTTAATAAAGTGCTCATGGAGAAATATGAGTTCAGCGAACAAGATTCAAATGACATGGCTGATTTCCTGGTCCCCATATTGGATTTTGTCCCGGAGAAACGACCGACTGCAGCTCAATGCCTTCTCCATCCATGGATCAATTCTGGCCCTCGTCTTCTTGAACCTTCCCCACGCAGCACTCAATCCCAGCCCGTCGATCGTGGTAGTCCAGAATCTAAGAAGAGGGAGAAGGACGAGAGAGAGGCTATGGCTGTGGGTGTAGGAAATATTGTGATTGATGGTGTTTCTAAGCCAGCAAAAGATCCTCAACCTACCAGTAAACTTGTGAAAGCAGCCTCTGTTAAGCATTAAAGGTAGCTTTGAAGCGCTTTGCAGTACTAAGCTTCTTTAAGCCAACCGATTTTTCCACATCTTGCTTTCTAATCCAAAGTGGCTTGTGCCGTGGAAGCGAGGAATTAGTGATTTCCCATTCATTGAAGATCCTCATTTTTGGGTCGACTGGTTGGATAACACTTTTGGGTATTGGTGAATTTGATTGTTGGTTCAAACCAGCCAGGAGATTAGTTGCAAAAAGATTGTTTCTGAGGACATTGATCTTCTCATCATCATTCCTGGTATATTCGGTGAAGTTGAATCTGAAAATTGTTGTACAAACATTTTATGTTTTTTTTGGGGGAACAGTAAATTATGCATTCCCTTTTGTAGAATCCAGATTTGACTGAGAAATTATTCCAGTCACCAATTCTAATTCCTACATTTCAAGTTTTATTAAGGCTCCATGCGCTGAGCAGTCTTTTTATGGTTTACTGGAGAACGGTTATGTAATCTCGGTTAGATTGCAAGCTTCAAAAACCTTAAAGGCTGCAGTAAGTTTCTCATGTGCAGTAAATTGTTGGATATTATGTTGGTGACTTCGATCTGATTGTACAATTTTTTTGAAAGGCAGTGTCAATTTGTCGCAAATCTTGAAACACGTCAGCTGCGCTGCAAATCGTTATTAGGAAAAACAAACACAAGGAAAAGTTTTCTACAACTCAAGATTGTTATCTTCTGTCACTCTGACGGCAAGACCTTATGCTCATTTAAGGATTATGATTTCGTTTTTCGAGGTAATTTTGATAAGTTGATTTTTGTGTATAGAAAAAACGTAAAAATTTTGATTGTAATTTTAAATTTATCAATATAATTTAAACATTTTAAATTCTTAAATATTACATAAAGAGTACTACAAGACTTATAATGTCATACAAACAATATATTGCATAACATATAGATCTCTTAATCTAGTAACCTGAATATAACAAAGGGTTTTCGTGTTTGGGTGTTTGGACCTTTGCGAGCTTTGACAAAATCACATGGAAAATAACATTTGTAACCAAATACACACCATTGCCATAAAGTTTGATATAGCAAATGGGTAAGGTTTGCTTACCATGTTATCAATCAAGTAATGGAATGAGTGATGGTTAAGTATAAGACCAAACGTGTGTGGTGACATCGAAGGCACAAAAGAAAATGCCCCAACAAACTCATCCACTCTCTCTACACTCACAAATGTCAAGACAACATCTAACCAAACAATATAGGATTTCACAAGTGTATAGGTTTAGATAGAAAGAAAACAACTCATGATTCCACGATATCTTTGCATCATCAAGCACTCGAAAACGATCTTCGGTCTGTCGTGAACATATAAAACGAAATCACATCATAATAAAATAGAAAAATAATTATCACTATAATATGTTACTCAGTATGATGTCGGGCGGTGAAGATAAATTAAAAAAATTAAAAAATAAGAGAATAAATAAAGAAGATTGAGTTAAGTTTGAGAAAAAAACCAGAGATTAAGAAAAGAAGACCGACAAAAGGAGGTGAATCACTAAAATGACTCTTCATTATCCCATATCCTAATTTTTCATCTATTTTCTAATATTTCCTATCACAAAATGAAAAATAATTAATTAATTAATTAAAAAAAAAATTGATATCTCCCAAACAATGCCATCTGGCTGCCGCGTAGCTTCTTTCCTTGTCTCCCCTGTTTCCAACAGACACTCTGTTTTCCACACCAAATGCCCTCTTTCATAAATCAATCCTTCTTCTTTCGATTTCCACAATGCTGAGACCCCTTTGTTCCTCTCTTCTTCCGCTTCAACCCCTTTTCTTCTTCTTCTTCCACTAATCGATCATGGGTTCCTCTTCAAAGCCTCTCACCACTATCAACAACACTAACAGTCTCTGTAACATGAGTCTCAAATGCTGGTGTAGATGGAGATGGAATCACCCATGGTTTCTCTCCAAAACTGCTCTTTACTTCATCTACTCCTTTGGGTTCTTCTTTTCCCTCTCTCTCTTCTACGTTTGGGTCTTCTCTAACCCTACTCTTACCCCTCTATCGCCTTCGCTTGGTTGTCAACCAGACAATGAAGGGTCTTGGTCCATTGGTGTTTTTTTTGGCGATTCTCCGTTTTCTTTGAAGCCCATTGAATCTGTAAGTATAAACTTCAATTTTTATCTTGTATTTTGATTTGGGGTTTTGTGATTTTGTTTGGGTTTCTCAGTTTTTATTCATTAGTTGTTGTTTTCATTGAAACCCAATGAATGTGTATGTATTAAGTTCTGCTTTTTGTACTGGATTCGATATGGGTTTTTTTTTAATTATGTTGGATTATCACTGTTAGTGTTCTGGGTTTTTACTAATTTCTGTTTATTTTACTCTAAAAATTCTAAATTTTGATAGAAATCATTGTGTTATCCTTGGCCTATGCACCTTTTTTCGGGTTCTTGTCCATTCTAGATTAATTGATGTTGATGGTTCTTTTTTTCGATAATAGTTTGCTGGAACATTTTGGATCGTCTTTGATCAAATAGGGTTGGTAAATTTTTGTTTCAGAAAAATCAATGGAAGGATGAAAGTGCAGCCTGGCCTGTTTCAAATCCTGTCATAACCTGTTCTACAGTTTCTGATGCTGGTTTCCCTAGTAATTTTGTTGCTGATCCTTTTCTCTTCATTAAGGTATACCAATCTTCATATTTCTGATAAATAATTGTGTTTAGTATCTGAAAATAGTGTCACTGAACACATCTCGTTAGTGGAAAGTGTTTAATATCACTCTTACAAATGCTCTTTCTTCCGGTTAATAACAACTATAATGCTTTTGCTAAATATGTTTCAGGGTGATTCAATTTACGTGTTCTATGAGACCAAGAATTCTATCACTTTACAAGGAGATATTGGTGTTTCACGAAGCATTGATAACGGTACAACTTGGGAGCACCTAGGAACTGCCTTAGATGAAAATTGGCATCTCTCTTATCCGTATGTTTTCGAATACAATCATCGGGTACGAATTAGTCTGCACATTGTTTATTTTCACTTTTAGACTGGAAGTACATATTTTCTCTTGTGGCCTGAAGTTTCAAGGACAACTTGCAGTTCTTGATTGTGTTATTCCTCTTGTCTGACAGATTTACCTGATGCCCGAGAGCCATGCGAAAGGAGAGCTCCGGCTCTACAGAGCTCTGGACTTTCCATTCCAATGGAAATTGGAGAAGGTTAATATGAAGATGCCCCTTGTTGATTCCTCTTTAATACATTATGATGATTGTTACTGGATCTTTGGTTCCAATCTTGGTGGTTTTGGAAATAAGATCGGGCAACTGGAGATCTGGCATAGTAGCTCACCATTTGGTCCTTGGTTACCACATGGGAAGAACCCCATATATAATTCAGATAGAATCTTGGGTGCTCGAAATGGAGGCAGACCATTCGTTTATAATGGAAGTCTGTATCGCATTGGTCAAGACTCTAGTGCATTACCCGGGCAGCAACTGCACATTTTTAAGGTTGAGGTTCTGACAAAGAGTGAATATAAAGAAGTAGAAGTCCCACTAGGGATAGATGTGTTTAAGAAGGGTCGAAATGCTTGGAATGGTGTTCGTTACCATCACCTAGATGTTCAAAAGCTAAACTCATCCAATCAGTGGGTCGGAGTAATGGATGGAGATCGTATTCTTTCAGGGGATTATTTTTGTTGGTCTATTCTAGGCTATGCGGCTTTCGCGGTTGTTATTTTACTGATTTTACTAATGGGGGTATTGCTGGGAGCCGTGAAGTGCAATTTTCCCCTTAGCTTGTATCATCACGGTTCAGGCAAGAGAAGTGACATGTGCTTGGAAGGGGAACCTCTTCGTTGTTCAGGCAAGAGAAGAGACATGTTCTTTGACTGGCAACGCCCGCATTTGAACAAGCTGAGGCAGTTCTTTACATGCTTGAACAGGACAGTTTCATTTTTCAGGGGCTGGATGAAGCTTAACAGATGTGCTGGAGGAATCATTCTTGCTTCAATAGTTGTCATAGCAATGGTTCTGACGTGCATAGGTGTTAGATACATATACGGTGGCAATGGTGCAGAGGAAGCTTACCCCTTGAAGGGACATTATTCTCAGTTTACATTACTAACAATGACTTACGATGCACGGCTTTGGAATTTGAAAATGTTTGTTGGGCATTATTCTAGGTGTTCATCAGTACAGGAGATTGTTGTGGTTTGGAACAAAGGGGAACCCCCCAAACTAGATGAGTTGGATTCCCTGATACCAATTAGGATCAGAGTGGAGGATCAGAACTCACTGAACAACCGGTTCAAAGTGGATCCTTTGATTAGGACACGGGCTGTACTTGAGCTTGACGATGACATATGGATGTCATGTAATGCGTTGGAGCAGGGTTTCAAGGTATGGAGAGAGAGCCCAGATAGGATAGTTGGGTTCTATCCACGACTCATTCAAGGTAGCCCATTGACATACAGGAATGAGAAATTTGCCCGAAGCCGCATGGGGTATAACATGATATTGACTGGTGCCGCATTCGTTGATAGTAGGATGGCATTTGAAATGTATTGGAGTGAGGAAGCAAAGGCTGGTAGGGACTTTGTGGATAAGAACTTCAACTGTGAGGACGTGCTATTGAATTTCCTCTATGCAAATGCAAGTTCATCAAGGACAGTTGAATATGTGAAGCCAGGGTTAGTATTTGACATGTCAAAGATCTCTGGGGTGGCTATCAGCAAGAACACAAAGGTGCATTATGATATAAGAAGTCAGTGCCTTGTCAAGTTCTCCGAGTTGTATGGAGGTATTACTGATCGAAAATGGCAATTCAATATGCGGAAGGATGGTTGGGATGCATAGGTGTAATGATTAAATACTCTTTCAGATTTTTTTAATTTCCTCTGTCATGATACCTATTACACTGGATCTTGTTATACCTAAAATGTGACCATCACTTTAGATTTGCCCTCTTTTTCAACCCTCGGCATGTATTCCAGTATTCCAGTTCAGTAGGATTCTTTTGACATTATTGATCACTGAGGTTGGACTGGAGAGAATGTACATCAATGGTTAACTTTATGGCAAATTTTATGCAGCCTACCAGCCATTTTTTTGTCAGGTTTTGGGCTCTTTACACTTTTACTCCTTCTATAAATTATGTTTGTGATCGTGTTTTAAAGAAAATTGGTAAAAATGTAAAAGAGCTCAATCCTGACAAAAAAATGTCTGGTAGCACTGGCTACCTAAACTTATGTAACTTTATTGATTAATCAAATATTCATCAACAATTACTTTCACCATGGCCGGAGTCGTCACATGAAGCTCTTTATTCTTACATTCTTGTAGAAACCGGAGGACTTTTTTTTTGTTTTGCTTAAACAATCGGGGGAGGGAGTTTACAATGGGGGAGTTATTTTATTTTTTTATCTCTCTACCTTGTAGACCACCCTCGTAAAAAATCACAATTTTTTTTTAAATTAGGTTCTGGTGAAATTGAACAGTTGAAAATTTTCTACCTTGTCTAGCAATTAGATCACTTAATAAGGACAAGGAGCGTGATTCTCACATAACTGAAAAATGGGATATTCAAATTTCTATTATTTCTTATTACCTCTTATCCACATTTCTCCATACTCCATGGAGTCATCACATGCAACAAAAAATGTCCTAAGATTTGAGTCAACATTGATAACGTCCGATAATGCTTGCAGGGTTGTAACAAACTTGGGCATGTTTTTACTCTCTAATCTTCTCAAGATGAGCAGATGATTTGATTGGGAGACATAAACTTGTGTTTTTACGTGAGATTAACAACGTGGATTCAAAGATAATTATCAAATTTAGTGTGAGCATGATAAGTGATGTAAGACATCATCATGCAAGCATTATATGCACAGTAAAAACTCTATTTGAAATTCCTTATATTACAAAGAATGAGATTTCATGAAATGTCACCGAAAATTTCGTTTATTGAAATTACGAAAAGAAAAAAGGCAAAAAAAAAATAATTACATTTTTTCGAGAGTTTTTCCGTAAATTTTGAGATTTTTTGTCATAAAATACAAAAACCAGCTACCAAAAATTACATTTTTTTCTATGGTTTTTTCAAAAAATTTCGGAGTTTTTTTCATAAATTTTGAGAGTTTTTTTTTTTTTTTTTTTACAATTATCATTTCTTCTAATTATTTATTGATTTTTGAAACCACCCATTGATTTTCTAATTATCATTTCTTCTACATATATATTGTTTTTTTAAACTACTCTCTAATATTTCAATATATATTGATTTCATGTTTGTTTCATTTCTTGGTGTTTAGGCTTTATTTAATGTGTTTAACAGATTTATTTAATATCCTCATATTTTTTCATATATTTCAAATACTCTCGAAATTTAATATATATATTTCATGTATCCTCAAAATTTTTACGTTTTTCTTTACACACCTAAATATTTCTCAAAATATTTTTTTTAAATCAAGAGACCGAAATTAACTCGAAAAACGAAATCACGATCCTTGCTTATAGGTGACCCTAGAACAACTTAGATACCACTCTTGGGTTTGCTTAGTTTTAATATGTCTTTTGCTATGATTTAAAAAACACAAATTGAACTTCTAATAATAACCTTAATGATATAAGGGTTTTTTTTTTTTTAAGTTTGGCACTTATTAGTTTATACCTATTAGAGTTTGACCATCGTTTTGAAAACTAATTGAGTTTAACACTCGTTTCTTGATGGAACCGTTAAGGTCATGTCATTGACCGTTAAAGACTAATTTTTGCACCATTTTACCCTTACCTTGATTTTTTTTTCATTGAGTTTAATTTTTTAAACCCTAAAACCCTAAATTGCACGACACCCCCTCATTTTTCCTATCTTCTTTCTCTTTCTCTCTTGAACCACACCTCCAAATCCCAACCCCTAGTGTCACAAATGCAATGAAAGAAGTGAGTGTAGTGTTAGAGGTTTTGATTTTTGAGGAATCTAATGGAGTTTTGTTTAGGTAAGGAGAGTGTGGAGGTTAGGTTTCGGTGGAGAAGAAGATGAGTTGAAGGATAAGGACCACTAGTGATACTGTACTTGTAAAATAAGAGAATGAGTGGATAGAGTTTGGGTTAAGAGAAGTCGGTGAGACTGAAAATTAAAATAACAAAAAATAAAATAGTACATAAATTATTTTCTCATAAGTGGTTATTGTGTTCTAGAATAATGTTTCAGTCATGACAGCCACAATACTGTCAATAACAATGAATAAAGTAGTCCATTTTTTGTTGAAGTTGTAATGATCTTTGTAAACTTGGATTCTTGAATCACCACTATAGAACTTGAATTGGTTTATAGGGAAGATTTATAATCAATATTTTTCCTAGAACTCGAGTAAGGAGAAAATTCAAATTAAATTAAAAAAAAATAACAATGTAAGAGTAAAATGATCCAAAAATTAATCTTTAACTATCAACGATGTGGAATTAATGGTTCCATAAAAAAATCAGTGTTAGACTCAATTAATTTTCAAAACGAGAGTCAAACTCTAATAGGTATAAACGAATGAGTGTCGAGCTAAAAAAAACCCATGATATAAAAGAAAAGAAACCAACAAAAGAAAATCTTAGAAATCCTACAAGAATTAGGAAATGTAAGTCATGTTAAAAAAAAAAAAAAAAGGTTTTGAATGTATGATTTGCAAAAGTTTTGATTGGAAGAAATCGAGAATCTCGGCTAACCCATTACCCAAATTACCTAAAAGAAGCCCAAATCAACCCTTCACCTCTCTTTTTCAAGCTTATTTTCCTTACTTTTAGAGAGAGAGATTGGAAGAAGAACCTTAAGGCTCTTTATCTCATCATCATTTTCGCTTTATCAGAGTTCTTAAAGAAGAAAGAGGTTTATGGTCTCCCTCGTTGACCAGTCTTCCTCCCCTTTTTTGGAGGCTGTGAAAACCTCTTCTCTTATAAAGAGAAAGAAAGAAGAAACAGAAGAGGAGATGTTGGCGATGGGGTTGGTGAAGGAAGAGGAGCGACGGTTGTAGCAGCCTCTGTTAAACATTCAAGGTAGCTTTGAAGCGCTTTGCAGTACTAAGCTTCTTTAAGCCAACCGATTTTTCCACATCTTGCTTTCTAATCCAAAGTGGCTTGCGCCCTGGAGGAAAGTGAGGAATTAGTGATTTCCCATTCATTGAAGATCCTTATTTTTGGATAACACTTTTGGGTATTGGTGAATTTGATTGTTGGTTCAAACCAGCCAGGAGATCAGTTACAAAAAGATTTGTAGCAAATATTGAAACACCTCAGCTGCGCTGCAAATCGTTATTAAGAAAACAAACACAAGGAAAAAATTTCTACAACTCTTTTTTTCAAATCCATCAATTTCAGCCGTTGGATTAGATCCGACGGCTCTGCTTTGTGTGCAGGACGTAGCCCCCCGCCCCCATTTCTATCTTCTGTCACTTGAGTTCAAGACCTTATGCTCGTTCATGGATTGTGATTTCGTTTTTCGAGGTAATTTAGATAATTTGGATTATTGTGTATAGAAAAAATGTAAAATTTTTTATTATAATTTTAAATTTATCAATATAATTTGACATTTTAAATTCTTAAATACTACTTAAAGAATACTATAACACTCATAATGTCATACAAATAATATATTACATAAAAATTACTTATGTAATAAAGTTTTAATACTAAATTAAAATTAAAACCAGTTAAAATATAGAAAAATTGAAATTGGTCAAAAAAAAAAAATTAATATTTCTTATTTCTGATTTCGAAAAAAAATTCGATAACTAGAAAAAGAAAAATATTCGACAAAATTTTAACATTTTTTGTGCTCATGTGAGGCCTATTTTCATGTTGACTGCCGATGTTACAAGACATAGATCTCTTAATCTTGTAAACTGAATATAACAAAGGGTTTTTGAGAATATCAGTTTTTTCCTCCCATTGCTATGGTATTATGTACTCTTGTAGATCAAATGTGTGATTTTTGTGATCATAACATGTGGGAGATGCAAATGAACAGAGTCATGGAGATTGTGAATTCAAAGGAGATTTGACGAAACCCCAATAGTTTTATCAGGCTTGGTGTGAGCAATGAACCTTTTCTGGAGGTGTTGTACACAGACTAAACTGATTTTAAGTTTCTCGCATATTTCATATATTGTAATGTTGTTAATTAAGCTGTTATTGTTCTCAAAATCTTATCTTGCATTCTAGCATCCATGAATGATGAATGCGCGTCTTGTTTGGGCAAATGATGTCGGCTTGATAACAACGTCTAATACTTTTCTCTTGTACACGACGAACTACCTTATGATGGAAAGGTGAGAAATGCTTTTCCATGGTTGTGAAAATGAATGACATCTTATCTTTGCATCGCATTCTTTTTAAAAAAAGAAAAAAGAATTCTAAGTAAATTTGTTGAGAATGGATGGGAGCAAAAGAGGGAGAGATAAAAGATAAATGATAAATATGAAGTCCACGATCATCTTTACCTTTGCGAGCTTTGACAAAATCACTTGGAAATTAACATTTGTAACCAAATACACACCATTGCCATAAAGTTTGATATAGCAAATGGGTAAGGTTTGCTTACCATGTTATTTATCAATCAAGTAATGGAATGAGTGATGGTTAAGTATAAGACCAAACGTGTGTGGTGACATCGAAGGCACAAAAGAAAATGCCCCAACAAACCCATCCACTCTCTCTACACTCACAAATGTCAAGACAACATCTAACCAAACAATATAGGATTTCACAAGTGTATAGGTTTAGATAGAAAGAAAACAACTCATGATTCCACGATATCTTTGCATCATCAAGCACTCGAAAACGATCTTCGGTCTGTCGTGAACATATAAAACAAAGTCACATCATAATAAAATAGAAAAATAATTATCACTATAATATGTTACTCAGTATGATGTCGGGCGGTGAAGATAAACTAAAAAAAAAAAAAAAAATAAGAGAATAAATAAAGAAGATTGAGTTAAGTTTGAGAAAAAAAACCAGAGATTAAGAAAAGAAGACCGACAAAAGGGAGGTGAATCACTAAAATGACTCTTCATTATCCCATATCCTAATTTTTCATCTATTTTCTAATATTTCCTATCACAAAATGAAAAATAATTAATTAATTTTAAAAAAAATTGGACTAGTTTAATAAAAATACAAAAAATTGATATCTCCCAAACAATGCCATCTGGCTGCCGCGTAGCTTCTTTCCTTGTCTCCCCTGTTTCCAAACAGACACTCTGTTTTCATCTCCACGGCAAATGCTATAGGGTTGAAAATGGAATGGTGGCTTCAGTTTGGTCGATTAAAATTAAATTAAAACCGATTCGAAGTTCGGTTCAATCAGTTTGTTTTTTTGTCGATTTAATCGGTTTGATGGATTTTTTTATTTCATAAGTCAATCCGTGTTTCACAAGTCAATCCTTCTTCTTCGATTTCGATTTCCACGATGCGGATCCTCTTGTTTTCTGAGACCCCTTTGTTCCTCTCTTCTTCCTCTTCAACCCCTTTTGTTCTTCTTCCACTAATCGATCATGGGTTCCTCTTCAAAGCCTCTCACCACTATCAACAACACTAACAGTCTCTGTGACACGAGTCTCAAATACTGGTGTAGATGGAGATGGAGATGGAATCACCCATGGTTTCTCTCAAAAACTGCTCTTTACTTCATCTGCTCATTTGGGTTCTTCTTTTCCCTCTCTCTCTTCTACGTTTGGGTCTTCTCTAACCCTACTCTTACCCCTCTATCGCCTTCGCTTGGTTGTCAACCAAACAATGAAGGGTCTTGGTCATTGAAGCCCATTGAATCTGTAAGTATAAACTTCAGTTTTTATCTTGTATTTTGATTTGGGGTTTTGTGATTTTGTTTGGGTTTCTCAGTTTTTATTCATTAGTTGTTGTTTTCATTGAAACCCAGTGAATGTGTATGTATTAAGGTCTGCTTTTTGTTCTGAATTCGATATGGGGTTTTTGAATTATGTTGGATTATCACTGTTAGTATTCTGGGTTTTTACTAATTTCTGTTTATTAATGAATTCTTGATTGATTGTTTACTCTAAAATTTGTAAATTTTGTTAGAAATCATTGTGTTCTTCTTGGCGTATGTTCGTTTTTTCGGGTTCTTGTCCATTTTCTAGACTAATTGATGTTGATGGTTTTTTTTTCGATAATAGTTTACTTGAACATTTTGGATCGTCTTTGATCGTATAGGGTTGGTAAATTTTTGTTTCAGAAAAATCAATCGAAGGATAAAAGTGCAGCCTGGCCCGTTTCAAATCCTGTCATAACCTGTGCTACAGTTTCTGATGCTGGTTTCCCTAGTAATTTTGTTGCTGATAATTTTCTCTTCATTAAGGTATACCAATTTCATATTTCTGGTATTGAATTACTTTTTCTTTTCATAGTTTCCGTTATTACTGAGTAATTAGTAATTACATCAGTGAGTGAAATTTAGATTGAATCAATTATTTGCACTTTTCCCCAACAAAAGCATTATTGAATGTTATCACACTTATAATCAAGTTAGGAACTTGGGCATTTTTTCCACTTTAGAGGCCACAAGATATTTATCTTAGTTTACTGTTTTACGCATTGACCTACTTGCAGGTAAATAATGGTGTTTAGTATATGAAAATAGTGTCACTGAACACGCCCCGTTAGTGGAAATTGTTTAATATCACTTACAAATACTCTCTTTACCCTGTTAATAATATTAATAACTATAATGCTTTTGCTAAATATGTTTCAGGGTGATTCAATTTACGTGTTCTATGAGACCAAGAATTCCATCACTTTACAGGGAGATATTGGTGTTTCACGAAGCATTGATAACGGTACAACTTGGGAGCACCTAGGAACTGCTTTAGATGAAAATTGGCATCTCTCTTATCCGTATGTTTTTGAATACAATCATCGGGTACGAATTAGTCTGCACATTGTTTATGTTCACTTTTAGACTGGAAGTACATATTTCTCGTGGCCTGAAGTTTCAAGGACAACTTGCAGTTCTTGATTGTGTTATTCCTCTTGTCTGACAGATTTACATGATGCCCGAGAGCCATGCGAAAGGAGAGCTCCGGCTCTACAGAGCTCTGGACTTTCCATTCCAATGGAAATTGGAGAAGGTTAACATGAAGATGCCCCTTGTTGATTCCTCTTTAATACATTATGATGATAGGTACTGGATATTTGGTTCCAATCTTGGTGGTTTTGGAAATAAGATCGGGCAACTGGAGATTTGGCATAGTAGCTCACCATTTGGTCCTTGGTTACCACATGGGAAGAACCCCATATATAATTCAGATAGAATCTTGGGTGCTCGAAATGGAGGCAGACCATTCGTTTATAATGGAAGCCTGTATCGCATTGGTCAAGACTCTAGTGCATCACCCGGGCAGCAACTGCGCATTTTCAAGGTTGAGGTTCTGACAAAGAGTGAATATAAAGAAGTAGAAGTCCCACTAGGGATAGAGGTGTTTAAGAAGGGTCGAAATGCTTGGAATGGTGTTCGTTACCATCACCTAGATGTTCAAAAGCTAAACTCATCCAATCAGTGGGTCGGAGTAATGGATGGAGATCGTATTCTTTCAGGGGAATATTTTTGTTGGTCTATTCTAGGCTATGCGGCTTTTGGGGTTATTATTTTACTGATTTTACTAATGGGAATATTGCTGGGAGCTGTGAAGTGCAATTTTCCCCTTAGCTTGTATCCTCACAGTTCAGGCACGAGAAGTGACATGTTCTTTGACTGGCAGCGCCCACATTTGAACAAGCTGAGGTGGTTCTTTACATGCTTGAACAGGACAGTTTCATTTTTCAGGGGCTGGATGAAGCTTAACAGATGTGCTGGAGGAATCATTCTTGCTTCAATAGTTGTCATAGCAATGGTTCTGACGTGCAGAGGTGTTAGATACATATACGGTGGCAATGGTGCAGAGGCTTACCCCTTGAAGGGACATTATTCACAGTTTACATTACTAACAATGACTTATGATGCAAGGCTTTGGAATTTGAAAATGTTTGTTGAGCATTATTCTAGGTGTTCATCAGTACAGGAGATTGTTGTGGTTTGGAACAAAGGGGAACCTCCCAAACTAGATGAGTTGGATTCGCTGATACCAATTAGAATCAGAGTGGAGGATCAGAACTCACTGAACAACCGGTTCAAAGTGGATCCTTTGATTAGGACACAGGCTGTACTTGAGCTTGACGATGACATAAGGATGTCATGTAATGTGTTGGAGCAGGGTTTCAAGGTATGGAGAGAGAACCCAGATAGGATAGTTGGGTTCTATCCACGACTCGTTCAAGGTAGCCCATTACAATACAGGAGTGAGAAATTTGCCCGAAGCCGCAAGGGGTATAACATGATATTGACTGGTGCTGCATTCGTTGATAGTAGGATTGCATTTGGAAGGTATTGGAGTGAGGAAGCAAAGGCTGGTAGGGACTTTGTGGATAAGAACTTCAACTGTGAGGACGTGCTATTGAATTTCCTCTATGCAAATGCAAGTTCATCAAGGACAGTTGAATATGTGAAGCCAGGGTTAGTATTTGACATGTCAAAGATCTCTGGGGTGGCTATCAGCAAGAACACAAAAGTGCATTATAATATAAGAAGTCAGTGCCTTGTCAAGTTCTCCGAGTTGTATGGAGGCATTACTGATCGAAAATGGCAATTCAATATGCGGAAGGATGGTTGGGATGCATAGATGTAATGATTAAATACTGTAAAGAATTGTATTGTAATATCACTGTGTCGTTATTGTGTAAATTCATTTAATATAATACAAGCTTATAAAGTTAACTCTGACCTAAACTTGTAGAGATAGAAAACTTAAACTTCTATTCTATTCTGACTTTCCTATCATACCCTATTCTTTAACACTTTGCTATTTTATAACATAGGTAGACTTCTATTCTTTAACACTACTCCGCAAGTTGGACATGTAGACGCATATGAAATGTGCAGCTTGGAAGAAACTTTGAAGTCTTATTTGGTGATGAAATCATTACTATCGAGTGAAGCTGCTAATGGTTCAATTCGAGACATCATGATTGTCGATTTCTGGAAAATTCTGGATGATTCATGTATGAAGAAACATGACTCAATTCGAGTCTTGGTATTGCTCAAATCGAGTCAACACAGATTTTGGTAGTGATTTATGTATGAAGAAATCATGACTCAATTTGAGTCTTAGTGTTAATCAATTCGAGTCAACACAAATTTTGATAGTGACCAAAGATGGTGGGTGTGAATAGCGGAGTGAAAGAGATTCAAATTTCTTTCTTTTCCCTCCGTTTCTTTTTCTTTTTTTTCGTTTCTTCCTTGCTGCGCGATCTAATTTGCGATCGAACTTGTGACAGGGAGGACGAGAGAAAGATCGCGTGGTCTACATCTTTCTGGGTGCTGCTGTCGTATGCGCCAAATAGAGACGTTGTTGTTGTTCTTTGTTGAGTTGAGTAAAACTCGGGGTGCAAATAGCCCAGAGCTTTATATCAGTTTGAAGAAATTTTTTCCTTTTCTTCTTCTTCTTCTTTTGACTTGGGCTTTGAGAGTCATGGTCAGATCTCGACTCCATATGTTGTAATTGGTAGAAGTAAGCGACTGTGAAACAAGAGTCACCCCAGGTTGATTGGAGTGGTGAATAAAGTATGAGTGATGAAGACTGTTATATGGTGAGGTGGTGGTGTTTTAACCACTGCTTGTATTGTCGCTCATGGTGACGGCGGCTACTGGTGTACTGGTGGCTTTGACTGAACCTTGAGTGCTAATAGCCTAATCCTTTAAAATAAGCTTGTTTTGGTGGTACTAAGTAAAGCTCGGGGTGCAAATAGCTCAGAGCTTTAAACAGTTCGAGATTTCTTCTCTTTCTGTTTCCTCCTCACGTTTCTTCCTCATCATCATCATCATCACTGCGATTGTTCTTCTTCGGATGATGATGATCGGTTCGATCAATGATTGCAACATGCTGATGATCGGTTTGACGATGGCGATGATTTTGCTTTTTCATCGCGTTTCTTCCTCACAAAGAGATGTTGGGGTACTAAGGAAATTCAGCGATGGACGATGGTTGATTGTGATTCGAACGATGATGATTCGAAGTGATTCGAACGATGATGTGTTGATTGATTGGCAGGGTTTGATTGATTACGAAATCGATTAGTTGATTGGTCGACGTTTGTGATCGATTTGTTGATGTCGAGATCGATTGGTTGATGAAGGATGGTCGATTGTTGACAGGTACGACGTTCTTGGTCAGAGATCGATTGTTCGATTGCTACTGATTCGTGAAGGTGAGTGACATAGAGGGAGAGACTCCCATGTTACTGCTCTGCGTTTGAGAGGAGGATTTTGTTGCTGCGATTTCATCTTCTTCTTGGCTGCGTTTGGTGAAAGAAGAGGCGTGAAGAACTCTCTCAGGTTGAGTGTTTGAAGATAAGGTTTTGTTGTTGCGTTGAACACTTTGATGTCTGCATGACATAGAGGAGAGTTGATGTGTTTGTTGCTGCTATTGGGTTCCAAAGCTGTTGTTCGCTGCTTCATTATAGAAGAAGAAAGTTGTTGTTTCGTTACAGAATTTGTTGCAACGTGAAGGGTTGCTGCTACGTAAGGAAGGATAAGAACCTGATGCTCCAAATCAGAATCATCTTCAATTGCTAATTCAGTTGCTTGAGTTCTCCTGCTGCGAATTGCTCTGTTCGTCTTACTGAACTGTTGGAAAATCAGCTACTATTTGGCTTGAAAATCTTCTGGAATTTTGTTGTTGCAAATCGCTATGTTGTTTGGCACTGCTAGTAGCGATGACGTTGATTGGTGATGATGAGTTTGTTTGCGGAAGCGATGGTGAATGGGGTTGTGGCTCGCAATGTGATTTGTTGTTGAATTGATTGAGGTAGGCTATTACTACTGTATTCCCTTCCCCACCTCTTGCGTCTAGGTAGTCGTCGGAGGCGATGAAGAGTTTGATTCCCCGGAGTTTTAGGTCAACTAAGAACCTTGTTCTGATACCATGTAAAGAATTGTATTGTAATATCACTGTGTTGTTATTGTGTAAATTCATTGAATATAATACAAGCTTATAAAGTTAACTCTGACCTAACCTTGCGGAGATAGGAAACCTAAGACTTCTATTCTATTCTGATTTTCCTACCATATCCTATTCTGTAACACTTTTCTATTTTGTAACATAAGTAGACTTCTATTCTTTAACAAATACACTTTCAGAACATCAAACATAAATATATATATATATATATATAATGTATCCTGTGGATTCATAGGGATGCATAGGTGTAATGATTAAATACACTTTCAAAACATCACATGAGATTAACCACATGGATTCAAAGATAATTATCAAATTTAGTGTGAGCATGATAAGTGATGTAGACAAGGAATATGATTTCGTGGAATGTCACCGAAAATTTCGTTTATTGAAATTACGAAAAGAAAAAGAATGAAAAAATTATGACATTTTTCAGGAGTTTTTTTTTGTAAATTTCGAGATTTTTTGTCGTAAAATACAAAACCAGCTATCAAAATTTACATTTTTTCCATGGTTTTTTCGAAATTTTTCAGAGTTTTTTCATAAATTTTGAGGTTTTTTTTTTATAACTATAATTTCTTCTAATTATTTATTGATTTTTGAAACCAACACTTGTTTTTCTAATTATCATTTCTTATCTATGCAGTTAAAACGGATAACGGACTCATAACGGTCCAAGAGCGTTATAGGTTATAACGGGATATACCGAGATATAACGGTATATAACGAAATAGTTTTTTAAATATATATTTTAATACCCCTACAAAATATTAATGTTATTATAGTAAAAAAAAAGTAAATCATGCTCATAACATTAAATTCAGAAACAAAAAACCTTAATAAAAAACATTTTCCCTTAGTATGAGAGTGAGATCGCAAGAGAGAGTGCGATCGACTCTTCGTCTCTTCCCTTCTTCTTATCTCATTCTTTGTCAAGCGGCGAGGTCTAGTTCTCTGGCGATTGACGACGGCAAGCTATGGTCCTTCTTTCCTATGAGTCTAGGGTTCTGGTTCGATCGAGAATGAAATGTGCGATTTTTTTTAATGTATTAGAACAAAACGTTAAAATGGCGTTATTGAAAAAAAAAATGTTATCTCAATAACGGCCACATAACGCCGTTATATCGGAGTTGTGATACCATAACGTGATAGTGTCATAACATAACGGCTCACCTACGTTAAAAGTTATATCAGAGTTATATCGGCGTTATAACGTTGTTTTAACTACATAGTTTCTTCTACATATATATATAGATTTTTTAAACCACTCTCTAATTTTCTAATATATATTGAGTTCATGTTTGTTTCATTTCTTGTTATTTAAGCTTCATTTAATGTGTTTAATATATTTATTTAATTCCTCTTATTTTTCATATATTTCAAATACTCTCAAAATTTAATATATATATTTCATGTATCTTCAAAATTTTTACGTTTTTTCTTTACACACCGAAATATTCTCAAAATTTTTATTTTTTTAAATTAGGAAACTGAAATTAACTCAAAAA
This sequence comes from Berberis vulgaris, assembly GCA_963556465.1. Lineage (NCBI taxonomy): Eukaryota > Viridiplantae > Streptophyta > Magnoliopsida > Ranunculales > Berberidaceae > Berberis > Berberis vulgaris. The sequence goes on from OY747133.1 coordinate 6,619,797, forward strand.
ATGAAAACGAAATCACAATCCTTGCTTATAGATGACCCTAGAACAACTTAGATACCACTCTTGGGTTTGCTTAGTTTTAATATGTCTTTTGCTATAATTTAAAAAAACACAAATTGAACTTCTAATTATAGCCTAAATGATATAAGGGTTTTTTTTTTTTGGCACTTATTTGTTTATACCTATTAGAGTTTGACCATCGTTTTGAAAACTAATTGAGTCTAACACTCGTTTTTTTACGGAACCGTTAAGTTCATGTCATTAACCGTTAAAGGTTAATTTTTGCACCATTTTACCCTTACCTTAGTTTTTTTTAATTGAGTTTAATTTATTGAACCCCTAAAATCCTAAATTGCACCACACCCCCTCCTATCTTCTCTGTTTTTTCTCTTTCTCCCTTGAACCACACCCCCAAATCCCAAACCCCATTGTCACAAATGTAATGAAAGAAGTCAGTGTACTGCTAGAGGTTTTGATTTTTGAAGAGTCTAATGGAGTTTTTTTTTTTAGTAAAGAGAGGGTGGAGGTTAGGTTTTGGTGGAAAGAAGAGGACTTGAAGTATAAGGACCACTAGTCATACTCTAATTGTAAAATGAGGGAATGAGTGGGTAGAGGTTGGGTTTTGTTTGCGTTAAGAGAAGTGGGTGAGAATGAAAATTAAAATAACAACGAATAAAATAGTACATAAATGATTTTATCAAAAGTGATTATCATGTTATTGTGTTGTTCTAGGATAATGTTTCAGTCATGGCAACCACAATACTGCCAATAACAACGAATAAAGTTGTCCATTTTTTGTTGAAGTTGCAATGATCTTGGTGAACTAGGATTCTTGAATCACCACTATAGAACTGGAATTGGTTTGTAGGGAACATTTATAATCAATCTTTTTCCTAGAACTTGAGTAAGGAGAAAACCCAAATTAAATTTAAAAAAATAACAAGGTATGGGTAAAATTGTCAAAAAATGAATCCGTAACGGTCAACGATGTGGATTTAATGGTTCCGTAAAAAGCCATTGTTAGACTTAATTAATTTTCAAAATGAGAGTCAAACTCTAATAAATATAAACGAATTGAAAAAAAAAAAAAAAAACCCATGAAGAAACCAACAAAAGAAAATCTTAGAAATCTTACAAGAATTAGGCAATGTATGTCATGTAAAAAAACCAAAAAACAAAAAAAAAAAAGGTTTTGAATGTGTGATTTGCAAAAGTTTTGATTGGAAGAAATCGAGAATCTCGGCTAACCCATTACCCAAATTACCTAAAAGAAGGCAAATCAACCCTTCACCTCTCTTTTTCAAGCTTATTTTCCTGACTTATTATAAAAGCCCTAAAATTCTCAACTGAAAAAAAAGCTAAAAAGAGAGAGACAGAGAGATTGGAAGAAGAACCTTAAGGCTCTTTATCTCATCATCATCTTCGCTTTATCAGAATTCGCAAAGAAGAAAGAGGTTTGTGTTCTCCCTCGTTGACCAGTCTTCCTCCCCTTTTTTGGAGGCTGTGAAAACCTCTTCTCTTATAAAGAGAGAGAATAAACAGAGGAGGAGGAAGAGGAGATGTTGGCGATGGTTGGTGAAGGAGGAGGAGCGACGGTTGCAGCAGCTTCAGCGGCGGATATGGAGAGTGATTTCGATTCCAAGCTACGTTTACAGGCGCCCAATCAAGGGGGGGCTCTGCAGAAGTGTAAGACTTTTCAGTTCAGAGCACCCCAGGAGAATTTCACTATTAATGACTTCCAATTGGGCAAGATCTATGGAGTTGGGTCGTATTCTAAGGTACCCTTTTGATTCTTCTTTCATGTGTTGTTGTTGTTTTTTTTTTTTTTTTTTGAGAAAGTTTGTGTCTTTGGTGAGTGAGTGAGAGAGGGATGGATGGAGTGGGGTGGATCCGGAAATTGGGTTGGGTAGTGGAAGGTCCGAAGGTGTCAAAGGTGGGATCTTTGGGGTTGAGGAGGGGTGGGTGATGAATGTGGGAATGGGTTGTTGGATTTTTGATGAATTTGTGGATAGGTTGGTAAAAATTACTCCTTTTGAAATCATGAAATTGGGGGTGGGAGGTTTAGGTGTGTAAGGTGATTGAGTGGAAGATCTGTTTGGCCTGAGTACTGTGATGAAATTGGTTAATTTTGGGAAAGGGGGTGGTGTTGGGATATCTGAAAGGAGAGATCTTTGGTGGTGGGAAGGAGAGAGGGTTGGAGATGGGAGTGGTGTAAGTTTAGGTGGTGCATGTCAAATGAGGATATGGGTTTTCGTGTTATTGGTTGAGTCTAGAAGAATTTTGTAGTAAGTTGATTGACTCTTGATGAAAGGAATCGGGCTATACTCGGGGCACCATCTTAATAATTAGAAGAAACCTGTTTTAATTTCTATGTTGAACAAATAATAATTGGTAAGCCAGAGGTGAGGAATTCGAGAAGTATGAGTGTTCATGATTAAAATGAACGGGGGGATGGATGAATTAGAAGGAGTTGGTAGTAAGTCTGGAAGCTAAAGCTTTATTTTTCTGTGTTTTAATGGTTGGAGGACACTTTTTTTATTTGTTTTATTTACTGGTTTTATCAGAGTTTAGTATTCTGAATTGTTGAAGGTTAGAACAGATTCATGTTTATCAATAATGTTGATACCCACAAAAGAGAATGTAGCATACCTTTGTATTGCTGGAATTGTTTGTTTTGTACTTGAAAGTTGAAAAGTTTAATTAATATAAAAGAACTTGATTTTCATTGTTTCTAATACAAGAGAATATAGCATTCAAGTGAAAAGTGAGAGGAAGTATAAGCGGATGGCTGCATTGGGGAACAAAACAGAACCTTGCTAATTCAATCACACTGTCTCCAACCATAAAAGTTTATTTAGTATTCCCTTTCTAACTTAGATTTTTTTATTACGAGGAGATTGATGGATCAATGAACATTCTGATCTTCAGCTCCTTTTTGAAGCTCTCCTTTCATACATTGTTAGCACAAGGAGGATTTTCTGCCATTAAAAGCAGTTTAGATGCACGGGATAGAGTGTTTATCTGTGATGGGTAGTATGTCCTTGTGATATGTGTTCGTTACTGTTTCTTTTATTAATAGAGGATATGTCTCATCAGGTTGTGAGGGCACGGAAGAAGGATACAGGCCATGTATATGCCTTGAAAATTATGGACAAGAAATTCATCACCAAAGAAAATAAAACATCTTACGTGAAGTTAGAACGTGTAGTACTTGATCAGTTGGATCACGCTGGAATTGTCCGGCTATTTTTCACTTTTCAAGACAACTTTTCTCTTTGTAAGTATCTCTAATTTAGCCAATCATTTCATATTTGTTTTGTCATGTTTCATGATCCATTTCATTTCATTTCCTGTTTTTGGTTTTCTTTATTGATTTCACTTTCTGATATGCTGATGTTATTTTTTATAAAGACATGGCACTTGAGTCTTGTGAAGGTGGAGAACTTTTTGACCAGATAACTAGGGTAAGTGAACTTCATATACTCCGCGAGAGGGACAGAACCTTTAGTTTGTCGCCTGACAAGTATTTTATCGAGCTTATTATATGACTGCAGAAAGGACGCCTCTCAGTCGATGAAGCTCGCTTCTATACAGCTGAAGTTATTGATGCTCTTGAATACATACATAGTGTTGGATTGATTCATCGTGATATCAAGGTAAATCTAGATACAATAACATCTTCTTTCAGTTTATTGAGTTTTTGGGATAGGTCTTCATTTATGTTTATGGCATGCTAAAGGACGATACTGTTTATAATACCAGCCAGAGAACTTGCTGCTTACAGCAGACGGACATATTAAAATTGCCGACTTTGGTAGTGTGAAGCCTATGAAGGACAGTAGTATCAAAGTTCTTCCATCTTTAGCATCAGGTGAAGTTATTTTTTATGTTAGTAACCTTCACAAACGTTTCTCTGGGATGGTTAATTAATCATTTTTAGCATGACTTATTTCATGCATCATACAGATGAAAAGGCTTGCACCTTTGTCGGAACAGCTGCTTATGTCCCACCAGAAGTTCTGAATTCCTCTCCGGCTACTTTGGGGTAAGAGGAAGAATCTTTCTCTTAGAAGCACTTAGGTCTAGTATTGAGAAATTGTTTTAATTTGTTGAAAGGAAGAACTATCCAAAGCCGTAACTCCCATTTCATTTGAATGTCACATGTAAACTTAAAAAATATATATATAATAATAATTAGATAAACAAATTTTGTATTCATACGTGTAAAAAACAAAAAGAAAAACAAACTTTTTTTTAATGTTACATGTAAACTATATATCCATTAAAAGTGACTTGTTTTAGAAGCCTCTTCTTATTTGGTAAATTTTTTAGTATTACATATATCCATCTCCCTTTCTATAGCTACTGAGGTGACTTTGGTATGTTTGTTGGAACAGAAATGATCTTTGGGCACTGGGATGCACCTTGTATCAAATGCTTTCAGGAACTTCACCTTTTAAAGATGCAAGTGAATGGCTTATTTTTCAAAGAATCATTGCCAGGGATATCCGATTTCCTGACTGCTTCCCAGAGGAAGCGAGAGACCTAATAGATAAATTGTTGGTAAGCAATAATCTGCAAGTCATTGATACCTATCTTTTCTGGTCTACGTTTGTCTAGAATTTGTGCTTTTGAGTTTTCTTGAATTATCAATTATATCCATTTCCTCTTCTATTCTGCTTATTGCGAGGTATGTCTTCCAAATTGAATATAGACTCTTTCTGTAAATAGTTGGTCTTTAACTATGAATGCCTTACCTTCCGCATGTCGTACGGACCTGTCATCCACCGCATCCAACTGATATTTGCCCTCATTGGCTTAGTGGATTTTGTCTTGACCTTGTAAAATAAGCCACAGTTGATAATCTTGACAGTAGAAGTAAGAGGAAAATTCAGACTAAATCATGATTTAAAATGTAAATAGAAGACAACTTTTAATCACGAATGGGAATTATATTTTGCTCATTTTAGAGTATAGACAAGGTACTAGAATTTGTGCAATAGTCATGTATACTATAAGCAAGCTCTAGGTAAAGTGACTTACAATGTCAGCTAAGCTAAATGGAGCCTAGAAACCCTGATTTAGTGATAGGAATAGAGCCTAAAAACCCTAATTTAGTGATAGGAGTTGGCTTTTTAAGCATATAGAGGAACACAAGGAGAGAACGATTATTGTCAGTAGATCAAGCCAATGTTTTAAAAATGGAGGAGGATCTAGCTCCTTGAGGGTGTGTTTGGTTGCATGAAATCTTATTCCATGGATCCAGCCGATCTCAAAGTGTTTTATCATATTGAACCATAAGTTTGTGTCAAAATATATGAATTACTTTGCCATGTTTCTCATGAAATATGGGAATTAGGTTCCCCTAAGAACAAGGACAAGAAGTGTGATTGCCACATGCATGGGAATTGAATTTCATCTACAATCTCACTTTCTATCGCCATTTCCTTGCTTCTCACATCTACTCCATTCCCCTGGAATGAGATTCCATCAACCAAACATGCTCTTGAGATTCGTGACAACTACCTATCAAATTCCAGTTTCTTATCTTCTTTGTCGATGTTAAAGAAGTCTTAAAATAAAATCTCTGGAACATCCCATTGAAACGCCGAGGAAAAATGGTGTATCCAAAATTTGTGACAGTTCCAAAACCACCACTGGTTATAATGCTGTTTCTGCTCGGGTATTAGAAATGGAGAAGTCAAGCTTTTAGTTTATGAACTGGTCTTTAATACATTCATTACTCCATGGCAGGATATAGATCCCAGCAAAAGACCTGGTGCTGGGCGTGATGGTTATGCTGCACTCAAGATGCATCCCTTCTTTGAGGGAGTTGACTGGGAGAATGTAAGGGAGCTAACCCCTCCTAAACTTGCTCTCGATGGGAACGTATGATACAAACACAACTTCAGTTTTGATCTTTGATAGTTTAGAGAATTCTGGGGTTCTCAAGGTGACATCCTAAATTACAAATTTTAGTTTAATTTCAGATAAGTGAGGCTGAAGATCAGGAATCTGGGTGGATCCAACATGTTGGTGATGGTTCAAAGAATGATGTCAATGCTGCATCCTCTTCTGAAGCATATGCTCATGTAACGAGGCTTGCTTCTATCGACTCTTATGATTCAAGATGGTAACACCCAGTACTTCCATTAATTTTTGCTGTGTGTATCAATACTTTTCTACTTTTTTAAAATGAATATGGAACCCTTTTTGTTATTGAGTGAACAGGCAACAATTCCTGGACCCAGGGGAGTCTATTATGATGATATCAACGTTGAAGAAATTACAGAAACTAACAAACAAGAAGGTGCAACTTATCCTCACCGACAAACCTAAGTTAATATGCGTAGATCCTGCAAAGATGATGTCTAAAGTGAACATAGTCTGGTCTGAGAATCTCAATGAGATTGGTATCCAAGTCACGAGTAATACACATTTTAAGATTACAACTGTAAGCTCCTTCCCTTTCTACTTTTTCTTGATTCACTCCCTCGCATTTCTCTAATCAAGTTACTTGGAATGTTCAGCCGAAGAAGGTAATGTCCTTTGAGGATGCAAAACAGAGAGCAGTGCAATGGAAGAAGGCAATTGATAGCCTTCAAAATCACTGATACCCATTTGTAGCATTTCAAACACATTCTTTGTATGTAATGTGATCTTAGACAAACGTGGAGATCCAAAAGGCTCGGATGCTCCTCAGAAATATTTATTTGAACAAAGACAATCAAGTTGCAGCTCAGAAAGTTTCAAGACACATCCCTCCTTCAATATCCTGGTTATTGCAGCGCATTGTGGGAAGTTTTTGCTCGATACAAGCCTTTGCAACAGTGGATATATGGTGTTATCTTGAAACTATCGGTTGAGAGGAATTTGTATTTATGAGATTATTTCTACCGTTGTAAAAGACACTAGCAATTAATGAGATCTTTTTTTCTTCTTCCTTTTCATCAGTGTGCAATCTGCAAACTGATACTTGTATATAATTCTTCTTCTATGTTATTTCAAATTTTGTATTTTCATGGCAGTCAAATCTCCAAATATCTAATGCTCACTCTTTCGAACTTTTCTCAGATTTCTTTCGAGTATTGTGAACTACTGAACTGAGAGTATTGTGAACTGATAGTCTTCTCATGGTCATCTCCACAAAAAGATCATAGCCTACTTCTACATAAGTCCAAATAGAAAAAATTTCAGAATCAGTTATTATTATAGGATACTATACACTTGCAATATCTATACATAAAAATTATTAAACAATTAGATTAACGTCATTAATATATCATGAAACGTGACTTCTTAATTCTTTCAATTTTTTTAATTTGAACCCTGGACTTATGATTCCATCTGCCACAGACTTATCGTTGAGCTAGTACCCCATTGATCATTTTGTTAGATTGCAAACTAATCTAAGAGATAAGAGAGACCAAGATGAGAAGAAAACAAATGAAGAAAAAGAAAGGGAGAAGAATTGAACAGCGAAAAGGGCGGTGGTGGCTGTTGATAGGTTAGAATTCCTCAACTTTTTGAGGAATCCTTCATCAGCTGTGGATGACTGAATTTTTGTTTATCCAATGTAACATGGATTACCAACCCTAGATTTTGGTATCTAAATATATATTATCACAGTTGAGTGAATAAATAAATAATCTAATGACCCCATCAGACATGTTACTGGATAAGGTTTTAGTAATGTTGGTCAACAAATAAACAGAAGCTGATAAGATTGCCTCCTCATGAACAATAATTGTAATATTATATAGCTGAAACAATCTATTCCATGTGTCATGAGCTAGCATTCATAGTTTTGAACTCTGATTGCCAATCAAGAACCATCAACCCATGCTTATCAACCAAAAAAAAAAACTCTATAATTGGTTATGAAGAACATCTTATCCATGTGGAACAAGATAAGGACTTGAAAACAGATAAAACAAGTCAATGAAGTATATAAGAAAGTTCAGAGAACATGCCACTAAAACAGACAAACAAAATCCAATTAAAAACTGCGATCGCATCGATTAGCCTTGAGAAATAAGAAAATAAAAACCTATTTATGTACTTCCTCATCATTTATAACACTTCAGTAATAAAAAAGGGAATGAAATAAATAAATAAAACACCAGAACACAATGAGAAACTAAAGCTTACTGAACCATCAGGTGTATTAAAATGCACAGCGCTAATGCTACAAAATCATTGAGAACATGTATATTGCTTTAAGAACTCACACTATAGACTTCCCAATATCATCAACAGGCGTATGATTTGGATTACACACCTAAATCAATAGCTTCAGGGTCAACATCCATGAGCTGAGCCACACAGATTCAACTCTGTTCCTACTTCAAATAGCCTTTACTTTGCTTCTTTCTCGAGCTACTTGGGGTGATATATACAGCATCTACACAAAGTCCGCCTTTCGAATGTGTGCAATCAATTTGTTTCATAGAAAACTTGACTTCTGTTATGGGTTCGCTGTCAGTGACAATGAACTCACCAACCTTGTACTCTCTCCAGCTGCCACGCTTTTCATCATTTTCAAAGTCGACCAAAAAGCATTCGAAGGATGCTTGTTGACCATCTGAAGTAGATAACTCGAATCGAACAGGTTTCAAGTCCCAACCATGGGCATGTTCATAGTTACAGACACGCCGACCTAACCGTCTTGCAAATCTACCCAAGTGAAGCCTGAACGATAGTGTGTATACCCCGGCTGGAAAAGGGAACTTGACTGTACCATCTACCTCAAACCACCATATTTGCTGCAGATAGGCAACCACATGAAACCTGCAAACGATGTGCATCATCAAATTATGTTCATAAGCATTGTATTGACTACAATGACGCAAAAATAACAACATAGCGACATAGAGGAATTGCTCTTTTCATATAATCTATTTGTCAAAGCAATTCCACTGCAAACATATTTCCCCTTCAATGCCTCCCTCGAACCTAAAAAAATTAGAGTTGTCCCTCAAACAGCTAGAAAAACCAGATTTAATGGTTGCTTTCTGAAGGTGCTTGCCCGTTAAAGGGAGTAGCGTAGATCATCTTGCACAGTCAAACAAGGTGATAAAAAACAAGAACAAAAGTACATGTACTTTCCGAAACCTGCAACTTTCCTACCAGGCTCCAAAAGAGAGGAGGGTGTTTAGTAGATGGCAATTGCAGAAATAATACACAAGACCTTCATCCTTTTTCACTTGCTACTCATTGAAGCTAAAAAACTGCATGACAATGCTCACTTAAAGCTAAAATGAGGGAGAGGGTGGGGATTAAATAAATTATGACGTCAAGTGCCAAGCTCATAGCCACTCCTTCATTAAGAACAAAATATAAAAAAAATTTCATCTAATCAAGAATCCGTGCCATCTGAAACACAAGAAAAGAGCTAGAAGTGCATTCACGGTTCCCATGGATTGAATGTCCGCTGAATAGTACCAAATTATAATAAAGCCCGTATTAGTTCGGACATTAGCCAAAATAGGGTTAAGATTAGATTGCTTGCCATCCTTTGGCAAGTTGCCAAAGAAGCTATTAGGCTTATAAATAAGGCATAGAGTTGAACATTGTAATTGATTGAACATTGTAGTTGATTGATTGAAAGAAATTTATGTTATTTTATTTATCTCTTGCGTAGGCTAGTTTAGTTTTAGTTTAGTGTAGAATTCATCAGAATCACTAGTAGCTGATTGTTGGGGTCATTTGTCCACATCTTCATCCTTTCTACTTCACATTAACAATGGTGTGACCACACTTTCATCCTCTCTGGAAATTGGCTATGAAAGCAATTACTAATAAGTAGTAATAACTATTGTGGCAGCAATTTGGAGGAAAAGAAGGTCGAAGTGCAACAGGTTGTGATGGGGATTAAAGGAACACCTTGGTGCTAGGGTAACAAGTGGGTCATTTAATCGGTTGTGCCCTTTCTAACTTTGTTTTCAATTTCTTTCAATTGTTCCATCAGCGTATTGTTCAGTTTCCCTTTGTATTTGGGTGCAAGTCCCTCACTGGTTTTCTTCATTAATGATATCGTGTTATTGTTTTATCGGTTATAAAAATTAAAAAAATAAACAACAACAACAAATCTAACTCCCCCCACCTTTAATGCCAATTAGATCAACGAAGGTATTGAACCCTTCCTCAACAATCCAATCCAACTTCTCTGTGCATCCCAAGCTTGAACGCTTACATAATTGACTTCAACATCACATGCGATGATCCCTTTAGATTTAGAATTTGGTTGTTACTAAAGTTGTCTAAGAGAAGTTTCTCTCTAAACTTCATACAGTTTCATATTTTTTTTGTTTTTTTTTTTCCCCTCTTTTTCAACCAAGAACTTTCTTTGTAATTCATAGAACTTTCTTGGCATCCGAAATACATCTCCAGTTCATAGAAAAACGCTAATAAGAGCAAGAGAAAAGAAAAGAAAATACTAAACACGTACATTAAAAGGTTTAAATAAATAATATTATCATCCCAACAAACCCCACAGATAATCAAAACAGTAGCCATAAAATAATAAAAAAATTGAACTACTCAATTTAGCCATCTACGAAACGAACACCAACAAGATGTACTAAATTTATACAAGTAAAACTGACGACTCAAAGAAAAAACCCTAATACTAATAACATTCTCAATTACTGGAACTCCTATAGCTAGCTTAATGCTAATCACATTGATTCATGAAAAGTGCGCAACATTTCATGAGATTAACAACGTTTTGAGTTAAACCCACAATATCTTACACTTTGGAGATAAAAATGTCCACATTTACTTAAGATCCATAATGCATGTTGTACAAGGTCTATTATTACTCAAGAAGGTATGTAGTCATCAATAAAAACTGTCCAATACTTCCAGATCTAGATACCTAGGAAACACACAGCTCAGCTTCACCTCTTAACTTCTGAAAATCCTAAACCAGACAAATTCAGAATTTCCCACTACATTAAAATTTCATCACAAAAATGGAAACAATGGATTAGTAATAGTTCTTCTAAACTCTTTCCAAAGAGTAACTATTATTATCTCCATGACTAACAGCATCTCCAATGGTAAAAGTTAAAATGGGGGATGAACCATCCCCCATTTTAACCAAAAGCTAAATTTAGGGGTCCTCCTATTTTTTTCACCACTCCAACCACATCCCCTATTTTAACTTTTCCATCATTATTTTAATATATCTTGAACTTTTCTATACCAATTTAATTTCAATTATACTCTTATTAATTTCAACTTAATATAATTATATTAGTTTCAATTATGTTATTATAATATTATTAAATATATATTATTATCAATTTCAACTTAAATATGTAATATTATTATTTTCAATTATACTATTCTTTAGATACTTTTTTAATTATACTATTATTAAATTCAAATTAATTTAACTAATTAAAAAATTTGGGAGTTTTTAAAAAAAATAGTATTAATAATTAATTTTGTTTATCATTATTTAAATATATCTTCCACTTTTTTATATCATTATTTAGATAATTACAATTTTAATTATACTATAATTTAAATTAGTATTAATCATTACTATTAATACTTTTATCATTATTTAAATTAGAATTAATAATTACTTTTGTTTAGATTAGTATTAATTTGTTTTTACTTATACTATTAATACTTTTTTAATTAATTATTTATCATTATATAATTTAATATTAATAATTAATTTTTTAATTATACCATTATTTAGATACTTTTGTTTTTATTTTTTATTTGTTTTTAATTTAGAAAATTAAATATTGAAAATATTTTGTTATTAAATGATATATAGGGATAGTTAACTTTGGAGGTGGAGCTATTATAAGGGATTGTTTAGGGGATGATTGGAGGGAGGATTTTCTCTATTAAACCCGCTATTATAGGGGGATGATTGGAGATGCTCTTAGCTCAGCTCATACAAGTTGGTATCCCACCACTCATTCCCTACACCAAAAGCTTTCCTAAAGGGGGAAACTGACAAAACGACCTCTAAAGTAATCATCCCAGATACAGATTTCAAAATTGGAAAAATGAATAATGGAACTTCCTTGATCTGCCTTATCGACATACTTGTACTTGACAAGAATTACTTGTCCCAACAATTCTCAAAAAGATCTCCCAAGTCTCAACTAAGACTCATTGACAGCAAGTCAGCAATCAAAGTATCACAGACAGAAACTCCCAACATATCGGCTTCTTTCATTAAAATGGAACTCGATCAAAATTCGTTTTTCACATTGGATCATTTCGGAATTCACTCCCATACGAAATGATTGGTACACCAATTTCACACTAAATAAATTACCAATGACAACTTAATGTGAAGATTAACCAAGCCAAGCTAAATACCCAGACTGAAATTCGACTAAAAAGTCAAAATTTATCCAAAAAAAATAAAAATCTAAGCTTTCTTTTTTAATCTAGCTTACCTTGATTCATCAGTGGGAAGCCAATTCCAGTATCTTCTATCTTCAATCCCAGTTATCACCATAGCCTTTGCAGAGATGGACATGCAAACCCCTCCAGTAACCCTATCAAGCCAAACATCCTGCTCAAGACCATAATACAAAACAATCATCATAAACAAAAGAAAACCTAAATGAAACCCCCTAAATCCCACCTCCCAAAACCCCAAAAATCTCCCAAACCCCATTTTAAATTCCCCAAAATTTTGCTTAAGTAACAAAACCCCACTCAATCATCAAATCCATTTTTATTTTTATATTTTTTGAAAGGCAAGCGTGCCGCCGTTGGTTATAGAACCAAGACGTGAGCGTTTAACCATCCTACCATTGACTTCAAATCCACTTATCCCACGCCAAACCCCTAATCCCCCAAAATTCGAAACCCCATTTCCAATTCCCCTCAAAAACAAAATCCCACCTTGGTTCCATCATCAAAAGAGATCGCCCGAGCGAGGAGAGCGAAGATATCCTTCTTCGAGAGGTCCTGGTACCGATCAACAGGAAAAAATTCGAGCAAGCTCTGGTAATTGGGGGGCAATTTGGACTCCCAAACGAGGTCTGAAGAAGCGGCGCCACGAAAGGCGCGGTTGAGGCGAGCAAGATTGCAGATTTCCGGTGGGGTTAAGTACATGAACACGCACGCAACGCAGCTCTCTGGAATATCTCCGAGGCCTGGACCGTTCGAACCTTCTGTGAGATTCGAAAGGCTCGCACCCATCTCTCTCTCTCTCTCTGTTGTTGTTTGAGTTGGATCGATCCAGTTTCGCAATGGGTTATCTCATAATGGGGGGTCTGGGTGGAGAGGAGAGCGATGAGAAGAGTGGGAAACTGTAAAGATTTGATCTTTTTGAGTGTGTGAGAAAGTTGAGAGCGAAAGTTGGAAGCTTGAGGATGAGAGATGGAGAAAAACGGAGAGGAGAATTGAGCGAAATGAAAACGAATCGAACATATATATAATGGGAAATTCTAAATGACGAGGAAACGGGCGAGGGAGGGAGGGTGAAGCCGTTCATCCCTCTCGAGATGCGTGAAAGTGCGTATCGCGCATCTCGAGGGGATTGGACGGCTGCACCCCCTCCCTTTCCTCGCTCGCTGTGTAGACAATTACAGACTAAAAACAGAGTCTTGAAATTTGAGTTGTGAATGTGGTGTGTGGTACATGGTGTTATATTGGTACATGACTTTTGGTTCAATCTCGAGGAAGATTAGGGTTGGGTGAATATGCAAAGTGAATTATATCGAGCTCATGTCTCTTGGACACTAATATTTAGAATCTAACATTTTAGTAGAAATCTATTCTTATATTCAGATCTATCATTTGAGAAAAATTTATGTCGTTTGCCTCTTGAATTGATAGGGAAATATTTGTGTTTCGCGGAAGCTTATTGAGTCTATGAGAGTATAATTTAGGTCAAGGATATTAAATGACGCTTAAAGTATTAGCCAACCAAGATATAGATATTAAAGTTGGGACAAATTGAGAAGGATTGGTAGCTAATATGTTTTCTAGACTAATATCGGGAACCAAACATTTTACAACTTAATATAGAAAAATTAATTAGCATGTTTCTTGTAAAGGCACCCCCCTAAGCATCCGGCCATCGCTTTTACTAACATTTATATTTACAAGGACATTTGATGTATGTTCTTCGGTTGGATGAAGCCGTGAAGGGATCAAAATTCAAATGTAGAGGATTTCTAAATGGACTGAATTTTCTTATGTGTAATGAGGGTAGGTGGTCTCCTTAATCATACACGCGTATTCAAAGAACATCATTCAGAGATCATTGATGAATTATGCAAATTGGACGCGAAAGTGGGTAAGATTTTGTATCCGAGGTCGACTTCAGATCATACCTACTACTTGATCCATTTACTTGCAAGTAAATAGTAAATTGATAAGAGTAACTCTTTTCCTAAATAATGAAAAGTGTATGCATCAACAAATGTACTCCAACCTAAATTCCACACACAAAACTACAAACCTCTCTTTATTATCCAAGAATGAATCCAATAAATCCATGAGAAAAACCATGATTCTTTCTACAACTTTGTCTTCATGGATTTTTCTATCTGAAGTTTGTATGCAATAAGAAATCTACTCATGTGGCTTTGAAACTCGGTGGAAATACTATGAAAAATGTTTGTTTAAGTGAAGTTAGTGTCATATTGCTATAACTAATTAGAAGAACCAATTGTTAGCATCTCACATGAAATACATGGTAACAATGTGCATCAAAGCATGAATTGCATGTTTCGTATATTTTTCCATAAAAAGATATACACTAGTTATAAACCTAGGACTGCCGGTCGTGTTGCTTTCACTTCCTATCACAAAAACATATTGTACTCTGGTTTCAAGGGTTTTCAGAGTTTTACAGAAAAATTAATGATGTGTCTTGTGCTTATCAACTTGTCCGTTTTGTGTTATTTCTTCAATCTTGATCACATCTCAAAGATGTGGTTAAGGTTTCGCTAACATTATTTTCATGCCAATCAACCATCACCCAATGCAGTGGCTAGATTTCTTGTGTTCTTGCTATAGTCCCTCACCCAGGGAGGGTAAGGAGCATTAAAATGGACAGTTCAGAGAATGAAAGGGCTTTTTTAAGCACCCATTTTGGTTCAAGCTATTGATGATGGTGCAAAAGTTCAAATGGTCACTCAGTTGGGATTAGATTCTAGTCAGCCTAGCTAACTCTATGGACACTGACCCCATGGTAACTCTACGACAACTTCACTCACAGAGACTAGTCAATGAATTGATATACTACACTTCGACCCAATAATAGCGCTTGGCAGCTTCACTCACCTATCAGTATTCCATGACATGATATTTCACAAACAACAGCTCAGAAGCTTGAGTTGTCAAGGAATTCCTAATGGGGTTTCTACAAGAGACTTGAACTAAGAGAAGAAGGTAATTGATTGAAAATTTTTAAAATGAGAAAAATTGAATGCAGAAAGACGGGGAAAGGTGACTTAAATGCATTCCTAATGATAGTCTAATTCGTTCACAGTGAAATCGCACCCAAACACTCATTATCTTATGGTGTGGTTAGCCATTACAGCTAACCCCCTAAAAATCTTTCTTTGTATGACTAAATGTGGCTTGCTGGCTCCTAACCTCTAGCTGTGAATTTCTATAGGTGTAACATGATCCTATGAGGCGTTCGTTCACCAACACTGTCACAGGCTCCCTAATGACGACAAGCTAAGACGTATTGGACCAATTAAAGGTTTAGAAACCTAGTCGTATTTCAAGAAACTCCGGCACAAACAAGGATATTTACCTCATTCAAAGCGAAACTCTCTGTTTATAATGCCTGAGCCTGCACATGACACGTAAATGTACATTCCAGAGCTTCGAAACCTGAACATTGGCATCCTGTCAAACCATCTATTTTCTCAAAAAAAAAACCGCCCTTGGTTGAAATCTTTCATTTTACCAACCAACTCTTGCAGAAAATCTTGCAAAACATCACATTTGTTTGTTAGTTTATTTTTGTTCATCCCTTGCCTTGACTATTCTGCACCGCCTTGACATGCCACCCCGGCTATATCATCTTGAGTTTGATGGATAGGAAATGAGTCATGCGTTGATGTGGAATTAAAGTCGTAAATTTATCCTCTCTGACATACCAAGGATGTCAGAAAAGATCCTGTCACCACCCAACTCTTCTCCACTAGTACCAGCAGCAATGCGCAATATGTCTTCAATCAACGCGACATTCCCTAGGATATCCACATGACCCCCACTTTCCAAACCGCGGCCTTCCAACAGACTGGCTGGTGATTTGTGTTGATACTCGCGTATATACGCATGCATGCCAGATGGGTTGAATCTGGTCTTACCCCGCCACGCTTTAGCACACATGAACCCAGCACTTAGAACAGGTATAGTTTCATCACCATCTACGAAGTACACACCGCTCCTTAAGCAACCACCATTACTCCCAGAGGTCGAACTGTCGATTTGGTAAGGGATGCTCTTGCATTTAGCTGATGGGGACTTCTTGTATATATATGATCTCTCTGTGGGTAGACCGACTCCGTATAGGCAGTGAATCTCTATGTCTGGGGCATCAGGTAACCTGTGATCATACATATATTTCACACATGAGGTTTCTTGAAAGAAGATGGTCTAAATTAATTGTTTCAGGTTCAATGTGAAAAGAATGGCGATATACGTACTTCGTCTCCAGTGGATTGGACCAGTACTTGAAATGGGAATACATAGGATCATCCAAATTTTCTGCAATCCCATGTGAGAACTGAGACTCTGTACGTTGCATCATCTTTGGAGCTACAATCCGTAATAGATCAATAATAGTTCCTGCAGTATATGCTTTGTTTTCTGCAATTTCCTGGATGCTTTCTCTGCTCATCTCATCATATTCAGTCCAGGCCTCACCACATGATGAGCTGCGTTTCAGGTTGGCCAGATCCTAGATATGTTTATGATAATGCAAGAATTAGTTAAGAAACCTGGTATAATGTAGCCATATATATACTAAGTTATGTTCAACAGCAAAACAATTCTATATCCAATATGCTCTAGAAAAATTGATGATTAGATGATTGCTCGAACTACTATTCACTACTGAACAGTGACCAACAATCACAAAGTAAAACCATCCATAATCAACAGATTCTGATCGACCATTTCCAAATAACAAGATTTGGATCTATCCATAATCAAAAGCATACTATACAAACTAATGATCCGTTTGTATAACTTAACAAAAAAAAAGTACCTTGGCATTGAAAGTCTTTATATCTGAAGATGGCAGTCTTGACGTCTCCTTTCCAAATGATATCATCCTTCCATACCGCACAAGCTCCTCTGCCCCAAAACCTACCTTGCCATCACTAGCATTGGTAGATTGAGACCTGTCACTGGAAGAGGCTTGCACATACTTCTTCTGAGCTGGATCACAAGTGTAACCTTCTTCAGGAGACCAATCCAAGTTACCCCATATTGTCTCTCCTCCTTTTGGCATCAGGGACATGGGAGAGTCCCATGTACGTCCCATCCGCATCATGTGCTCTAGATATTGAAGTCCGATGATATTGGAATCGAAAACTCCCGGAGCCATGGCCCTGAACATACCAAATGGAATGGTAATTTAGTTGAGTACAATAATCTCTGGACTGGAATGATTTGAAAGCATTGTCTCTGAAGCATGCTAATTAAGTATGTAACATGTCCAAGCTACAATACCAAGACAATTTGATTTTTATATGCAATCTGTGCCTTCCACCTCAACTTGAACTTAACGTTGATTTGCTTATGATCGGATGAGGATTAAAAAGACTAACCTTACAAAAGCAATATCTTTACCCTCTGCAGAAAATGTGCTACTAACTGCCTTTGGGACACCAAGGAATGCTGGACCGATATTCATAATCGATTTGATGTGCTTGGCACACCATCCCGGTCCGCCTCCACCTCCCATAGGAGGGGGAGCTTCTACCCATTTCATAAAGTGAAGGAAATAGAGCACCCCCATTGAATGAGGCACCACTACCACCTTCTTATAGCCATTTGTTACATACATAAGTTCAATTTTACTCTTCAGCCTACTAAGGGTTTGATCCCGGACCTGCTTGTTCCCAAATAAAAAAACCCGTCAAATCAAATAGTTTTTCTCAAATAAATTGAACTTGATAGAAGCTATATCTAGAAAAGCATACATACAAGAAGTAAGGGGTCTTTGTCTAAACGATGGTATACATTTGTTTCATTAAACATTGTTCGTAGGTTCTAGAACATCAATGAAGCACATTGCTACCTACTCTATCTAATTTATTTCTTATTAGAACCGTTCTTTCCAAAGATGTTTCTCATCTTAGCAAATGGAACTTGATAGAAGCTCAAAAACATTAATGAAGTAAATGGTAAATAATGAATGTTATACCCACCACTCATTCACCAAGCATGCATTTTGGATTGTTGCATTGTCCATCTACAAAAATACATGGATGGGTACATGAATGGAAGGTATCAGTGGCTCATTATAAAGTTATTTTGCCCAAATTGGTCTTAGTCAAGAACATTAATGAATCAAAGGAGTATCAACATTATCAATTAATGGTGGAAATCATGAATCAGCTATCAATGGAACATAATCACTGCAAGGGACAGAGTGGATGCAAATGGGTGTGGAAGAAACACAACAAATTACAATCCAAATGTGTTGATGAAGCAAAATTCACCTCAGTATTCTGAAAAGAGAGTCTCCAATCATAAGCAGTCATATGCAAATTCTTCCCTTCATACCCAATTTGGGCTAAATTCTCAATCAACACAGCCCAAACGAAGTAACCGGGAGCGAAATAGTCGGCAGCAACCAGTCCTGGCACCGCCCTAACGCGAATCCCAGGCGGGTCTAGCCCTGTTTTGTTGTCCAGAGACATGTGCTCTAGCCAACAGTAAGGCCTAAATTGCAACACAAATGAAATGAGAACTGATAAACACAATAATCAAACACAATGTAAATGTTACAAAATGGGGAATTGGAATCAAAACCTTCGGAAAAGCTCGGCGAAGCTACCGCCCCAAAGTCGCTTTCTGAACAGCCCCTCAGCACAAGGCCTTCCTTCCCAAAGCTCCAAACCACCAGTAACAATGCCAGGAACCAGAACAACAGGATGCAATGCAGTCAATCCCTCCTTCTTAAGCTTTGTTCCTGGTGATTCAGGAGCTTGAAATCCAGTCAAGTTGATGGGGAAAGAGTGGTAAAGCACCAACAAAAGCCACCAAGTGGTGCACAAACACCCAATCATCCAACAACAGCAATCCACACATCGACACTCCCTGCTCTGCCTCCTTTTCCCATGTTTCTTCTCTGTTTTTACATTATAAACAACACTATCTTCCTTTCCTGACTTTGGGTTCTCAAGTGCTTGAAACCCCACTGAAGAACACCTCACTGCAGGCTCAACAAATACCTTACCACGAAATTTCAGAATCGAAAAAGCCATGATACCCACTTCAAAAAACCCCACTTAAAATTGGACTCAATTACAACACCCCATTCACTGAAACAAGAAGAAAATGGAGAAATTGAGATCTGGCGGTTGTTGAAATGGAGGCTTTATTTCTCTGTTAAGTGTTTATGGAAGTATACTTGGATAAGAAGAATAGAGTTATGGCTTTGTGAGAGAACAACAGAGTGGAAAAACAAATCAAGGAAGAGAGAAACAGAGGAGAGATGGGTCTTGAAGGCATTTGAGCTTTGCATCATGGAGACGATTCTTTTGAGAATAGAAGCTGTCTGCGAAGAAACCATGTGCTGAGCTCACCATCACTGTAACACTTGTCCACCTTCTTCCATCCAACACTTCTCTCTGTCATGGCTCGAGAGGTTTCTGTCGAAAAGTGATGCTTTTATAGAGCTAGTGTTTCACTTTCAGCTCCTTAGCTTAAATCCAATATTCCTTGCCACCTCCTTTGTATTTAGAGGTATTGAGAAATTGGTACATACCATACGCGGTGCACACGTGTTCATGCATTGATGTGATTCTAATCTCAAACCCTAAGTATGTTGATTTTAATAAATATTTCATTATGTATAAAAAAAAAAAAAAAAAAGTAAAAATTTTGATTATAAATTTGATACTATGAATATAATTCAAGCATTTTAAACTATTATATACCATATAAAGATTACAACGAGACTCATAATGTCTTATAAACAATTTATTGCATGAGAATCATTCATATGAAAATTGAGATTGTTCTAATGAAATAAATGAATATTTCGGATTTCGAAAGAAATTAAGGTAACTAAAAAGAAATTTATGAAATTTCAACATTTTTCAAGAAATCGCATTCCTTGCTCAAAACCTGCATAAATCATGTTATGACATTACTTTCTATACTCGGTGCATCTGTCTATAATGCAGCGATATTGTATTCTGATCTCAGTTGACGTGGTAGTCATGTAATGGCTATGTATTTAGTTTATTGTGAGTTAGACTTAATTTGGATATCATGCAATGCCATTCCATTTTGAACTCCGTGAATTTATCCGCCATGCATTAACTATGTATTCTGGTCTTAGTCTACGTGTTAGTCATGCAACGACTTTGTATTCTCATCTCGAGTTGATGTTTCATAAACTAGTTTATTGTGAGTTGGATTATAAATGGGAGTTGTTATGTATATCCAACTATTTGGCTCGGTTGCACTAACTCTTTATTGCACTGGTAGTTTGAGATGTTTTGACTTTGTTGCACTAACTTAATGTATGTAACACCGACTTATCATTTTTTGTAATAATAAAAATCATTTTGTACACAATTTTCTTGTTTAAGAGCATTAATTGACTATGGAATGAAAGAACAATGGTAACAATCATCTGTAAACTATAAAACTAAAATTCAGTCACAACATCTAAACATTTATATTATGAATCCTTTATACAAAGTTCCCAATCAACAATATGAGTATCGTATGTTGTACTTTTTAACATTAAAAATTTTTGGTTAAGTACACAGAGCAATTTTTAAAAGCTAAATATAAAAGATAAAGTTGGAGGTATTGAGTCAAATAGTCGGGTACATGAAGCAACTGCCTTATAAACTTAAACAAAATAACCCTAAATCTAAGGATGAAATTGGAATATGTGATAAATGAAGGGGTACAAACCATGATCACATCAGAACAGAGGGAGGCAAATATAATTTATAAAACAAGTTTTGGGTTTTCTTGTCTTTCACACTAAGGTCCCCCATAATCAACACATCACCCCTACATGTTCTTCTTTATACCTTAATTATTATGTCACGTTTGTTCAAAATGTCATCAAACCATTGAACTTTATTGTATCACGTGACATCATAGCCGCTGAAGTTTTTAATGTTATAGTTCGTTTTCTTGATGTTCCCATGAATCAAGCAACTCGAATCCTATAAACAATGGCAAATATATATATATATAGCATGAATTTTGATCAAATGAAATGGTTTGATGTCATGATCCATAAGTTGATGTCCTTAGACATAGGTTAAAAAGAGTTTTACATTTCATTCATAGTGGTCGATATCAAAGTAAATCGATTGGCACGACCAATGCTAATCCACCAATGAACCGAAGATATCCATAAAATTTAGGTGGTATTGTTGGTGGAGACGCAATGGGGGCATATTACAGGTGTTAGCGTCAAATTTTATCCATTTGAACATTTCTTTTTATTATCAGTGTTTTCGTGTCAAGACAACTCAAATCAAAACTAATCAAATTACATGTAAAAGGATTATATCATTTCTCTAACCCCACTTGAGCTATAAAATATTTACAAGCTTCCATCATTCCTTGGTCTAGGATACATGGTTTTTGTCGTTCAATTAGTTCATTACATGCATTTCTACGACGTTTATCGGTAGAAAATTGTGTCATATTTAACATTTAATTAATATTGTGTCATTCTAGTGCTAGATACACTACAAGAAATCTATCTTTTACCAACAAAATTATTACTACGAAAATTGATTTCCTTGTTAATATTGTAGCATTGTCAACGAATAAAAAATTTCCTTGAAAAAACCATAAACTTGTTACTGTTTTCCAACAAAATATATTTTGTAGGAAACATTCCTTGTTAAATAGGTGGCGGGAAACATTCCCTCCAAACCCAATTTCTCGCCAAATTGATTTAACAATGAAGTTATTTTTATAGCTACAAAATATTTGTTCCTTGGTAATTATGGCATCATCTGGAATGAAATATTTTGTTGCTAAAGAAGACTAATTTTAACAACAAATCACTTTCCTTGTTAACGAATATTAAATCTTATTCATCCCTCTTTAGTAAGGAAATATGTTTTCCTAGACAATAATCACATTATTAGTAATGATTCCGTTCGTTAATAATGATTGATAATTTTTTCCATTAGGTTTTTTCTTATTAAAGCTCGTTTATTAATTTATAGCAACAAAGTAATACTTCGTTGAGAATTGTCACACTATTGGCAACGTTTTTTATTTTGTTGGAAACAATATCTTTTTTAATGAAATCTTTGTAGCTATGAAATAAGATTTTGTTGGTAATTATAACATCGTTCGTAACAAATTGTTTTCTAGGTAAAAACTGATAATTATTTTCATGAAAATTTGTTTCTCATTAAAGTTCACTAACTATTTTATAGCGACAAGTCATTATTTTGTTGGAAATTGGTATACTCACTACAAAAAATGTTTAATTACTAACAAATTTTATTTTCCTTGTTAATATGTTACTATTTCTAACAAAAATAAATTTCATTGAAAAAACCATAGAGTTGTCACTTTTTGTAAAAAAAATTATTTTGTTGGCAAGTTTTCTTTGTAAAGAGGTGACGAAAAATATTCATTCCAAAACCAATTTACCACCAACATTATTTATCAACAAAATATTTTTATTTCAACGAAATTTTAGTTTGTTAGTTATAATGACGTCATTTACAATAAAATTATTTCATTGCTAATAAATATTAATATTATTGACAAACATTTTCTTAGTAAATGCACTATAACACTTGTTTGTGTCTCTTCAACAATGAAACTAAATTTTTTCTAGTTAATTACCACGTTATTGCAACGATTTATTTGGTTACTTATAATGAATTTTTTTTCATGAATTTTTTTTTATATTTAAAGCTCCCAGCTTCTTTATAGTGGAAAAATATCAATTCGTTGAAATTTTTAATTAGTAGCATTGATATTATTTCATCTGAAAAATCAAATAAAATTTATTTAACAATACAACATTATTTTACTGTTAATTATAATATTAATGGTAACAATTTATTTCGTTGCTAAATATTGATAAATTTTCCATGAACTTTTTTCTTATTAAGGCTCATTTTCTTATTTACAACAATTTTATTTTATTTCATTGGGGATATAACCAATTTCAATAACATATAGCATTGAAATGCTATTACTATTTTGTTGCTAATTATAATGGTGTTATTGTGAAAAAAATTTCATTGCTAAAAGTGGTAGATATTAACATAAATCTTATAATCGTGAAAATATTTAGTTCTAATTTATAGTGACGAAATATTATATATTGGTCTCTATTATATACGTAGCAATGATTTTTTTATTGCAAAAAATGAGTAATTTGATTTAATAAGCTATAAAGTTGCTTCACACCACAATTATTCAAATAGCTCAATTGGTAAATATTGCAACAGATTTTATTATAGGTTAGGAGTTCGATTCTCGTTGAGCCTAAAAATAAATATATTATATATGAAATTCCATAGTGGAGTCTTATCATCAAGAGTGATGTCCTTAGAGTTTGGGAGGTAGTGGGTGTGTCCTTAGAGTTTGGGACCTAGATTAGGTCGTATCTTAGACAACTTTAATATATAAATTTTTTATTGAAAATAATTTCCTTGGTAATTGGTAACGATACCGATGACAACTTTCGTAGATATTCATGCATTTTAATAACGAAAAAGTTCTATGATAAAGGTTGTTACCTTTGCCAACGACAATTTTAAGATTTTTCGAGAAAATTTTTGTAGGTAAATAAAATAGTTCTTGCAACAAACAATTTGTTGGTAACGATATTTGATTTTTACCAACGAATTTCTTTGGTAGTTGTCAATATTACCAACAAAATATTTTCTTGACTTAGCATCCCTTTTACCAACAAAAACTGTAATTCCTTGTCAAATACCTTTAGCTACGGGGATGCCTCCAGGAACCCACTAACGAATTTTTTCCTTGTTAAAAGTAGTTTTCAACAAAATTTTGAGTTTTATCAAGGACAATTGTTGTAGTGATATGTGGCTCCCTACTTGATTAGATTATGAATTTGCATGTCCCCATGTTTTCTAATACATTCAAAATCTCACTTTTGATAAAGAATGAATCAACCCCACACTTGCCATAAAAAATTAAACTACTCTACTTTTATAAAAAGAGTTAACATCTTTGTCAAAAATACACATTTATATCATGGACAAAGGTAGGTGCACTTGAACAAAGCATAGATGACTCTATCTGCCTCCTCTGTTCTGTTCCTCTGGTGTGTTTTTATCTGAAAAAATTTCTTATCTTTCAAGGAGAGTAACGTTTGTGCACCAGCGAATTACAAGCTGATCAAGTATGGATAGATAGCTAAGATGATAACACAAAAAAACATGCAGAGCAGAGAGACCATAAAGAAGAGAAGAAGATTACATACACTGAGAGAGGGAGAGAGAGGCGTAGAGACAAAATGGGTTCAAGGAGAGGAGGAGAGAATCCAATAGATATCAGTACATCACCTCAATCATAAGGGGGGAGCAAAGAAAAAAATGCACACATTACAATAAAACACAAAAACCCATAGGAAAAATGAGTGGAGATGTGATTGAAATTTGTGCCCAACACAGTGTTCAATGTTGATGGTGGTGGTGGTGATATGGAGGCAAACATTATGGACTGGTGGGTGGTACAAAAACTTATATTCTCTATTTGCTACTACTCTCTTGTTTCTTTTCAATCTGATATTTCTGGTCCATGCAGAGACATGAATGAATGAATAATGGGTTTTGTTTGTGGTCAGAAGTTCAGATGATAGTGAGTTGTGTAGCTGAGGTTTAGCTGATAATTCTCTTGCATTAAGTTTGGATACTGTTGATTGACATTGTTGAGGAAAGAACATAAGTGGCTTTGGGTTTGGTTCATTCTAAGGCTTTTAATGTTGCTTGGTTCATTCAGACCATATTTCTTTGTTTCATTTATACTTGAATCATCAAATGCTAGATACCAAAGTTGAATAATTGCTCTTACACCAATATTATGTTTTTACTACAATAGTCAATATCGACGTATTCCTTGATCAGGAATGATGCCTATGTTAGGTTTCGAGATACCCATTTTAAGCACAACCAATTTTGGTTCACACATTATGTAATTTCATGCACAAAGTGCCTTCTTTACATAGAATTATGCTTATTAACATTTGTCTTCAATTCTTTCACTTTTTTAATTGCCTTTAAGATTAGTATAGTGGGTTTTATAAACTAGATATAAAAACCTTGCATTTTAATGAAATGGCCCAACCACATTTCTTTATTTATTTTAGAAGTCACGAAAGAGAGGATTTGGGCCTGAATTTTCTAGGCCCATTATTTTTACCCAAAGTTATGGTTGTGGATATTTACAAAGTAAATGGGCCTTGTTGGTTTCTAGAGGCCCTGTGGGTTGTAAAATCATCTTGCTAAAAGTTTGTGAGGCCTTGTTTCATCGACGAATATACTATGATGTTTGAAAAAAAAAAATAAAAAAAAAAAAATACTAGGATGTTTGAACAATTTCCATTTAATAATAGTTATAGATGTAATGCTAAGCTCATGGCAGCAATATGTCCAGACATGTGGTGTTGTAGGGTTTAGGTCACCTTCATCGATCATCTTCTCTATCTCAAAAGGGGGTAAGTAAGAGACGATAGATCAGAGAGCTCACCGATGGACTACGTGCTGATCGATCCTCTCTCATTCTCCCTTGCTCTATCAGACGCGCCTTGAGATTTCCCCTCTCTATGATCTCAAGGTTTTTTTTTCTTCCTCAAATTGCATAGTAATTCAGTAAGCAGAAACATGACATATTTGGGCCCAGACATTGTTAAAAACAGGCCCACTTTATAATTCACTACTAGTGGGCATCCCATCTCGCGATCTCGATCTCGTTCCGTTCTGTCCCAATTTTTTTGGGTTTTATTGAGATTGATCAATCTTATTCCGTCCCGATCTAGAGTGGAATGTTATCGGAATAAAGACTTTCAATCCCGTCCCGAACCGATTTATTTTAATATTTAGTATGAACTATATAGTATGAAACTATTTGTTGGCACGACTATTTTATTTGTTGTTTTATCTATTGATGGTTATTTGATTCTCACAAACTTCCATGTGACTTACCTTGAATCTAACTCAAATCCCCTCTCTTCTTTTTTTCCTTTTCCTAACTTTTGACAACAACAATGTGTGCTCCTCGTAGTTTTAAAATGACAGACTCGTTGATCACTTTCGTTAGCAATGTACAAAAAAATGGCTATATTTAATAGTGGTTCTAAAAAAAATGAGTAAAAGCTAATGAAATTAAAAAATAATAATCAATGGCTTAAAGTTATATAGTTGTTCTTAGTGTTTTGTTTTTGATAAATCCAAAATTTTAAATTTTGCATGTTAAATTTTTAATCCAAAATTTAGTACATGCTCATCCCGCCCCTTACCGATCCCGAACAAACGGGATGGGATAGGGATGAAGTTCATCTCGTCCTGTACCCACCCCTATTGACTACCTAAACAGAGGCCCAAACATTTGAAGGCCTAGTTTATTTTTATTTTTTATCTCAAGGTTTCAAAATGTGTTGTGAATGGATTTTTTGTTTTATGGGTGTTCTTTTTTTCACCTCATGATTTACTAGAATTACCTAAAATAAAAAAATGAATAATTCATTTTATTTTAAAAGTATTTTTTATATATATAAAAACACCCCAAACTATTATATCTACAATTGTAAAGAAGGAAGGCCTCGATAACTAGTGCCAGCATGTATGTCATGGTCGCGTAAGGCATTTTGATAATTTTATTATTTTCATAGAGCATTTATAGAATTTACAACCTAAGACAGAATCTCCTTCTCATCCCTCTTTTCTACTTTCATATGCTATATGACAAAAAATGCCAGCACTTAAAGTCAAGACAGCGAAAAGGAGGTTTTCTGTACGTGTGATTGTGTTCGATTAAACCATTATAAACATCTTTAAAATTTGGGTTCGGCTTATCTAGCCTGATTCTCTAGAAAAGTTCGTTAGATGATATACATAAGCCATATACTCCTTAAATCGTGCCAATTTGTCAAATTGATTTGATAGACAAGGTCACTAGGTGGATCCAGATATGATACACTTGCGAGTACAAATTGATTTCAGTTTGCAAAGAGCTAAACGTTTGCATTTTGGAGGAATAGAATTTGACCAGAATTCAGGTGTCGGTGGTATGCATTTGCTGGATTGGGTCTGCATATAGAAGCAAAAGATGGTGACACTATCCTGCTCCTGCTATGTGTCCAGTTCACTGTTCAGGCCTCCCTCTGTCCCTACGCGTTCCTGCTGCCCTCTGAGATCCACATCCATGCATGATTATACTTCTCATTTTCTTTTGATAAAAATAAAAAAATCAGAATATCATCTCAATTAGTTTTGCTTCTTGCATTATTAATGGTTTGTTGCCACAGCAGCGCAGCGATGATTTTTTTTTCTCCTCCAATGATAAATACGTAACAACTAAGTATAAAAATAAAATAATCGATATAAAATGTTCATCTAAAGACAAATGATCCTTTATTTATCTTTCTTGTTATCGTCTAGATTAATATTAAGAATACAATATTTCATATTCCTCACAAAATAAGTCAAATATTAAAAGAGATAAAGTAAGTAAGCATCATGTGCAGCTTCAAGAGCATCCACAGTTGTTAAATCATCGGACCTATTAAAGGTTTAATCTTTAAATTTGGAAATTTTAAGTTCGATTTTTCTTATTTATTTTTCATATAAATGAAAGATCGAGAATAATAAGGTCGGTGAGACCTAGTACCAACTCGGAGATCACTTTACTTCATATTGTCTACAAAATCTATGAAAAAGATCATAGAATTCTCAAAAATTCTAGGAGTCGAGGGAGGGAACGGGGGAAAGGGGCGAGGGACGGGTGGAAGCCACCCATCCATCTCGAGATAAGTGACATTGTGCATTTCAAAGCCATGCACTTATCTCGAGACGGAGGGTGGTTACCCCTCGCTCCCTCCCTAGAAATCGTAAATAACATATCGAATCGAGGGCGAAAACTTATACACATCCAAAGTGTAAAATTAAACCGCGTGAGTATGCAACTATGTAAAAAGCCATACAGCTCATTTCGTCGAGCCACACCCACTCACATGTCTCAACTTCTAAAACGAAACCCACCACTCACTTGCTACCGTCCACTTCCAACACGCACGCATCGCGAGGCAAAGTTCGCAAATGATCAAAAAGTGGACCCCACGAGTGGCGGTGACCAAACTAGTGCTACGTCATCGTATTCCACCTCAACCCTTTAAATACATCACTCTCCCCCCCAAAATCCCAAAATCCTCATCGCTTCATCTCTCTCTCTCTCTGCTTAACGTACATCTCCCCTGCGCACGTTAGCCACCTCCACCGAAAACATCCTTCAAAACTCGCAATGTCGTCGGCAAGATTGGATCTTGATGGGAACCCAATCAAGCCTCTATCGATCTGCATGATTGGTGCTGGTGGTTTCATCGGATCCCACCTCTGCGAAAAGCTATTGGCCGAAACTTCGCACAAAATCCTGGCTGTTGATGTTTACAATGACAAGATCAAGCACTTGTTGGAGCCTGAGAACTCCTCGTGGGCTGGAAGGATTGAGTTCCATCGGATCAACATCAAGCACGACTCCCGCCTCGAGGGGTTGATCAAAATGGCAGATCTGGTAAATCCCATTCCTCAGTTTCGTATAATTTGCACGTTTTGTGATCTGGGTGTGGTTAAAGTTTGTGTTTTTTATTTTGTTTTGGTCGGTTTTTTGTGGTGTAGACTATCAATCTTGCTGCGATCTGTACTCCGGCGGATTACAACACTCGGCCATTAGACACAATTTACAGCAATTTCATCGATGCGCTTCCGGTGGTGAGATTTTTGGTTAATTGGGTTTGAGTTTTGGATGTTTTTGAGTTAATGTAGATAAGGTGTTTGATTTGATCTCAATGTGTGGTTTAGGTGAAGTACTGTTCCGAGAACAACAAGCGTCTCATTCATTTCTCCACTTGTGAGGTCTATGGGAAGACAATTGGGAGCTTTCTTCCTAAAGACCACCCATTACGCCAGGTAATGCCAGCATCAATGTCTTTTTCTTGAAATTTGATCTCTCTGTTTGTTTTTATGTCGAATCGAAGTAAAGGGTACTTTTGTTTTGCAAAATTTGTTTGGAAATGGTGGATTTGGCATGTTGGATTCCTTATTTGTTTTTACAGATTAGGTCTCAATTGGGTAGAGTTCATTAACAATTTTACTTGTGAAATTATTTATTTGTACTAAAGCATGATTCTTGAAGTGGGAAGTTCTGAATTATTAGCTTTCCTGGTTCCTTCCTTGTGTGAGCTGTACTGGGTCCATTAAGGCATAACTGCTGATATGGGTATTGCGAGATTCCGTTTTTCAGTGTGCTAATGTGTAGATCTGACACCATTCTACTAAGTTAAGTGCGAATCTTGAATTTAGTTCAAGTTTTGGCCTTTAAATTAGAGCAGTGTTGTCATTTTTCTATTTTAGGGTGTTGACCATAGTGGAGCCGAAAATGAAAGAGAAAATGACGCTTTGATTCAATAATTACTTAAAAAAGATGTTTATTCTTGAGTTAGGTGTGATTTCTTTCTCGGTAACTTTGGATATAAAAGGGTTTTTTTTTTTTTTTTTCAGCACTAACCACTCATTGGTCAGCAGTAATTGCTAATCAGGTCCTTGGTGCTTATTAAATTGTCAGAAAATAGAAGCAAATATAAACACCCGGGAAAGTTCTGATTAGAACAAAAAACAAAGGCCAACAAAGTGTTGGCGAGCTAACTATTTTGATTTATCAGTGATTGTACAGATCCGGCGAGCTAACTGTTTTCTTTAATCAGTGATGATACACACCCGAGTGTTATATTGATGAGGCTGTTAATCTCTGAGTCATTATTTTCAGCTATTGTTTTGTTAATTGACAATGCTGAGTCATTTATTCTCTTTGATATTAAGTGTCACTCGTTTCCTATACGAAAATTAATTCATTAGGCGCGACTTCCTTCTCTCTGATGTCAAATTTTCATGTGAAAGTAGCATTTTGAAATTACTAATTACTGCATAATTTTCTAAACTTTCATTGCTCTAATAGTTTAGTTTTGTGGAGTGGTTATGAAAAGATTCTTAAATGCATTAAATTAAACCTACATGAGGGCTTGTATAACATGGAAAACATATTTTATGTGTTGTTCTTTGGTGGGACACTCATAAGCACTATGGATATACAACCATACTTGTCTGCTTGTCAGTACATGTGTAGAAATCAATGGGGCGGAATGCTTCGATGAAATCTTCTTGGTGCTTCCATAACATGGAAAATCTATTTGAAGGGTTGTTATAACTCATTCTGTATTCGAAGGCACATGGACATACAACCATACTTGTCAGCACATGTCTAGATCTTAAGATTGTATAATCCGCCCATTTTTCTTTTTTGTTTTCGAATACTGAAAGAAGACTTTGTGATAGATCCATAAAACCATACTTGTCAGCACATGTCTAGAACTTAAAAATTTTATAGTCTATCAATTCTGTATTTATTTTTTTAGATACTGAGAGAAGATTTTTTGATTGATTCAGTTATTGTGATAAACTCTATTATGGTTTGATAGATAAATATATTGTTCTCTTGAATTGGTGCCTTAAAAACTTTTCCCACTTTTATAATCTACTTGTCTTTTTAAGAAAAGTAGAACTTATGTGCGTAACTTGTTCTAGTTCTTCGTGCTTTTGTGTTCACCACGTCATACAACTTTACTGAGCTAAAGATTTCTAAAGTAGGATTTTTATGTTTAAATGGTTGCTCTTGCTTTGAAGTTTTGAATCATTGTTGATCTGGAAACACCTTGGTGGATTGGAACATTTCTCATACCTATTGATGGAATCAAGAAGTGATTCTCATTGGAGTTTTCCCTATAGCCTTATGTTATTTGTTTTCATTTCTCATATTCGTTCATGTTTCATTTGGCTTATTAACTAAGCATTTTTATTTGTCTGCATCACTTGTTAATAGGATCCAGAGTTCTATGTCCTCAAGGAAGATGCCTCTCCCTGCATTTTTGGATCTATTGAGAAGCAACGGTGGTCTTATGCATGTGCAAAACAACTAATTGAAAGGTTGATTTATGGTGGGTTTACAATCTAGTTTCTTGAAAATATATAAACAGTGAAACACTTTAATTCCCATTAAAATTTTTTGCTTTTTTTCAACTTTATTACAGCCGAGGGTGCGGAGAATGGGCTTGAGTTTACCATTGTGAGGCCCTTCAACTGGATTGGTCCAAGGATGGACTTTATTCCTGGCATTGATGGTCCAAGCGAAGGTGTTCCTAGGGTGCTAGCATGCTTTAGTAACGTAAGTTACATTAATTTTTCTCCAGACGTATTTAGAGTTTTGGTTTCTTTCGGAGTAACTCCACTATTTTCTTGTCTGCAGAATCTCCTACGTGGTGAGCCACTGAAGCTAGTGGATGGTGGTCAGTCCCAGAGAACTTTTGTGTATATTAAGGATGCCATTGAAGCTGTTCTCTTGATGATTGTATGTGAATGACCTTTCTTCTTTTCACTCTCGTTTATGTTTACTCATTGTAAAGCAAAGTAAATGACAAAAAAGTTGCTTATCAGGAAAACCCAGCTAGAGCCAATGGTCACATCTTCAATGTGGGAAACCCTAACAATGAAGTTACAGTGAAGCAACTTGCGGAAATGATGACACAGGTATAGACATGGTTGATGACTTTGATTTTAGTTGTACTTCACATGTTTGCATTTATATCTAGTTAGGTTGTGGATCCTGTTTCCTACTCTTATCGTATGTTTTTTTTTTCCCAGGTATACTCAAAAGTTAGTGGGGAGCCTTCTCTGGAGTCGCCCACCATCGACGTGAGCTCTAAAGAGTTCTATGGTGAAGGGTATGATGACAGTGATAAGCGAATTCCAGACATGACCATAATCAACAGACAACTAGGTAAACTATTGTTTCTTACTGCCGTTTGTGATAGACAAGCTTGTCCAGGTATAATTCTGCTGCAGACTAATAACTGAAAATTATTACTGATACAGGTTGGAACCCCAAGACTTCTCTATGGGACTTGCTTGAATCAACCCTTTCCTATCAGCACAGGACATATGCAGAAGCCATTAAGCAGGCGATTGCAAAACCAGTTGCATCGAGCTAAACAAAAATCACACGACCCTTGATATAGTTAATGCTGGTTTTAACTTGTGTTGCTGGTTTGTTCATCTGAGGGTGTTAAAATTCATTTTTCAAGGAAAGTATACCTATCTCCTTTTTTAGTGTTCTTTCATATATAGTGTAATTTATTTAATTTTCAATGTAGATGATCATCAACATAGCTCCGAAATTTGTAGTTTGTACGCCTGATATTATGTCAAGAGGAAAACAAGCTTTGTTTATGGGTGAATCTTCCCCTCAAATGTAATGAATGTAACACTATAGTACATAGGAGGATTGTTTCTTGCATTTATTGCAGTAAAGTCACTTTTTATTTCCTCAGGAATTTATTTTTTTAGCACTGTATAATTTATGACTTATTCTGTCCTTTGCATTTCTGTGTACCCAGATAAATATTGCCTTGTCTAGTTTCTGAATATCTGTGCTCACCAAATCTGGCTGCCTAGACTTACTCTTGTTTCGTTCATTCATTGTTGTTGATTGGTTTGTTTTGTTAGTTTGTCTTGTCAAAAGACATTATGTGGCTGTGATGAGGAGTTGTTTTCACAAAGAAACCAAATACAAAAAATCTAGACAGCCAGGCCTTAGAGCCAGGACAGCGACAAAAGGGTTCTCTGTCCGTGACATTGTGTTCGATTGGGCCATTATGAGCATCTATAGGATGATGGATGGTATTGAGCTTGGCCTGAGGCTCTAGAAAGTAGAAAAGTTCAACCAAACATGAATGGAATTTTCCAAAAAGGGCTTTTTCTAAGTGCACCGGCCCTATGCCTGGTGTTGTGCCTGGTGCAAACCAGGCACCGTAGATCTACATCGAGATAGAAGTTGTCTCTTATCTCGATGCAGATCTACGGTGCCTGGTGGCACCAGGCACCGTATCATTGCTCTTCCAAAAATGATCGACAGCTGACCTTTGCCATGAAGAGAGGTGGGGCGCTATATGGGATTATGGCAAACATTGGCAGCTAAAAGGGATGGCAAAGGCCGATCCACAAATCGACCTCATAGTCACAGGTGTTAGATGGTTGGAATCTTAGAATTGTTGGAAGCTGTCTAGTTATCCATGGGCTTACATTCCTTGTGTGTGTTATCTACGGTGGTATCGTGTGAGTTTACAGTGTCGTTGTACCATTGGTATTCATCTTCCATTCCACTCTTGTCACTCTCTCCCACAATTTGACTCGTGAAGTGCAGGCGATCGAATTTGATGGAAGGATCAATAAGTGTTAGATATGCATGGTGTGACCGGAAGAGAGGAGCATTACAAAACCTCCACATCAACTGCAAGTGAACTTACAAATATAAAAAACGGCAGATAATAACATACAATTTGGGATCTTAGCGGCACCTCTCCTTCTCCTTCCCCTATCTCTTTTAGTTTTTTTTTTCCTTGCCTTCGCAGCGGCCTAGATGTGTTTCCTATTCGCGGCGGCCTCCTTCAAGGCAAAAAAAATTTGGCTCTCGCAGCGGCACTTGCGAGTGAAAACTCGCAGTTGCGGAGGACAACCCATCATCGCATAGGTCACCGCGAGAGCGAGGAAAAAATAGAAAGGAAAAGAGGAAGGAGAAGGGCCACAGTAAAATCGAGGTCGAGATCTTGATCGGACGACTGGGATTGAGACTCGAGTTTCAGTGACAATGGTGACTTGTACCTGATCTCTGCCATTTTCCCTATGAGGCCTACAAGGACCGGGTTGGATCATGTAAAGGCAATCTTTTCTTCGACTTCGTCTTCAATTTTGATTTGATTTCTCTATTTTAGTAAGTTGGAAGAGAAACAGAGGAGGGAGTGGAGAAGAGGTGTGAGGTCGAGTGGTTCTCTTGGATTGGAGAGAGGTCGAGTGGGGTTTTCACTTTCAATGAGGCCTTGTTCCATCGATGAATATACAATGATGTTTGGACAATTTCCATTTAAAAATAGTTAGATGTAATGCTAAGCTCATGGCAGCAATATGTCCAGATATGTGGTGTTGCTTCATCGATCTGTTGCGCCTTGCGAAAGCGTAACAGATTGCGGAACACAATTGATAATTGCAATAGAAAGTAATAAATTCAAATTATAAACAAGGCAATGTAAAGTAAATGGAAATAAATAAAACACGTACCGCACACAACAATTTAACGTGATTCGGCAAGTTTGCCTACGTCCACGGGCAAAGAGAATAGCTTTACTAATGAGATCGAGGAGTACAAATGGAGGGAGTTACACAACGTCAACGACATTTACACACACGTGTCTGAGTGACACCACAGATATACGCGGGGTGCGTATATCCTTTACAAAGAGAAAATAAATTTTTTTTTTCATTTTTCTCTCTCCTCCCTCACAAATACACACAGACACAGGAGAACCCTAATCTCTCTCACAATCTCTCAAGCTTCTCAATGGAAGAAGATGATTTAAAGAGGAAGGGATTCCTCCTTTTATAGCCGCTCTTTGGCGGTGATGGAGGGTTCCATCACCTTCCACCATCTTCTTCTTTCTTCCTCCAGCTGTCTTCTTGAAGGTTCAACTCATATCCAGCAAATCCACAGCTCAAATCTAGCAATTACGAGTTTTCCTCCATGTCGACATGCCGCAATCCATTGCCGACAAGCCGAAATTGAGCATTGATAGGTACTTTTCTTATTTCTCTGTTCTTTGTGTTCTTTGTCATGTTCCCTGTTTCAAAAATTCTCCACCTCGGTGAAGATTTCACAAATCTGAGCCGATTACACAAGCAATATCCATATTTGCCCTTCACAACCCCAAAGGGGTTCAACACACACGAAGGATGTTGATCAAGTCCAAACAATGTTGGAACTTGACCCTAGAAACTATCTTTGTCAACATATCAGCATGATTCTCCTTGGTGTCAATCTTCTTTAGTAAGATGTCACCTTCTTCTATGATTTCTCGCACAAAGTGAAAACGAACTTCAATGTGCTTCGTACATCCACGATGAACTTGATTCTTCGCCAAATAAATGGCACTCATACTGTCACAAAAGACATCTAGATGGTCTTGTATTACACCCAAGTCATCAAGCAACCCTTGAAGCCAAATTGCTTCCTTAACGGCTTCTGTAACCGCCATATACTCAGCTTCAGTTGTAGACAATGCAATTGTAGACTGCAATAGATCTCCAACTTAAAGATATAACCAGTAGTTGATCGTCGCTTATCCAGATCTCCTGCATAATCTGAATCCACATAACCAACACAAGGTTGACCATTTTTCACATCCTTCTCAAATAGTAAACCAACATCTACTGTACCCAGGATGTACAGTAGAATCCATTTCACCGCTTGCCAGTGTCCTTTTCCTGGATCATGCATGTACCGACTTACCATACTGACTGCCTGTGAAATGCCGGGCCTCGTACACACCATTGCATACATTAAGCTTCCCACTACATTTGCATATGACACTTGAGCCATGTACTCTCGTTCCTTATCAGTGCTAGGAGACATAGAAACTGAAAGCTTGAAGTGAGGGGCAAGAGGTGTACTAACCAATTTTGTGTTGCCGTTCATCCTAAATCGTTGTAACACCTTCTTCAAATATGCTTGTTGTGACAAGCTCACAGTTCCCTTCACCATGTCTCTTCGAATTTCCATGCCAAGGATCTTCTTAGCTTCACCAAGATCCTTCATTTCAAACTGAGTTCTCATCTGGCATTTCAATTTATCAATCTCATACTTGCTCTTGGAGGCTATAAGCATATCATCTACATATAAGAGCATATATATAAAGGAACCATCACGAAGCTTACGGAAGTAGACACAATGATCATAATGGTTTCGAGTGTACCTCTGCCCTAGCATAAATTGATCAAACCGCTTGTACCACTGTCTTGGAGACTGCTTCAACCCGTACAAGGACTTGTTCAATTTACACACACAATCTTCTTTCTCTGCAACCTTATACCCATTTGGCTGAGTCATATAGATCTCCTCCTTTAATTCTCCATGTAAAAACGCAGTTTTTACATCTAATTGAGCTAACTCAATATCAAATTGTGCAACCAAGGCTAGCAAAATTCGAATGAAAGAGTGTTTCACAACTAGAGAAAAGACTTTATCGTAGTCTATACCTTCCTTCTGAGCATAACATTTCGCAACTAACCTTGCCTTAAAGCGCACACCATTACTAGGAGATCCTTCTGTCTTTGTGTATACCCATTTACACCCAATAGTTTTCTTACCTTTCGGTAAGCTACACAATTCTCATGTTTCATTCTTATGAAGAGATTGCATATCTTCATCCATAGCCTTCTTCCACTGTTCACAGTCGGTACTTTGAATTGCTTCTTTATAGATAGAATGTACTTCATCCTCAACTACTGGAAGTGCATAAGCAACACAGTCACTAAACCTTTGAGGACGTTTTACATTCCTCTTTGGTCTGCTTGTTGCAATTGACTCCTGAATTGGAGTCTCTGAAACGTCATCAACTGTATCTACCGCAGTCTCACTATTTGTGTCTTCATCTGCACCTACTGTGGAATCAGTAGGTACTACATCTGTAGATACAGGACTAGCTGGAACACGTAGAGTAGCATCAATCTCCACCTGCTGCGAATTCTCTATGGTCGAACTCTCAACCTGCTGAGAGTTTTTTGGCTTCAGCATAGAAGCCTCATCAAAAGTCACATCCCTGCTAATAACAATCTTCCTGGATTCAGGAACCCACAACTTATAGCCTTTTACACCATCCACGAAACCTAAGAAAATAGCTTTCTTGGCTCGGGGATCTAACTTACCTTCTTGAACATGAAAGTAAGCAGGACAACCAAAGATATGTAATCTATCATAATCATTAGCAGGATTTTCAGACCATACCTCCATAGGATTTTTTTCCATCAATCGCAGCCGCAGGCAACCTGTTGATGAGATGGCACGCACATGTCACAGCCTCAGCCCAAAACGCTTTGCCCAATCCAGCATTGGAAAACATACATCAAACCTTCTTCAGCAATGTACAGTTCATGCGTTCTGCCACCCCATTCTGTTGCGGAGTATCTCTAATCGTGAAGTGTCTGACAATTCCCTCATCCTGACATACTTGCAAAAACGGATCAGCTTTGTATTCACCTCCATTATCTGAACGGAGTCTTCTGATCTTTCTGCCAGTATGAGTTTCAATCATCTTTTTCCACTTCAGGAACACATTCAATACCTCATTTTTATGCTTCATGGTGTACACCCACACACGTCTTGAATAATCATCTACAAAAGTGACGAAATAGCGCATACCTCCCAATGATGATTGCTTGGCAGGTCCCCAAACGTCCGAGTGAACATAATCAAGAGTCCCACGAGTACGGTGGATAGCGATGCCAAACTTGACTCTTGTCTTCTTGCCCATTACACAATGTTCACAGAATTCTAACTTGCAGGTCTTAGCACCTTTTAGAAAACCTTGTTTCACAAGAGTTTGCATACTCTTCATACCAACATGCCCTAAACGCATGTGCCACAATCTGGTCGTATCACAAGAAGTACTTGCAGACTCAGTAACTGCAACTTCTCCCGTAATTGTATTCCCGATCAAGAAATACAAATTACCTCTTTTGATTGCCTTCATCACCACCATTGCACCAGACACAACCTTGAGAACACCATCTGACACGGTTATCTTGTAACCTTTGGTATCCAAGGAACCCACTGAGATGAGATTCTTTTTCAAAACAGGAACATACCTTACTTCTTTCAAATCCCGAACTATACCATCAAACATCTTCAGCCGGATTGTACCTATCCCTTCTGTTTTGCATGTCTGATCATTACCCATCAAAACAATTCCACCATCTAGCCTTTTAAAGCTAGAAAACCAATCCCTATGGGGACACATATGATAAGTGCAACCCGAATCCACAATCCACTCGTCAGTAGAACACATCAATGTTGATATAGACAAGGAATACTCATCAGAATCTTCATCACTACGCTCGGCAACATTCACATTGGTGCGTTTCTTCCCTTTCTCTTTGGCTTTGATTTTAAGACAATCTTTTACCCAATGCCCTTTCTGATGACAGTAAGCGCATTCATTTATCGCCGGAATCTTTGACCCACTTCTCGATTTGGATCGAGATTTATTTCTTTTACCACCAGATTTTCTCCTTCTTGATCTTCCCCTCGCAGTCAATGCTTCAGACGCTGCATCCCTATGGATTTTAAGGTCCATCTTCCTGTACTCATAATTGAGCAGCGCTGTAGCAATCTCATCATAATTTAATGATTATTTTCCCGTTAACAAAGTTGTAACGAGATGCTCATATTCTTCTGGAAGGGAATTCAAAAGGCACAAAGCCTTATAATTCTCTGGAACAATTTCTTCTAAATTCAATAGGTCGGCAATTAGCCTATTGAATTCATCCAGGTGTTGAGACAAAGTAATACCTTGTCTCATATTCATCCGGAACAACTGTTTCATGAGGAAGAGTTTATTTTGAATACTCTTCGTCATGTACTTGTCTTCCAACTTTTTCCACAATGCTTTAGCGGAGGTTTCCTTCATGACGAAGTATTTTTGTTCCTTCGCTAAACACAGTCAGATAGACCCACACGCTTGCCGATTCAGTTTGTTCCAATCTTCTTCTCCCATGGCGTCCGACTTATCACCCAAAGCATTCTCTAAATTCTGTTGTGCGAGCACATCCAATACTTCACATTACCACATGCCGAAGTTGTTCTTGCCAATGAACTTTTCGACATCAAACTTACCAACTGTAGCGGTAATCATCTTCGAACTGGAACCTGAACTTGATGTCTTTGTCATGTTCCTCAATACTTTCATACAAAACTATCAATTCACACTTACACACGAACCAAGGAAATACCTTCGGCTCTGATACCAATTTGTTGCGCCTCGCGAAAGCGTAACAGATTGCGGAACACAATTGATAATTGCAGTAGAAAGTAATAAATTCAAATTATAAACAAGGCAATGTAAAATAAATGGAAATAAATAAAACACGTACCGCACACAGCAATTTAACGTGGTTCGGCAAGTTTGCCTACGTCCACGGGCAAAGATAATAGCTTTACTAATGAGATCGAGGAGTATAAATGGAGGGAGTTACACAACGTCAACGACGTTTACACACACGTGTCTGAGTGACACCACGGATATACGCGGGGTGCGTTTATCCTTTACAAAGAGAAAATAAATTTTTTTTTTCTTTCGTTTTTCTCTCCTCCCTCACAAATACACACAGACACAGATTAGGGTTGGAGAACCCTAATCTCTCTCACAATCTCTCAAGCTTCTCAATGGAAGAAGATGATTTAAATAGGAAGGGGATTCCTCCTTTCATAGCTGCTCTTTGGCGTTGGAGAAAGACGGTGATGGAGGGTTCCATCACTTTCCATCATCTTCTTCTTTCTTCCTCCAGCTGTCTTCTTGAAGGTTCAACTCAGATCCAGCAAATCCACAGCTCAAATCCAGCACATACGGGTTGTCCTCCATGCCGCAATCCATTGTCGACAAGCCGAAATTGAGCATTGATAGGTACTTTTCTTATTTCTATGTTCTTTGTGTTCTTTGTCCTGTTCCCTATTT
The DNA here is from genome assembly GCA_963556465.1 of Berberis vulgaris. Classification (NCBI taxonomy): domain Eukaryota; kingdom Viridiplantae; phylum Streptophyta; class Magnoliopsida; order Ranunculales; family Berberidaceae; genus Berberis; species Berberis vulgaris. The sequence goes on from OY747133.1 coordinate 6,659,848, forward strand.
CAACACGATCATCTTCTCTATCTCAAAAGGGGGTTAGTCAGAGACGATAGATCAAAGCTCACAGATGGATTAAGCGTTGATCGATCCTCTCTCATTCTCCCTTGCTCCATCAGACGCACCGTTTTTTTCCTCAAATTGCATGGTAATTAAGTAAGCAGAAACATGATATAATTGGGCCCAGACATTGTTAAAAACAGGCCCGCTTTATAAAATAACTTCACTACTAAAACAGAGGCGCATGTGAAGGCCTAGTTTATTTTTATTTTTTTCTCGAGGTTTCAAAATATATGTTATCAATGGATTTCTTTTATAGGTGTTCTTTTTTCACCCCCATGTTTTACTAGAATTACCACAAAAATTTTAAAAAATATTTTCATTTTCATTTTCATTTTCATTTTTTGAAGTACTCGCATGTATGTCATGGTTGGGCGAGGCATCTTGATAATTTTATTAGAGCAATTTTATATCGAAAATTCTAGGGGTCGAGGGAGGGAACGAGGGAGGGAGCGAGGGATGGGTAGAAGCCACCCATCCGCCTCGAGATGAGCGCCATCGTGCATCTCGAATCTGATGCACTCATCTCGAGGCGGATGGGTGGTCACCACCCATCCCTCGCCCCTTTCCTTCGCTCCCTCCCTTGACCCCTAGCAAAACTCGTTCTTATCTTCTTTTCTACTGTTTTTGGAGAAAACTCACACCACTAAAGCCCATGGGAGTCCAGTATAGCAGTGCTTAAGTTGTGGAAAATATTATTATTATATATAGTAGACTAAGGGATGCGCACAGATGTGCGACGCACCAACAATTGGGTCTCTACCGTTCAAGTCAGGTACTCATTAGTTCGGGCCAAACTATCATCCCTAGAAATTGATAAGCGAAGTCACTAGGTGGATCCAGCTGCGATATGATATACTTCGAGTACAAATTGACTTCAATTTGCAAACAGGTAAACATTTGCATTGTGGAGGAATATAATTTGGCTTATAATTCAAATGTCAGTGGTATGCATTTGTTGGGGTGGGTTTACATATAAAAGTAAATGAAAGTGACAGTATCCTGCTGCTGTTGTGTCCAGTTCAGGCTTCACAATTGGCCTCGGCCTCAGAACCCCCTTATGAAAAATAGAACATGCTTGCATTAATCTCGACCCCCCCTTACAAAAAATAGAACAAGTTTGTCCAAAAGTCGAAATTGTAACTAATTTGTGTCAAGTTGAAACATCACAATTGGTTTTGGTTCTTGGCAGCCAGGGCTGCTAGCCACTTTTTGGTCAGAGTAAGGATTTTTTACACTTCTAGCCATTCTATGTGTTGATGTGCTATAATTGTTGTATTAATGTGTAATTGTCACAGCAGCGGAGACTTTTTTTTTCAATGATAAATACATAACAACCAAGTATAAAACAAAAATTAAATGATTGAGATAGAATATTCATGTAGGGCCTCCGAATCCAATATGACGTTCGCATCCAAACTAATGAATATAAGGAATTTTTTATTTTTTTTTGTGGAATGTTAAAATAAAAATTTAGGAAGGAAGCGAACCTAAATATGATGCAATCCAGTATAATTTGGTTCTTATCTAAAGACAAATAATCGTTTATTTATCCTTCTGGTTATTGTCTAGACTAATACAACCTCGAGATATATATAAATATTTTGGGGATTTCATCGTTATTTAAATATCATGCCACACATCCTATTTTCAAAACCCTGATTTTCTAGTATTTTCATTAAAATAAACAATATATCTAAGTTAAAGAGCATCTACCGTGGTTAAATCTTAAGGTTTGATAAAGGGTTTAATCTTTGTATTCGGAAATTGTAAATCTTAAGGTTTTCTTGTTTATTTTCCAAATATAAATAACAAGATCGAGAATAATAAGATCGATGAGACCATATAGCAACGCGGAGTCCAAAATAAAATTATGGCCGTTCTACCCATTAATTGGAGTTTGGTTAATGTCCATCATTCAATCACTTAAGATTTTCTCAAGTTCTTCTAGGACTCAGTAGCCAAAATGCCTCACATACAAGATACCCTCCCAATTCACAGTGGTCATCCACCACATCTGGTAGACCCGTAACAATTGTATATTAAAAAACAGGCAACTCTCTAACTCGCAGTTCACCCCCCCCCCCCCCCCCCCCCGATGACCAAATATCCCTCCACCAAGTCCTAGAAAATGCCAAACCACCATCTCCTGTGCTTTGCCACTAGAGCATACCACCCTCAGAACCTATTATTTTTTTATTACCCCAATTCGAACCTAATCGCTTCAGGCTCCTTACTATTCATCGGCAATCTGTGGCGGTCAATACTTTTAGAATCAACTCCCTTAGTTAGAGACTCCAGACCCTCCCCTATTTCTCTATCATAAAAAAATGATCGTGGTTACTTACTATGCATGTTTTTTTTATTCTTCTCAACATGGAGTTTTTGGTGTTATGGCGGTGGATGCTTCAGGTGAGGTGCGTGACACACTGATGGACACAATTCCTGGCCAAGTCACAAACAGTACTATGGCCGAATATTTTGCAGTGGAAGCCACTCTTTTACTTGTTCAATCAAAGTAGTGGCCGACAGGGTTGATCTTAGGGGATTCTGATACTTTACTCCCTGATTTGCATGTCAATTTGGAGGATCAACAAACAGACATACGATGAATGTGGCAACCGTTAGTATGTAGTGTTCAGGCACTTCTTTCAAATTTGCCTAATTGGATTTGTAAATATATTCTACTGAAATTAAAAAGTGAATCACATGTTTTGACTTCAACTGCATGACAACGATTTTTTTGATAAAGCTTATATATATTACATACTAACATTGCAAGACAACAATTATGAAATTACTATTAATGCTTATATATCATGGCATATGTTTTACCAAAAAAAAAACTTCATACTATCTACAAAATCTATGGAAAAGCAGAAATTCTAGCTGGCTTGGGATTCCGGCCTGGTTTGCCCGCCTGGGCTCCTCTATAAACACAAAGCCACAAAGAAGAAGGGCAAAAATGTAAATTTGCCCCTTCAAATGGGCAAACCAAGCGGGTTTCCCAGACCGGCTAGAAGGGTTCATGGGAAAGATCATAGACAATGTTCCTTTTCATTCATGGTCGATCGCAAATAACATATCGAACCGAGGGCGAAAACTTAAACAATACACCTATAAACCACGTGAGTATGCAACAATGTAAAAACCCATACAGCTCATTTCGTCGAGCCACACTCACTCACATCACATGTCTCAACTTCTAAAACAACTACCGTCCATTTTCAACACACACGCATCTCAAGGCAATATTCGCAAATGATCAAAAAGTGGACCCCACCTGTGGCGGTGGCCAAACTGTGCCACGTCTCATCGTCTTCTTCTCCCTCCAGCCATTTAAATACATCACTCTCACCCCCAAAAACCTCATCGCTTCATATCTCTCTCTCTCTGCTTAACGTAACTCTCCCCTGCGCACGTTAGCCACCACCACAGGAAAAAATTCTTCAAAACTCACAATGGCGTCGGCAAGATTGGATCTTGATGGGAACCCAATCAAGCCTCTATCGATCTGCATGATTGGGGCAGGTGGTTTCATCGGGTCCCACCTCTGCGAGAAGCTATTGACAGCAACTTCGCACAAAATCTTGGCCGTTGATGTCTACAATGACAAGATCAAGCACTTGTTGGAGCCTGAGAGCTCCTCGTGGGCTGGAAGGATTGAGTTCCATCGGATCAACATCAAGCACGACTCCCGCCTCGAGGGGTTGATCAAAATGGCAGATCTGGTAAATCCCATTCCTCAATTTCGGATAATTAGCACGTTTTGTGATCTGGGTGTGGTTAAAGTTTGTGTTTTTATTTGGTTTTGGGTGGTGTAGACGATCAATCTTGCTGCGATATGTACTCCGGCGGATTACAACACTCGTCCATTAGACACAATTTACAGCAATTTCATCGATGCGCTTCCGGTGGTGAGATTTTTGTTTCACGGGGTTTGACGTTTGGGTGTTTTTAGTTAATGTAGATAAGGTGTTTGATTTGATGTCAATGTGTCGTTTAGGTGAAGTATTGTTCAGAGAACAACAAGCGTCTCATTCATTTCTCCACTTGTGAGGTCTATGGTAAAACAATTGGGAGCTTTCTTCCCAAGGATCACCCATTACGCCAGGTAATGCCAGCATCACTGTCCTTATCGTGAAATTCGACATCTTTGATATCTGTCTGTTTGTTTTTATGTCTTGAATCCAAGTAAATGGTACATTTTGTTTTGCAAAATTTGGTTTGGAAATGGTTGATTTGGCATTTTGGATTCCTTAATTGGTTTTTACAGATTAGGTGTCCATTGGGTAGAGTTTATTAACATTATCATTACTGATGGAGTGTAAGTGTTTACTTGTGAAATTGTTTAGTTGTACTATGTTGGGAAGAATTACGGGGTCGAAGCAATCTCACAACTAAAGTGAAAGTTTGAGAAAATGCGGAAATAAACTTAAGACACAAGATTTACGTGGAAAACCCCCAAACAAATTAGGGGAAAAACCACGGGGCAAGTATAGGAGGATTTCACTATGAAAAACCGGGATTACAACTCTTCTCTCTAATGTACAAGGAGATAACAACAATTACCTATTTCTCTTGTAACTAGGAGAACACTCAATCTCTCTAAATCAATCTCTAAGGAGAAACCTATGTTTTTCTCTCTTGAGAACACTAGGAGATTCTAGGGAGGTTTGGGAATGAATTGGACTTGAATTATGTGGAATGAATTGGAAGTGCAAACCTAAGGCCAATTTATAGCCTTCAAAAGAGCATAAATTAGGCTACCTAAATTAGGTAGCACACCTTGTTAGATAGCACACCTTGTTAGGCTTCAACCCTCCTTTGTTGAATTGAACATCTAGAAGAGTTGGCTTCACATTTTTCTTATTTTCCCATAAAAGAGACTTCACACATTCACATTCTCCCACTTGAAGTCGCTTTTGGTAATCCCTCTATCCTTCCTTACTTGCCGATGCCATGCTTGCTTACATCTCTGCTAGGCCGCAAGAGGATCGGCACCATTCAAACTTATCGGTATTAATTGGCTTTGTCATAGCATCAGCTAGGTTCTCCTCAGTATGTATCTTTTGCATGTCTACACTCCCTTCCTCCACTACTTCTCGAACGAAGTGGTACTGGACCCGTATGTGTTTTGTCCTCGAATGAAAGGCCGGATTCCTTGCAATGTGCAAGGCACTCTGACTGTCACAAAACAGAACCATCTTCTCTTGTTTGTGCCCGAGCTCCTCCAGTAACCTTTGAATCCAAACAGCCTCCTTGCAAGCATGTGTAGCTGCCATATATTCTGCTTCTGTTGTTGATAGAGCTACAACAGTCTGCAACTTCGAAGCCCAGCTTACAGCTCCTCCTGCAAGAGGAAACACATAACCCGTAGTGGATTTACTTTTATCAAGATCACCTGCGAAATCTGAATCTACGTAGCCTCTGACAGAAAATTCTGATCCTCCATAACATAATGCAGCATTTGAGGTTCCTTTGATGTATCTTAGGATCCTCTTCACAGTACTCCAATGCTCTCCACCAGGATTCGCCATAAATCGACTAACCGCTCCCACTGCTTGTGCAATGTCTGGTCTTGTGCATATCATAGCGAACATTAAACTTCCCACTGCCGATGCATAAGGTACTCGAGACATCTCCATCCTCTCTGCTTCATTGCTAGGACACATACTTGAGGATAATTTAAAATTAGTAGGAAGTGGGGTAGAAATTGGCTTACAATCTTGCATGTTGAATTGTCGCAAGATCTTGTTGAAGTAGTTCTTCTGGGAAAGCCAAACCTTCCTGCTATCTCTGTCTCGGTGAATTTGCATCCCTAGAATCTTGTTTGCTGGTCCCAAGTCCTTCATATCGAACTCCCTAGCCAACTGTGCCTTTAATTCCTAGATTCGATCTTTGTTGGGGCCTGCTACCAACATGTCATCCACATACAACAGCAAGATAATAAAATTATTGCCACCAAACCTCTTGTAGTACACACAATGGTCTGAACCAAGCCTGTTGTATCCAAGGCTCATAATGAAGGAATCAAATCTCTTGTACCAACACCTCGGCGCCTGTTTGAGACTATACAGAGATTTATTCAACCTGCAAACCAAGTTCTCCTTGCCTGTTTCAGCAAAACCTTCTGGTTGGAGTATGTAGATCTCTTCTTCAAGCTCTCCATGAAGAAACGCAGTTTTCACATCCAACTGCTCCAGATGTAAGTCAAACGTAGCACACATTGCCAGAACTATCCTGACTGTCGTGAGTCGAACCACCGGGGAAAATATCTGATTGAAATCAATGCCTTCTTTCTGAGCAAATCCCTTCACCACCAATCTTGCACGATACCGGTCCACTTGATCGTTGCTATCCCGTTTGATCTTGTAGACCCATTTGTTACCAATGGCCTTTCTTCCATGTGGCAATGATACTAGCTTCCAAGTTTTGTTCTTGTGTAGAGCTTCAATTTCCTCCTGCATTGCTGTTATCCACAAAGATGCATCTGAGCTACTTGTAGCTTCGTGGAAAGTTGAGGGCTCTCCATCCTCCGTTAGAAGACAGTGTGCAACATTGTTCTCCGTAACATACTCCGAGTGCCAAGCTGGCGACCTTTTCTCACGAGTTGACCGACGAACTTCTTCTGCATCAGACTCGACTTGTTCTTGTAACTCGTGTTCTGGTGTAGCTTCAGAAGAAACTGGATTTTTATTCGCCACCGGAATTGTTGTAGTCTCTGAGCTTCCATTCGATGTGCTACCACCTCCATCCTTTTGTTGTAGTTGATCTTCCGTATAGATCACATCCCTGCTGATAATAAGCTTGTGGGTAGTGGGATCCCACAAGCGATACCCCTTGACACCATCAGCATAGCCCAAGAAGATGCACCTTCTGGATTTCGGCTCCAACTTCGTTCTTTCTTGGGTGTTGTACATCACGTATACAGGACATCCAAATGAATGCATACCAGAGTAATCAGAGGGCTTCCCTGTCCACATCTCCATCGGTGTCTTCAAATCAATAGCTGTTGAAGGAGACCGATTTACCACATGACAAGCGGCTTTCGCTGCTTCTGCCCAAAAGAAGTTGGGTTGACCTGCAGTCCTCAACATAGCTCTCATCTTTTCTGCAAGAGTTCTGTTCATCCGTTCCGCCACTCCATTTTGCTGAGGCGTATATGTGACAGTGAACTGTCTTTTGATACCTTCTCGCCTACAAAGTGCAAGAAACTCCCCGTCTGTGTACTCCTTTCCATTATCTGTCCTCAAGCACTTGATCTTCTTTCCAGATTCAAGTTCCACCTGCGCCTTGAAGTCTTTGAACACTGGAAACACATCTGACTTCCTCTTGATTGGAAACACCCAACATCTCCTGGAGAAATCATCAATAAAAGAAACAAAATACTTTGCACCTCCTAGGGACAGTTCTGGTGACTCCCAAACATCAGAATGAATCAAGTCTAGTATGTGCTTACTCCTAGCATCAGATCTACTAAACTTTAATCTACTCTGCTTACTTGTAACACAATGCTCACAGAAAGGTAAATTTACCGATTTGAGCCCTGGAAGCAGCTTCTGGTCGGAGAGAATCTTCAAGCCTCGCTCCGACATATGGCCAAGTTTAAGATGCCACATCATCGTTGACTCTTCTCCTTTGCTAGTTGACACAACACATGCATCAGCTTCCTGCAGTGTTTCCCCTTTAAGCATGAATAAGTTTACTGCGATCTTTTCTGCTTTCATAACCACAAGCGCACCTCTAACAATCTTCAAGATCCCATTCTCGATATGTGTCTTACAACCGAGATTATCTATTTGCCCTAAGGACAATAGATTCTTCTTCAGGCCTTTCACGTGTCGTACCTCCTGAATAGTGCAAACCATACCGTTAAACATCTTTATTTTGATAGTACCAATACCGGCGATCTCCAAAGCATGATCATCCCCCATGTGCACAGAACCTCCTGAGATTGGTTCATATTTGTGGAACCATTCTCTTCGAGATGTCATATGCCACGATGCTCCTGAGTCTAGTAACCATACATCATTGAACTGCTTCCTGTCTCCAACCATTGTTGTAGCCTCGCCGTATAGAACTTCACCATCATCCAGGGTACTCGCCACATTCCCATGAGTATTTGATGACTCAGGGTCTCCACTCTTCTGTCTGCTCCTGCAATCCTTCTTGAAGTGCCCTTTCTTGCCACAGTTGTAGCACTTGAGTTGCTTCTTACTTCTTGACTTCGATCTACCATTGTTTTGACTCCCACTTGAGCCACGTTCTCCCGATCTTCCTCTCGTCATCGTCAACGCCTCCGCTTGCTGCGAACCCATATGCTTGTCTTCTTTGTTTTTGCGTCTGGTTTCTTCTTCCAAAATAGCGGCTGCAATCTCATCAAAGACAAGATACTCCACAAGAGCGTTATTCGTCAAGTTGATGATAAGTTGATCGTACGAGTCAGGTAGACTTTGAAGTTGAAGCTCCGCACGTTCAGTCGTCTCTATTTTGTAACCTGTAGATGTCAGTTGCGAAAATAGAGTATTTAAGGTATTGATATGGTCGGTTACCGATGTGGATTCCGCCATCCGAAGAGTGTACAATCTTCTCTTTAAGAAGATCTTGTTGTGTAGTGACTTGGCCTCGTACAACCTGCACAACGTATCCCAAATCTCTTTTGCCGTCTTCTTCTCCGCTATGCTGGACAAAACACCATCGGCGAGTGCTAGGTGCAAGTCGGCAACTGCATTGCCATCCATCTCGTTCCACTTGGCCTCATCCGTTATCTCAGCGGGCCTATCTCCAATTGCTGCCAAGCAATTGTCCTTCCTTAGTATTGCCTTCATCTTCCACAACGAGAAATTACTCCCGTTGAACTTCTCCACATCGAACTTTGTTGTCGTCATTGTAAACCACGCTCCGCTTCGTCACTTGAACCGGCTTCCACTATTCACCGTGAATAGTCCCCGTGAACAGTACCCGTTACAACCAAGCTCTGATACCACTGTTGGGAAGAATTACGGGGTCGAAGCAATCTCACAACTAAAGTGAAAGTTTGAGAAAATGCGGAAATAAACTTAAGACACAAGATTTACGTGGAAAACCCCCAAACAAATTAGGGGAAAAACCACGGGGCAAGTATAGGAGGATTTCACTATGAAAAACCGGGATTACAACTCTTCTCTCTAATGTACAAGGAGATAACAACAATTACCTATCTCTCTTGTAACTAGGAGAACACTCAATCTCTCTAAACCAATCTCTAAGGAGAAACCTATGTTTTTCTCTCTTGAGAATACTAGGAGATTCTAGGGAGGTTTGGGAATGAATTGGACAATTATGTGGAATGAATTGGAAGTGCAAACCTAAGGCCAATTTATAGCCTTCAAAAGAGCATAAATTAGGCTACCTAAATTAGGTAGCACACCTTGTTAGATAGCACACCTTGTTAGGCTTCAACCCTCCTTTGTTGAATTGAACATCTAGAAGAGTTGGCTTCACATTTTTCTTATTTTCCCATAAAAGAGACTTCACACATTCACATACTAAAGCATGATTCTTGAAGTGGGAAGTTCTGAATTATTAGCTTTCCTGGTTCCTTGCTTGTGTGAGCTGTACTGGGTCCATTAAGGCATAACTGCTGATATGAGTATCGTGAGATTCTGTTTTTCAGTGTGCTAATGTGTAGATCTTACACTTTTCTACTAAACTTACATGCGAATCTTGAATTTAGTTCAAGTTTTGGCCTTTAAATTACAGGAGTGTTGTCATTTTTCTATTTTAGGGTGTTGAACATAGTGAAGCCAAAAATGAAAGGTAAAACGACGCTTTGATGCAATAATTACTTGAAAAGATGTTAATTCTTGAGTTAGTTGTGATTTCTTTCTCGGTAACATTGGTATACAAAGGGGTATACTAAGTGCTAAGCACATCCTTGGTGCTTATTAAATTGTCAGAACCTACTGATTCTAATTAGAAGTAAATATATACACCCGGTCAAAGTGAATCATTTTCTTTTGATTATGGCCAGAACAAAAAACAAACGCCACCAAAGTGACGGCAAACTAATTGTTTTGATTTAACAGTGATTATACAGATCCGGTGAGCAGACTATTTTCTTTAGTCTGCGATGATACACATCGGACAATATATAATTTATATTGACGAGGCAATTAATCTTTGCGTCATTATTTCATCTGTCGTTTTGTTAATTGACAATGCTGAGTCATATTTATTCTCTTTGATATTAAGTGTCACTCGTTTCCTATACGAGAATTAATTCATTAGGCGCGACTTCCTTCTCTCTGATGTCAAACCTTCATGTGAAAGTAGCATTTTGAAATTACTAATTGCTGCATAATTTTCTAAACTTTCATTGCTCTAATAGTTTAGTTTTGTAGAGTGGCTATGAAAAGATTATTAAATGCATTAAATTAAACCCACATGAGGGCTTGTATAACATGGAAAACATATTTTATGTGTTGTTCTTTGGTGGGACACTCATAAGCACCATGGATATACAACCATACTTGTCTGCTTGTCAATACATGTGTAGAAATCAATGGGGCAGAATGCTTCGATGAAATCTTCTTCGTGCTTGCATAACATGGAAAATCTATTTTAAGGGTTGTTATAATTTATTGTGTGGGACATTCAAATGCACATGGACATACAACCATACTTGTCAGCACATGTCTAGATCTTAAGATTGTATAATCCGCCCATTTTTCTTTTTTGTTTTCGAATACTGAAAGAAGACTTTGTGATAGATCCATAAAACCATACTTGTCAGCACATGTCTAGAACTTAAAAATTTTATAGTCTATCAATTCTGTATTTATTTTTTTAGATACTGAGATGTGAATGTGTGAAGTCTCTTTTATGGGAAAATAAGAAAAATGTGAAGTCAACTCTTCTAGATGTTCAATTCAACAAAGGAGGGTTGAAGCCTAACAAGGTGTGCTATCTAACAAGGTGTGCTACCTAATTTAGGTAGCCTAATTTATGCTCTTTTGAAGGCTATAAATTGGCCTTAGGTTTGCACTTCCAATTCATTCCACATAATTCAAGTCCAATTCATTCCCAAACCTCCCTAGAATCTCCTAGTGTTCTCAAGAGAGAAAAACATAGGTTTCTCCTTAGAGATTGGTTTAGAGAGATTGAGTGTTCTCCTAGTTACAAGAGAGATAGGTAATTGTTGTTATCTCCTTGTACATTAGAGAGAAGAGTTGTAATCCCGATTTTTCATAGTAAAATCCTCCTATACTTGTCCCGTGGTTTTTCCCCTAATTTGTTTGGGGGTTTTCCACGTAAATCTTGTGTCTTAAGTTTATTTCCGCATTTTCTCAAACTTTCACTTTAGTTGTGAGATTGCTTCGACCCCGTAATTCTTCCCAACAGTGGTATCAGAGCTTGGTTGTAACGGGTACTGTTCACGGGGACTATTCACGGTGAATAGTGGAAGTGGTTCAAGTGACGAAGCGGAGCGTGGTTTACAATGACGACAACAAAGTTCGATGTGGAGAAGTTCAACGGGAGTAATTTCTCGTTGTGGAAGATGAAGATGAAGGCAATACTAAGGAAGGACAATTGCTTGGCAGCAATTGGAGATAGGCCCGCCGAGATAACAGATGAGGCTAAGTGGAACGAGATGGATGGCAATGCAGTTGCCGACTTGCACCTAGCACTGGCCGATGGTGTTTTGTCCAGCATAGCGGAGAAGAAGACGGCAAAAAAGATTTGGGATACGTTGTGCAGGTTGTACGAGGCCAAGTCACTACACAACAAGATCTTCTTAAAGAGAAGATTGTACACTCTTCGGATGGCGGAATCCACATCGGTAACCGACCATATCAATACCTTAAATACTCTATTTTCGTAACTGACATCTACAGGTTACAAAATAGAGACGACTGAACGTGCGGAGCTTCTACTTCAAAGTCTACCTGACTCGTACGATCAACTTATCATCAACTTGACGAATAACGCTCTTGTGGAGTATCTTGTCTTTGATGAGATTGCAGCCGCTATTTTGGAAGAAGAAACCAGACGCAAAAACAAAGAAGACAAGCTATTGTGGCGAGTACCCTGGATGATGGTGAAGTTCTATACGGCGAGGCTACAACAATGGTTGGAGACAGGAAGCAGTTCAATGATGTATGGTTACTAGACTCAGGAGCATCGTGGCATATGACATCTCGAAGAGAATGGTTCCACAAATATGAACCAATCTCAGGAGGTTCTGTGCACATGGGGGATGATCATGCTTTGGAGATCGCCGGAATTGGTACTATCAAAATAAAGATGTTTAACGGTATGGTTTGCACTATTCAGGAGGTACGACACGTGAAAGGCCTGAAGAAGAATCTATTGTCCTTAGGGCAAATAGATAATCTCGGTTGTAAGACACATATCGAGAATGGGATCTTGAAGATTGTTAGAGGTGCGCTTGTGGTTATGAAAGCAGAAAAGATCGCAGTAAACTTATTCATGCTTAAAGGGGAAACACTGCAGGAAGCTGATGCATGTGTTGTGTCAACTAGCAAAGGAGAAGAGTCAACGATGATGTGGCATCTTAAACTTGGCCATATGTCGGAGCGAGGCTTGAAGATTCTCTCCGACCAGAAGCTGCTTCCAGGGCTCAAATCGGTAAATTTACCTTTCTGTGAGCATTGTGTTACAAGTAAGCAGAGTAGATTAAAGTTTAGTAGATCTGATGCTAGGAGTAAGCACATACTAGACTTGATTCATTCTGATGTTTGGGAGTCACCAGAACTGTCCCTAGGAGGTGCAAAGTATTTTGTTTCTTTTATTGATGATTTCTCCAGGAGATGTTGGGTGTTTCCAATCAAGAGGAAGTCAGATGTGTTTCCAGTGTTCAAAGACTTCAAGGCGCAGGTGGAACTTGAATCTGGAAAGAAGATCAAGTGCTTGAGGACAGATAATGGAAAGGAGTACACAGACGGGGAGTTTCTTGCACTTTGTAGGCGAGAAGGTATCAAAAGACAGTTCACTGTCACATATACGCCTCAGCAAAATGGAGTGGCGGAACGGATGAACAGAACTCTTGCAGAAAAGATGAGAGCTATGTTGAGGACTGCAGGTCAACCCAACTTCTTTTGGGCAGAAGCAGCCAAAGCCGCTTGTCATGTGGTAAATCGGTCTCCTTCAACAGCTATTGATTTGAAGACACCGATGGAGATGTGGACAGGGAAGCCCTCTGATTACTCTGGTATGCATTCATTTGGATGTCCTGTATACGTGATGTACAACACCCAAGAAAGAACGAAGTTGGAGCCGAAATCCAGAAGGTGCATCTTCTTGGGCTATGCTGATGGTGTCAAGGGGTATCGCTTGTGGGATCCCACTACCCACAAGCTTATTATCAGCAGGGATGTGATCTTTACGGAAGATCAACTACAACAAAAGGATGGAGGTGGTAGCACGTCGAATGGAAGCTCAGAGACTACAACAATTCCGGTGGCGAATAAAAATCCAGCTTCAGAACTTCTGAAGCTACACCAGAACACGAGTTACAAGAACAAGTCGAGTCTGATGCAGAAGAAGTTCGTCGGTCAACTCGTGAGAAAAGGCCGCCAGCTTGGCACTCGGAGTATGTTACGGAGAACAATGTTGCACACTGTCTTCTAACGGAGGATGGAGAGCCCTCAACTTTCCACGAAGCTACAAGTAGCTCAGATGCATCTTTGTGGATAACAGCAATGCAGGAGGAAATTGAAGCTCTACACAAGAACAAAACTTGGAAGCTAGTATCATTGCCACATGGAAGAAAGGCCATTGGTAACAAATGGGTCTACAAGATCAAACGGGATAGCAACGATCAAGTGGACCGGTATCGTGCAAGATTGGTGGTGAAGGGATTTGCTCAGAAAGAAGGCATTGATTTCAATGAGATATTTTCCCCGGTGGTTCGACTCACGACAGTCAGGATAGTTCTGGCAATGTGTGCTACGTTTGACTTACATCTGGAGCAGTTGGATGTGAAAACTGCGTTTCTTCATGGAGAGCTTGAAGAAGAGATCTACATACTCCAACCAGAAGGTTTTGTTGAAACAGGCAAGGAGAACTTGGTTTGCAGGTTGAACAAATCTTTGTATAGTCTCAAACAGGCGCCGAGGTGTTGGTACAAGAGATTTGATTCCTTCATTATGAGCCTTGGATACAACAGGCTTGGTTCAGACCATTGTGTGTACTACAAGAGGTTTGGTGGCAATAATTTTATTATCTTGCTGTTGTATGTGGATGACATGTTGGTAGCAGGCCCCAACAAAGATCGAATCCAGGAATTAAAGGCACAGTTGGCTAGGGAGTTCGATATAAAGGACTTGGGACCAGCAAACAAGATTCTAGGGATGCAAATTCACCGAGACAGAGATAGCAGGAAGGTTTGGCTTTCCCAGAAGAACTACTTCAACAAGATCTTGCGACTCTTCAACATGCAAGATTGTAAGCCAATTTCTACCCCACTTCCTACTAATTTTAAATTATCCTCAAGTATGTGTCCTGGCAATGAAGCAGAGAGGATGGAGATGTCTCGAGTACCTTATGCATCGGCAGTGGGAAGTTTAATGTTCGCTATGATATGCACAAGACCAGACATTGCACAAGCAGTGGGAGCGGTTAGTCGATTTATGGCGAATCCTGGTGGAGAGCATTGGAGTACTGTGAAGAGGATCCTAAGATACATCAAAGGAACCTCAAATGCTGCATTATGTTATGGAGGATCAGAAATTTCTGTCAGAGGCTACGTAGATTCAGATTTCGCAGGTGATCTTGATAAAAGTAAATCCACTACGGGTTATGTGTTTCCTCTTGCAGGAGGAGCTGTAAGCTGGGCTTCGAAGTTGCAGACTGTTGTAGCTCTATCAACAACAGAAGCAGAATATATGGCAGCTACACATGCTTGCAAGGAGGCTGTTTGGATTCAAAGGTTACTGGAGGAGCTCGGGCACAAACAAGAGAAGATGGTTCTGTTTTGTGACAGTCAGAGTGCCTTGCACATTGCAAGGAATCCGGCCTTTCATTCGAGGACAAAACACATACGGGTCCAGTACCACTTCGTTCGAGAAGTAGTGGAGGAAGGGAGTGTAGACATGCAAAAGATACATACTGAGGAGAACCTAGCTGATGCTATGACAAAGCCAATTAATACCGATAAGTTTGAATGGTGCCGATCCTCTTGCGGCCTAGCAGAGATGTAAGCAAGCATGGCATCGGCAAGTAAGGAAGGATAGAGGGATTACCAAAAGCGACTTCAAGTGGGAGAATGTGAATGTGTGAAGTCTCTTTTATGGGAAAATAAGAAAAATGTGAAGCCAACTCTTCTAGATGTTCAATTCAACAAAGGAGGGTTGAAGCCTAACAAGGTGTGCTATCTAACAAGGTGTGCTACCTAATTTAGGTAGCCTAATTTATGCTCTTTTGAAGGCTATAAATTGGCCTTAGGTTTGCACTTCCAATTCATTCCACATAATTCAAGTCCAATTCATTCCCAAACCTCCCTAGAATCTCCTAGTGTTCTCAAGAGAGAAAAACATAGGTTTCTCCTTAGAGATTGGTTTAGAGAGATTGAGTGTTCTCCTAGTTACAAGAGAGATAGGTAATTGTTGTTATCTCCTTGTACATTAGAGAGAAGAGTTGTAATCCCGGTTTTTCATAGTAAAATCCTCCTATACTTGCCCCGTGGTTTTTTCCCTAATTTGTTTGGGGGTTTTCCACGTAAATCTTGTGTCTTAAGTTTATTTCCGCATTTTCTCAAACTTTCACTTTAGTTGTGAGATTGCTTCGACCCCGTAATTCTTCCCAACATGAGAGAAGTTTTTTTATAGATTCAGTTACTGTGATAAACTCTATTTATTATGGTTTGATAGATAAATATATTTTTCCGTTGGATTGGTGCCATAAAAACTTTTCCCACTTTTATAATCTACTTTCTTGTCTTTTTAAGAAAAGTAGAACTTATGTGTGTAACTTGTTCCAGTTCTTCGTGACATTGTGTTCACCACCTCATACAGCTTGGCACAGTATGCTCGTTACTGAGAAGTGATTCTCATTGGATTTTTCCCTATAGTCCTATGTTATTTGTTTTCATTTCTCATATTCGTTCATGTTTCATTTGGCTTATTTACTTAGCATTTTTATTTGTCTGTGTCACTTGTTAATAGGATCCAGAGTTCTATGTCCTCAAGGAAGATGCCTCTCCCTGTATTTTTGGATCTATTGAGAAGCAACGGTGGTCTTATGCATGTGCAAAACAACTAATTGAAAGGTTGATTTATGGTGGGTTTACAATAGTTTCTTGGAAATATATAAACAGTGAAACAGTTCAATTCCCATTTAATTTTTTTGCTTTTGTTCAACTTTATTACAGCCGAGGGAGCGGAGAATGGGCTTGAGTTTACCATTGTGAGGCCCTTCAACTGGATTGGTCCAAGGATGGATTTTATTCCTGGCATTGATGGTCCAAACGAAGGTGTTCCTAGGGTGCTAGCATGCTTTAGTAACGTAAGTTACATTAATTTTTCTCCAGTCGTATTTAGAGTTTTGGTTTCTTTCGGAGTAACTCCACTGTTTTCTTGTCTGCAGAATCTCCTACGTGGTGAGCCACTGAAGCTAGTGGATGGTGGTCAGTCCCAGAGAACTTTTGTGTATATTAAGGATGCCATTGAAGCCGTTCTCTTGATGATTGTATGTGAATGACCTTTCTTCTTTTCACTCTCGTTTATGTTTACTCATTGTAAAGCAAAGTAAATGACAAAAAAGTTGCTTATCAGGAAAACCCAGCTAGAGCCAATGGTCACATCTTCAATGTGGGAAACCCTAACAATGAAGTTACAGTGAAGCAACTTGCGGAAATGATGACACAGGTATAGACATGGTTGATGACTTTGATTTTAGTTGTACTTCACATGTTTGCATTTATACCGAGTTAGGTTGTGGATCCTGTTTCCTACTCTTATCATATGTTTTTTTTCCCAGGTATACTCAAAGGTTAGTGGGGAGCCTTCTCTGGAGTCGCCCACCATCGACATAAGCTCTAAAGAGTTCTATGGTGAAGGGTATGATGACAGTGATAAGCGAATTCCAGACATGACCATAATCAACAGACAACTAGGTAAACTATTGTTTCTTACTGCCGTTTGTGATAGACAAGCTTGTCCAGGTATAATTCTGCTGCAGACTAATAACTGAAAATTATTACTGATACAGGTTGGAACCCCAAGACTTCTCTATGGGACTTGCTTGAATCAACCCTTACCTATCAGCACAGGACATATGCAGAAGCCATTAAGCAGGCGATTGCAAAACCAGTTGCATCGAGCTAAACAAAAATCACACGACCTTTGGTATAGCTAATTCTGATTTTCACTTGTGTTGCTGGTTTGTTCATCCGAGGGTGTTAAAATTCTTTTTTCTAGGAAAGCATACCTATCTCTTTTTTAATGTTCTTTCATATATAGTGTAATTTATTTGTTTTTCAAGCGTAGATGATCATCAACATAGCTCAGAAATTTGTAGTTTGTAAGCCTGATATTAAGTCAGAGGAAAACAAGCTTTGTTTATGGGTGAATCTTCCCCTCAATATAATGAATGTAACACTAGAGTACATTGGAGGCATGTTTGTTGCATTTATTGCAATAAATTCACATTTTATTTCTTCAGGAATTTTTTCCTAGCACTGTATAGTTCATCACTTATTCTGTCTTTTGCATTTCTGTTTTCCCAGATAAACATTGCCTTGTCTAGTTTCTGAACATCTGTGCTCACATTGTTGCTTTCATTCAGTGTTGTTGATTGGATTGTTTTGTTAGTTTGTCTTGTCAAAACACATTATGTGGCTGTGATTAGAAGAATTGTTTTCACCAAGAAACGAAACATGAATTGAATTTTCCAAAAATGTTAGACAGCTGACCTTTGCCATGAAGACGGCTGGAGCGCTATATGTCCACAAATCGACCTCATGGTTACAGATGTTAGGAGGGTTGGAAGCTGTCATTCAAATCTTCCACTTGGCATTTCAAAGACAGAATGAGAACTTAAGGAGGCCGAGTTTGATCTTGTTGGTTTTACCTAAAAAGGGAAAAAGGGGAGAAATGATGAAAGAAATATAAATGGTGCGAGGGTTATAGGGATTCGGGGGGCTCCTGTGCACAAAGCACAGCCGTCGGATCTGATCAAACGACTCAGATTGACGGATTTCAATTTTTTTTTTTTTTGAAATCCTTCAATGTGAACCGTCGGATCAGATCCGATGGCTGTGCAACGTGCACAGGACGTCCTCCTGCGCACAAAGCGCAGGAGCCACCCCGGGTCCGGGTTACAGGTAGCAAGATAAATGGTGTGATAAAGTTTAAATTTGTTGCAAAGGTACAAGGGCAACAATATTCAACATATTTCTTTGAGGATTTAGTTTTCCTCAAGACTAGATTAATTGTAAAGCCCCTTCCAAATGTAAAAGGATAGAGTAAATCTAGCCACTCAGGTTTGGGAGTCACTTCTGGATAGAATTGTTGAAAAGGATAATCAAAAGTTCTACAGTGCTTGGTTTATGCTTGGATGGTGCTATGCACTTGTTTTTGTTGATGTGGCATTTAAAATTTGTTTGGAGAGAGGGCCTCCTAAACATGCAGCCAAACAGGGACAAATATGAAAGCTTTATCCCTCTGCCTTGATCATATTGCGTCAATCACTTCACTTGTCAGGCAAACCCATTTCAAGCCTCTTACAATCAACCAAATAAGCAAACCCATACCCCAAATTCTTCAAGCTCGCTTGATGCTACTCCATCGAAGAAGTCGCAGTTTCATCAGTGGAGAAGGATACCCTAAACCCTAACAAATGCTTCCCTCGCATTGGTCTCACAACACAAATGCGAGAAGAACGAATGTTTTTGGGTTTGGGTTTCGCCTCTTGATATCAAATGGGTTATTGATGATGGATCTGGCATTGATGTGTCATGCCCCAATTTTCGAGGAAACGAAAATCCCTTTATTCACGTAGGATTAGGATCATCTGCTTCCCCAAAACTCGGGACGTGAAAATTTAACAACATAAACATTAAATAAAAATTAACATAAAGAACAATTCTAACCAAGTTAACTCTTTGGAGATTCTGTCCCACAAGTAAACCTCTTATATCGCCGCCTCAATGACTACGTTCCAATAAAAATATACCCAAGAAGCGTAAACTTACTTGGGTCAGCGAGGTAGCTGTTAAGAGTAATCTCAATCTCTAATAAATAAAATAAGTTATCTAATTTAACATTAAAATTTCATAAATAACAAAATGACACTCAAAGACTTGTAGTTCCTTAACGAGACAAACTTTACATACTAATAAATTTTATCATGCTTAAATATAAATTTATTTTACCAACACTTGCAAAGTGAAGGTTGAACATGGTAAGTCCGACCTGCAGAAATTGTTAGTAGACTTACTATCCTGCACGAAACGGTTAGAAACAAATGAATAAAATTTATGAGTTATCAATCCTCATAAATGCAATTTATTTTTAAACAACAATACAAATCGTAGTATATTATATTATTAAAATATCAACAAAACGAATTTTTCTACCTTTAGAAAGACACATAGTTCTCATTCAATGGTCGAATGAGCATTTAGTTTCTTCCCTTACGACAATCATGTACATACACAAAAAAAATGTCGTTTCTTTCTCACAGTCGCACTACCCTCCTTGTGCCGAACACACCTCACCCAAGTGGGACTCCCTTGCATTTGAAACCACTTAGAGCGTACATGTTCCAAGTGAGATGCTACATCGAGGAACATGTCATCTCACCCAAAATTCGATCCATGGCAAACATTTTCTATATACTACACGTACTACCGAATTCACATGGAATGACGTGCCCGATATGCAAGCAAGTCTACATACCAAAATTACATAACACATATACAAGCAAGTCTGTTTACTAAAATAAATTTTTTTTTAACTTGTGAAAAAGAGCATTAAAAATCAACTAAAATTCAAAATTCTTTTATGGTGACACTTTGTCAACAATAAATAAATCAACCACAATATTAACCCATTTTTTTGGGAAAACTAACATTTTTTCATAAATAAATGTTTCATAACACAACAGGGATCAAACCTAATTAATACGAGGCTACTTCTTGGCAAATCAATTTGCATAATAATCCAAAATACACAATCAGTACTAGTGCCATAATCTTTAGTAGTCATTGCCTCCATTCATGTATATGTAAAGAAAAATGATTCGGACAATATGCAAAGAGTGTTGACAATCTAGAAATGAGTAATAACACGTTCAATCCAAATTGCACAATTCATTCTACATGATGTCACAAGCTAACAAGACAACAATACAAATTCTAAACCAACACGCAATCAGTATATATTTCTTATACCAAAAGTATTGTATCCCCACATATTTAGTGTACTTGAAGACAACAGACATCAAGTCTTCAACATTCTTCTACACACATCACCATTCCATGGAAATAAATCAAACAAAATAATTCATTCATAAAACAATTGAAGTCCTTAACACCGCTACCCATTCCACATCCAATGAAGCGTTGAGGAAGATGAACGCTGCAACAATTCTAATCACACACTTTGAAGCATTCAACTACAGTTTCACTACCCAACTAGAACCTAGTCAAACTCTCTCCAAGCCTTTCGACTTTCTAATCAATTTAAACAACCCCCAACTCAGTTGTAACTAACTTAGTTTTAGTCGCCAAACAGTCTGATAAATAACCCTCCAAACAATACTGAAATGAACAAGTTGTCCTAACTGGACAGCTTGACAAGTCATCACTCAAATGTACATAATTCTCACACTTGAATTCCAAATTGACTGCCGTTAAGGGCTATAGAAAGTAGACACAAAGAGGTTTCCAACCATATAAAGCATACCCCTGATTATGTCTGTAACACTATAGATTTTACAAACAAAACATGTCATCTGTCAGCATTCGTCCAGATTTATCTCTTGACACTAAAACAAGTATATCTTTCCGCACAAAATTCAGATTGTGATACCGTAAAATCCTTTAGAAACTAGACTCCAAAAGGAAAATTTTGATATATAGCATGATATAGTACACCCTAAAAAACCCCAATCAAAACTAGTATAGAAAAACTGCACATAATCGAGACTGATAGAATACACAAATAAGTTTCAGCTCATAATTGAAAAATGTTTCTGACCTTGTTTACATTTTTTTTTTATCAAACAATAAGACATTTTATTCTTGTTGACAAGGAAATAAAACTATCAAGATTTCTACAAATACAAATCTATTCCCCCCAAACATATCATTGTAGATTGGCTCCAACGCATCAACAAACCAAAATTTTATAAACATAAGGGTTCAAAGACAGAATACTCATTTGTGAATGGATTCAACTGCAAAGATTGGCGAGATGCAGGCCAAGAGAAGAACGAACAGACTTTGCTGTAAACCTCTATCTTTTGATTTGTTTAATGAAAGCACACCCCATCCCCATCTTTCTCATGGTTTCTCTCTTCTCTTCTTATTTTGTTTATTTATTTAATGTCCATTGCTTAGAGAAGATCAGACACAAAAAGGAATCTCTTCTCCCCCTTTTTGCTTTCTCCCATTTTTTTTTTCTCTCTAGTCATCACAAACAAAATGAATAGACCCACTAACAAGTTAGGGTTTTTAAGAAAAAGGGTAAAAATGCAATAAGCTATTGGCTGCCAATTTATTTATTATTATTGTTATTTTATTTTTCTCTCCTACTTTAGCAAAAAAAAAAAAAACACTAGTCAATATGAAACCTAATGAAAACATGCTCCAAGTCCAAAATAAAATAAACCCAAGCCCAAAAGAAAAATAACATTAGTTTATAAACGAACTTCCTATTTCATTAAAACTTTAATGCAGGAAAAATAAAACATTAATAAAATAATCATGAAATAAAATAATTTATTTATAAAATAAATTTATATAGTTAAAAAATGTGGGTGTTACATGATGCTTATGTCTTTTTGATATCTTTGTCTGAGAGATAGAGAGAGTATTGGTGTTGGTGGAGAGACTATTTGAAATACACAATTTTGTTGTTTCTAGTAATCTTCAATCAGCTGGGATTAGTTGTCAAGGAGTGGTGTTAATAAATGGTTGTGCGATTTCCAAAGGAGGAGGAAGAGGAGGAGGGTGATTTCTTTGGAGGAGATTGTGTCATTTATTTGAGTCCCAACTATTATGAGGTTGTAATTTGGTATGTTTGGCTGTAGGTTTAGGAGACCCTTTCTCTAATCAAATACTAAGTGCCATATCAGTAAAAACAGGTGCATGACACCATCTAGGCATAAGTCAGGTACAACAGACGAGGCATTGCAAAACGACTCAAGGATAATAAAATCAACAATTCTAGTGAGCCAAGTTTGGGAGTCACTTTTGGGCCAAGTTTATACTTATACCCCTTTTATAGTTGGTGTTTGTGGTTGTATTTTAAAGAACAACAATTCTAGACAACCAAGTTTGATAGCCACTTTTGAACCAAGTTTTGATTTTTTTACACTTATACCTCTTTCATAGATTTTGTGACTGTGTTTTAAATATAGAATAAAAAAAAACTCAAAACTTGGCTTAAAAGTATACTTACTATTTAAAGAAAGGGGTAAAAAGTATAAAAAACCAAAACTTAGCTCCCTAGACTTACTCTAATAAAATACATTCCGATGCCTTCACTCATTTTGAACGTCTTTTACCTAGATGTGGGTGAAATAGTCTAATATCGTAAAAATGTAATGATTCATTTTTCTTACCTTTTTATGAACTCACATGTTCTCCCAAAACAACGTTGAACTTTTTTCTCCCATTCGATTGATTATAACAACTCAAACTTTTTAGTAGAGCATCTACCAACATGTTCGAGCTAGACCCTTGCTCGTTGGGTTGAACAAAGAAACGACTAAATCAATTAAACCGATTGAATCGATCAAAACCAACATGGTCAGTTCAGTTTTCGATTTTTATGTGATTTAATAGACAAACTAAATTGACCAAATATATGATAATTAATATACATTATATTAAAAATAATGTAATATGTTTAATTTAGTCAGTTGGTTCGATTTTATATCAATGTTAGTTGGTCGATTCGATTTACGATTTTCAAAATTAAAATCGGTTCAATTTTCTTATTGTTTGGTTCATTTAAAAAATTTTGAAACCGACAAAAGTCAATTTGGTTATTAGTTTTGGTGAAAAACCAAACATCCGTTCGATTTTCAACCCTACTTGCTTGACTTTAGGTGCCCTAGGTTGCAATCGCAACATTCATAGCACCTCGCCTGCCTTCATTGCACAATTGGGTGCAAATATAAGTCAATTAAGTACACACCATCATGGGGCAACTTGCGATCTACTCTAAATAGATAGTCCACTCCAGACATTGAGATCCGAATCCGTGATACTTTTTTCTCTCCGAAACCCAAATCCACCACTGCAGTTGCAGGTTTTCACAAAACCAAAACCAAAAACCAAAAACCAACCAAAACCATGGGCACTTTTCCGTGTGAACCCGCACACAGAACTTCCCTCCACCCTCTTCGCTTCTCCCATTATTTCTACCCTCTCTTCTCTCAGTATTCTTTCATGTCGGCTTCTCAAACTATTATAGATTTCAATCCAAAACCAGGTGACATCTTCTTTATACTAATATTGTGTTTTCATAGCTTTTAGTATTGTCTCCGAAACTGGGTTTTGTTCAACTTTTCTCTTTTAGTGCACCAAACAAGCATATGGGTTTGTGGAAAAATCCCATTTTTCCAGTAAATTAAGCTTTTTTGAGATTTGGGTATTTAAGTTTCTCTCCAAAGAATACATTTTTTTTTTTTTGGTTCTGGGTGGCCATTGTATGTTGCCTTGGAATTCTCCACTGTTTGTGTCTGTTTAGAAGCCTCAACTGGAGACAGAAATGAGTGTGGGTATGTGAGATTTTGCTCATAGCGTCAGAAAGGAGGAATTTTTTATTTTTTTTATGGTACTAGGCAATGAATGGTATTGTCTGTTAAGCTCTATAAGTTAGAAAATTTTGAGGGTTTATTGAGTTTCTTTCATATAATTTAGTTGAAGTAGAAGCACTTTTATGATAATGGAGGATAATAGCATGTTGTCTCGGATGGGGTCTGGAATATTGGGGTTAGATATGTCTTTGCATTCCCACCAACACCAAAATCACCCCAATTCTAATAACCCCAACAACAACCCCAAACCCCTTCTTCAACACCCATTCCAAAACCAACATCATCACCAACAAATGGGTTCTTTCACCTATTATGATGGTGACTACCATAATACCCAATCCCCACAACCTCTAAAGCTAAGTGTTTTCCCTCACCTTGCCAAAGTGAAGCAACAACCTAGTCATGTAACATTGAGTGATGAAGAAGATGGTGGGGATGATGGTGGTGGTGATGGGAAGAAGCAGGTATCCTCATGGCAAAGGGTGAAATGGACTGATAATATGATTAGGCTTCTTATCATGGTGGTGTTTTATATTGAAGATGATGGTGCAGCTGAGACTAGTGATGGATTGGGCAAGAAGAGGTCTGGTGGTGTGTTGCAGAAGAAGGGAAAGTGGAAATCGGTGTCGCGGGCAATGATGGATGAGGGGTTCTTTGTGTCTCCTCAGCAATGTGAGGATAAGTTCAATGATTTGAATAAGAGGTATAAGAGGGTTAATGATATAATTGGGAAAGGAACAGCTTGTAAAGTGGTGGAGAACCAGAGTTTGCTTGATACAATGGATCATATTTCGCCTAAGATGAAGAAGGAAGTGAGGAAGCTACTGAATTCAAAACATCTTTTCTTTAAAGAGATGTGTGCATATCATAATAGCGGTAGCAGTTGTGCTACTGGTGGTGGAGGAAGTGGTGCTATAAGTGCTCATCACTCGGCGGAGTCTTCTCATCATCAGCAACAGAATCAACAACATTTCAATTCAAGGAGTATTGCAGTTAAAGAAGGAAGTCATGAAGAAGAGGATGGTGAAAATGAGGAGGATTCGGAAGAAGAAGAAAATCATGTTGGGGGCAGTGGAGGACATGAAAACGAAGAAGATGATGTCAAATCCTCATCCAAGAAAAGGCCAAGGAGCTCATCAGTATCGACACCATTACAACAACTAAGTAATGAAATGATGGCGGCTTTGCTTCAAGATGGCACAAAGAATCCATGGGAGCAGAGGCAGTGGATGAGGAGCCGCCTACTACAATTGGAAGAACAGCGAGTGAACCACCAATACGAAGCATTTGAGCTTGAGAAACAGCGGTTGAAATGGCTCAAATTTAAGGAGGAGAAAGAGAGGGACATGGAAAAGTTGAAGCTGAATAATGAAAGATTGAAGCTTGAAAGTGACAGAATGATTCTTCTTCTTCGCAGGAAAGAGCTTGAATTGCAATACTCCACCAGCAAAAGACCCTAACCTATTGTCCATCTCTGGTTAAATTATACAAAATGGAAAATAATGTAATTGGATTGCAGATGTACTAGTTTTTTTGTTCTTCAAAATTTCTATATAACCTTTTGCAGCTTTGCATGTGTACATGTTTATCCCACCAATGGTATACTAATTTAACCTTAGACATGTGGCGGATGGAATTACAAGTCTAAAATTTAAACCCCAAGTGTAGCTTAACCTTAGACTTGGGGGTTCGTTTAGAATGTTTGAAGTAATTTATCTCACATACAACCTCATATTCCATGATATTTACGCCTCGAACACATGCTATTGCTTGGATAAACAATGTGTTGTATTTATATTGGATTGTAATCATTTTTATCCAAGATTCAACAAAGAAGGTAAATGTTGCATTCCAGTTTGATGTAGATATGTTGAAAGGGAAGGGACGAATCAAAAGTAAAGAATCTTTTGATGGCTATGGATTGCTAATTATTGATTGAAGTCATTGACACTGTCAATCACTTTACAACTTTTTCATGCAATTGTTTCATAAAGGAAAAAGAAAAATCACACCCGGTGGGACTCGAACCCACAATCGCCTGATTAGAAGTCAGACGCCTTATCCATTAGGCCACGGGTGCTTTGTTGGTTACGGCAATTTTTATTTTATTAAGTTGTTTGTCAAAAAAAGCTTACTCGCGCTTCATAAATCGAAACCTTATCTATCAAAACGTTTAAAAACAAGGGGTAGAAGAGGAAGAGCCGAGGTTATTTTGGGTTTTAAAAAAGTTTGGTAACATGTGTGGAGGTGTTGAAATAATATTGGCTTAAATAGTCTCACATCAAGTAAGAATGAGCAGTCACTAAGGTTTATAAGAAGATGATCCACTCCCTAATAGAAACATTGACTTTTAGGTAAAACCCCACACCACCCATTCTATCAAAATGTCCTCAAGTTAGATGATGCGTCCAAAAATGTCTTCTTGTGAGTTTGACCCGCAAAACCATCGTTAGACTGCCAATGACCACCTTTTTGGTGGCCGATTGCACTCTGATGCTTAAGTCTGGACAAAAATCAGTTAAAATTGCATACATATGTCGAAAATTCGTTTTACCTTTTATAATGACCGTAGTTAACTCTCTGTTTGTGACTTAAACATGTGAGATACAACGGAAGAAAATGCTTCTGTAACAACCTTCTCCTTAATGGAGATGCATTCGTGGAGGCGTAGGTCCCTCCACAACTATGGAAGGAGATGCTCCTGTAACAGTCTCCTCTTTAATGGAAACGCATTCGTGGAGGCGTAGGTCCCTCCACAACTCTTTCTTGGTGCAACGTTCTTCCTCTTAATGAGAGAACATGTGACGGGCTTGAATTTGGGCTTTGATTCGTTTGGGTCTGAACTCTGGTTACGCTTCCTCAGAGGTGGGCCTATCACGGGCCTTTATAATTGTCCTCAATCCTTTTGGGCTTTATAAGCTAACTCAATGAATCGGGCGTTGTATTCTTGTGATGGGGCTTTATGCGACATGTATAATCATGATAATCAGTGCATTTTGATGTATCATTATAACCTTTTCTTTTAACGAAAAAAAAAACAAAAAAAGTAACGGCAGTCACTACTTGTTCAGAAGGGTACCATTTATGATTTGGGAGATCTTCAATATCACAAATACACAACTCCATCATAGCATTCACTCTACTCCCATTTTTTGGGTTTCCAAAGAACAATAATCTCATTTAAGGTGTAAGGTTGTTCAAATTTGTACCACTGGTGAGTTTCCAAAGTTGGGACAATAGCGCCCAACTTTTAAATTTTTCAGTGACATTGGGAAAGACAAGAGAAGCTGTTGCTACAAGGAGCGCAATCTGCGTATTGGAGATACTGTTACTAACTCAGCACAGCATATGCATATTCAGACCAGAATGGTGTTTATAGTATTGACAAGGAACTCCAGGATATCATTTCTACAACAATATTAAGCACTAGGTAATGTTAGGAAGAACAAGAAATAGCTTACAACAACATTTTATTGGCAAACTTTTCATCAAAAATTCAGTCAGCTATTATAGGAAGAACAAGAAATAGCTTACAACAACATTTTAAGAACAAGAAATAGCTTGCAACAACATTTTATTGGCAAACTTTTCATCAAAAATTCAGTCAGCTATTATACTAAGATATAGAGAACCATTTACCCAACAGAGAGAAGGGCATGGTTTAGTCATCAAGCTCAATGATCTTTACGACGGAAGCGTCACCTACTTTCTGGCAAACCACAACTCGGTCATGTGACTTTATTACACCAGAAGCTTTCCCATGATCAAGAGCGACCTTCAGAATCGATTCATTTGTGGCACTCGTAGATTCAGCCTGCAGAACACACGAGTTCTTGTCATTGCTCGTCACATTACATTCACAGAATTATAACTAGTGCAAATGCAATGAAGATAATGCAGATGATTTTGATATCCGGTTGGAACAAATATATTCGAATAAATAAATGAAGCACAAAGGTAACATGGAAAAGTGAAGAACTTACTGGGTGCCTGGGATCAGCAAGCATGGGGAAAATACCTCTGACTATAAGTGATTGTCTCGCCTGCCAATTCATCATCACAATCCACATATCATTTCACCGGGTCGGATATTAATTAAAGAGACGAAGAAAAATTTTCTGTTTTAAGGAGATCAAGTAAATAGAAGATGGGTATAAATAGCATCTTTTTATTCTTTTTTTTTTTTTTCAAAAATAACGAATTCTTTTGAACTGCTCCTAGGTAATTTCAGATCTCTTTGCCAGAGAAGCAATCTGAAAACCACATAAAGGGAATAATTTAGTGAACAAATGGTAAGAGTTAAGTATAGCATACCTCAAAGGCACCAGTGAAATTCCACTGCAGTTGATTTGTTTTGAGCCGAGGCACGACCACTGATATCACAGGCATTGTTGGCCTATACTTTGCAATCAATCTATACAATCACAAAAATACTATATGAGCTGCAAAATCGAAGGACATGATTTGATCTGATCAACCCTGACCAAACATTGGGGATAATACTTTGTTTCTCAGGTTAAGATTCCAACACATACGATAACAAATGAACATAACACAAGTTTGACTTGAGATGTACAGAAAGATAATCAAATTTTCCAGAAACACATACATATTTAATTCAAAAAATGCAACGAAACAACCTTGCAGCCCTTCCTGATGAAGTGAAAACAATAATAACAGATGCCTTTACTTTAACTGCAGCACGTACCTGGAAACATTATTATTACATAAGCAAAACGAAAAACTTCAGAAAGTGGGAAGGAAAGAAAAACGCAGAATAAAAACTAAATGCAGTTCTCAGAAAGTACCTGAACTCAACTTCTTTTTTTTTTTTTGAGAAAAGCAAACTAACTCACTAATGTAAAGAGGACGTATGCAAAGTTTCAAAGGAGAATACCGCAGATGAAGCAATAGACTCCAAGTGCGTCATTTCACTGGCATATTTCACAGTTTTCTTAAAATACAGATCCTGGTTGAAAACCTTCTCCGCCTGCAAACAATTGAATTTCATTAAAAAAAAAAAGGTAAGTATAATGCTAGATTATGAGTTATAGCAATGCGTGATTCGCAACTTCTTGGATAGTTATAGTAATTAAAATGAATAAAAAGGACTGTTAAAAACGAGGTAAGTACATTTGAAATTCAGAAAAATGCAGGGCTAGAATCCCTAGCAAAGAAGTATCGGAAATAACATTCTGATGTAAAGTAGGATTTAGTTTATTTATTTAATTTAGTTTAGTTGTTGGGTCGAGCCTATGTAAGCCCCTTAGAATAAGTGGAGATTACGACTTCAATATCATTTAGGGTTATGTTGCTTAATTTGCAAGAATAAATTGGGCCTATAGGCCATTTGTTGTAATTGGTTTTTGATGAATGAAGAAACTTCAATGGAGATTATTTAGGTTTATTAGTTTTATTTATCTTTTGTGTAGATTTGTTTAATTCGTAGTTTAAGTTACATTAGTTGGTGTTAGAGTTGACGCTCTTGGATTTGTGGGTTTGATTTGATGAAGGGAGGAGGAAAAAGAAATGTGAGTCACCCATAAATCATTTATACGCATCCCCATACCCATACTATTCTCCATATCCATACCAATATCAATATAGCCCAAATCCAATCCAATACCCGCCGTGTCCAATACCCATAACCAATTTTACTATCCACAACCACAATACACCTATTTCCCCTCTTACCCCAATCTGAACCCGTTTTTTGTACACCTCCACCACCCTCAGTGACCAATGACATAAACCACTCTAACACCTCCAATGTGATGCAGGTTGAGGCCGACACGGAGTACGTTTTGAGAGGGTTTGAAGGCCAATTGACAGCCTACCTTGACACATTTTTCAATGACTGGAGAGAATAGGAAAAGGCATGGGCAGGGGAGTGTTACCAACAGATGAAAGCGATGCGACATGACATTGGCCACACTTCGACCATCGGCTTCCAAGGTCTCATATGGTCCTACCGTCACACGTACTCACCATCCAAAAAATGAGTCATTTGACTTGTGTAATTTCTTTCCCATTTTTTTTACAAGAGGATTGATGTTTCTAAAGCAACAAGCACAGTGAGTGATGATGATTATGTTGATCCATATTGAAATTTTTTTGTAGCACGAGCTTATGTGCATGCGTCTATTCAGTAGGGTATGTTCCAGATTATTGTTCCGAGTCACCTTGCAACTTTTCTGAGTTGGTGCTGCACATGGAAAGTGTGTGTCTTTGCAAGTTTTGAGTCCATCTACTTTGTGTGCATTTCGCCTTCTGTTCTGTGATCGGTTGCTTAAATTCATCAGATTTCTTCAACTTCAAGCTCAAGGATGAGCTTCTTCAATCCAAGAGGATGATGTAACGTAGGATTTAGTTTATTTATTTAATTTAGTTTAGTTGTTGGATAATGGCTATGTAAGCCCTATTAGAATAAGTGGAGATTGGGTTCCAATAGCATGTAAGGTTACGTTGTTTGATTTGTAACTAAGGTTTAGTATAAATAGGGCATATAGGTCATTTATTGTAATTGATTTTTGATGAATGAAGAAACTCCAATGGAGATTGTTTAGATTTATTTAGCTTTATTTATCTTTTGTGTAAATTTGTTTAATTCTTAGTTTAGGTTACACTACATTCTATGGTTATGCATGGATTGGGACTCCATCATCGTAGCCAAGCCTAAAAGCATCCACAACAGTTGTCTTACAACAGGCAATTCTCACGAGCCTTCTCAATAGGCGCAAAAACCTAGTGCTCCTTGTCAATAGGCAAAATAAGAATAGAGAATAGACCATCTAGCCCATGTCCATTGTTAGTTTGTTACCCATGTGGAGCCAATGTGTACTTTGTTGTAGATTTTAAACAACTGTTTTGGGTGACCCAATTATGCACACAGTGTCTAAATGTAGACATTGTCAATGTTATAGACTTAAACTTAGACAACCTCGTGTTACGGATGCTCCAACATTGTCTAGATCTAGACAATATGTGCACAATAGGTTCGCCCAATAGTTGTTTAAACATCTACAAGTAGTTTCTAACATTGACGTGTAAAATGTACAGTATGGAGATTGGCTAGAAGGACTAGAGAGTCATATGTTTGGGGGACACATCATGTCATAATCCCACATGTGAGTAAGATGTAATGAAAAGAGGCCCACACATATGGCAAGGAAAAGAACAAGAGAATCAAACAAAGTTGCACGATCTAGAAATAATATTGGCTTAAAGTGAAGTGGGAAGACTTGCCTCAGCACAGATTTTACCAACGATGGAAATGGCCTCAACTGGGTACAAACCCCGCAGGGTCTCAGCCCCTAGAAGGATTGCATCACTACCTGCACAGATAGAAACATTGCAAAGTAAGACCCAAAATACCAACATGACTCATAGGCATATGTCTAGTAGCAATTTGGCCCCTTGAATAATTATAATGATGTTATGAACTTTAAACCCCCTCTCTTCCCCGAAACAACTTACCATCCAATACAGCATTAGCCACATCAGTTGCCTCTGCACGGGTTGGTCTCAGGTTGTCAGTCATGCTGTCCACCACACGAGTAACCACCACTGGTTTACCAGCCATGTTACACTTGTAAAGAACCGCCTTTTGAAATAAGAATACCTGAAATTTCAGTGGATTGTGATTAAATCTAGTTGTTTAAAGATAAAATAGAGAAACATAAGAAGATGAGATGCATAAGATCATTGTGCTGAATATCTTGCTAAAGAGGGCACTTTGAAACTTCCTGCATATTTCTTATTTGGATTGAAGCTAAGCTTGGTTTGTAGGGACCAATGTGCATGAGCTCACTGCCAGTGAGTTTGGTGTACAGTACAAAAATAAAGTGGTAAACTTGGTTTGCTGAAGAAGCTGTTGGAAATCAGCTCATGCAATTTGACTAGGGTGGAATGCAGCTACAAATGTAAGTGAATTACTATGAAATCGGATCATTTTGAGGAAAAGGTCCATAGATAAACTTTTAAGTGTAGTGCGATGAAAAGAAACATGATATTCAAATACTTGAATTCTTAATGTGTTGTAGTACTACAGTTATGATGCCATTAGTCATGCACAACAGGTTACAGTTTAAGAAAATGCTCAGAGATAAGACCCTAACCTTCTCAGGAGGGAGATCCACACCAAGGTTTCCACGAGAAAAGATTATGCCATCTGCTTCTTGTAGGATCTCATCAAAATGGGTTAAACCCTGCAGAAAGAGGGTTTAAATTGAACTTTCTGACTAAATACTCTTCAAACTAAAAAAGCATAGCCTGATAGCTAAAGAAATCTCCAAAAAGGTACTTCATGCAACTAACCTCGATGTTTTCTATCTTTGCAAAAATCTGCGTCTGATGGAGGTCACCCAATTTAGAAAGATATTCGCGAGCCTACATTGAAATAAAAGATCATATTAAACATGAAAATAAGGGATATCTGTTGATCAGATGCATTAGTCTTACATTTAAATCATGTAAAAAGTACTACCCAAATTCCTAAATCCTAACAGTCAGTGCATCTGACACCACGATGTACAGCCTGTGTTAGGCACACATCTACACATTTTTATGATTTTTTTCTCTCTCTCTAATTCAAGTATTTCTCAGACACAATGGACATTGACATACCAATAGACATTCTGGCTCCATAGATCATAGTATGGAGAATAATAAAAGGGGATGAGAGAACAAGACATATTTTAGTAAGACACCCTTTCTTATAGAATGCAGCTACATATATGCAAGGAAAAAAAAAACGCAATCAATTGGGATAAGTAATTACATGGCGAACATCCTCCGCGTGACGTGTATATGATGACAGAATGTCAATATTGTTCCGGACACCCCAAGTACTTATAACCTGAAATGGAAATTGGGAAAAGTTACTAGCCAATATAAACTGAGGCTGAGAGAGGAAAAGAGTACCAATGGATACAAAAGATAAAGAGATTGAAAATAAAAGCAATAGTAGAATTTTCATTTATCATACATTTTGAATGGATTTTTTAAATTCACATCTCCTTTTGTTTAAAAATGACAAAGGTAAAGTGTAACACATTTGGCCTAAATTTTTTTTTGCTCTAGTGCTCCTCGCTACTTTTGACGTTTTCCCAGTCAGATAACATTTGTATGTAAACAAATACTTACTTTTTTATCATTTTCAGTCAGGGTCGGTAGATCAATACGTATTTGAGCAACGTGCAAAGTGTACAATGACCCAGAGAGTGTAGAAGAATTCTTTATAACACAAACAACGTCTTCGCCTTTCACATCATCTACCTGCAGTGAGAGTTCTGGGTTTTCATGAAAAATGCTATGACTTCAATTCAAGTAAGTGAAGTTGCAACAGTGTTGGAGATGATCATTGATCATTCCTACTCAAACCATCACACTTTAGTTGTCTAACATGCTCGTACACTTAAGTGAGCAAGCAGATTAACAAACCTACTAAGCCTCTTCAAAAGCCTTAAAATGAAAGAGATGGAACCATGTCTAACACAGATAGGCTGGTTCAACATACTTTACAACGGCGTTCATCATCATGGAATTGCAAACAATGTCAGCAAAATCTATCAAGTGTAGTAAGCTATCAACTCTGATCATTTGCTCACCTCCAGCCAAACTGAAGTAGTTTCACTTCCAGTGAATAGATATTGACCAATAAAAATTGTGTCTCCTTTCTTTACCGCCTGCATACATCAATCATACTTCAGTTTAGGTATGAGACAAGTACCACCACAGACATGACAATTTCTGGAAAGGGTATCAAAGAAGCCGAGCAGAGTAAATTCAGAAGACGCAATTACACATTCTGCCCCATTATTCCTTCTATAGTTCTATCAACAACCAGAAACTTCCCTTTGTTTTTATACAATAATGAAGGTAACTCGAATGTGAAGACAGATTTGCTCACCTTTGGAAGCCCACGGAAGTTGATGGGTAAAAGCTTTGAAGTAGCTTCTTGATCTTGGTCCGGAGTTAGAACAACAAAAGCATCAGCTTCGAGGACGATAGGATGCTCACTTTTGTTGACAACCTGCAATTCTGGGCCTACTGTATCCAGCATAACCTGAAAAATAAAGGCAAAAATGTATATGAGTAAAACATAACAGATAGGAGTGATACATCTTGATAACTTTAACAATGCTATATCCACTATACATAGTGGTGGTGAGGGGTTTTCCCAAAAGGCCTCGTTGCTATCAGGGAGGACCATCTCCTTATTAACCTTTGTGACAACTCGTCATTACTTGACGTGGGACTATTCAAGCCAACACTATCCCATTGATTCAAGCCAATACTTTGCATTGAGGACACCAAAATACCATATTAAGAAAAAAAATCGCATTGGAATTTACCTCAGAAAAACACACCCATTGATTCACTACTAGTCTTCTATCGAACGTACTCTTCAGAAGTTAAAATAAATGAAAATGTGAGAATTCGAAAAAATTCAAGAAAGGGGCTCACCGCGCAAAGTTTCTTAGTACTCTTGACAGCCTTTCTCAAATTTTCCAAAGTTTCTTGGTGGTACTCGGCATCTCCCCAGGAGAAATCAAAACGCGCCACTGCCACACGAAAAAAAAAAATCATCAAAATCCTACAGTACTGGGTTCCATAGGGAACCAGATTCTACTTTGGGGAAGTGACAATCCCTAATTAGAAAACTACAATTTGCAAACACCAATTAATTATAAACAAATATCAAGAACCATTATTCCTTACCAGACATCCCGGCCTTGAGACATTCGGAAATCACTTCCACTGATCTCGACTTCTGACCTAGTGTTCCCACAATTTTGGTCTTGGCAGGAAAGAAACTCTGCATAATTTGCAATCAAATTAAGTTCAACAACTAAAATCTGAAAACAAATCAATCAGACAATTATTTTTTTTACTAATTTTTTTTATCAAAAAATAAAGAATATAAGCTACAATTACCACAAAAATAAAATTAAGAGAAGAGAGAGTAACGAAGAACTTGCGATCTGATCCGAACTAAACTTGCAGAAAGATTGAATACAAGTAAACCAAAATTACTTTTCTTTCAGCAATTATAACAACAATTTCTACAAATTAGCACAAATCACAGGAGCAAATTCTACTAATAATTTGCGATCAAGCTTAGTTTAGTACTAAAAATTACAGAAAAAAAAAAAAAGTTAGACAGCAAAGTAGAAGAGAGTGATTACTTACAGGTTTAGATGGTTCGAGAATTGAAGACATCCGAATGGGCTCTTCGAGGAGTAAGTGTGTCGAATGCATTTTAGATCAGTGTGTTGAAATTATTCTTCCACTGAGACGAAGCGAAGTTGTTCGAGATTTGATTTCAAGTTCGACGAGTTGGAGTTGAAGTAGAGAAGAAAAAACCAGCACCTAACCTGTGGTAGGTACAGAATGAGTTTGGTATTGGTTTTAGCAGAAATTCTAGTTGGTTTTAGACTTCTTGTTTTGGAGTCCAACACTGGTTAACAGCATATTGTGAAAAGGAAAGCAAGGGGGAGACGCTACGTGGAATTTTCGCAATGCAATCTATGGGAAGGTAGTTTTGCTGCTTGTTTTTTGTCCGGAATAGTACCTGGTTTTGTGAGATTTTTTCTAAATTTTCTATTTGTTTATATTAGATTTCATCTTTATCAGCATAATCTCGATTTTATATTTACTACAACATAACGAAAAATCAACGGTCATTTGCATTTTGCCCCGTATAATAAAAAGGTTAATGCGATATCATCTCCAGAATTAATGTGCCTTTTTATATTTTCACTTTTATATTTTCCTCCTGAGATTAGCAATCAACATGCCTTCAAATTAATTTCAAAAAGGTCACATTTTACAAAATACTCCTCAATGATATGAGAAGTAATCAGATGCAATTAAAATCTCATAATCTGATAGCTGAGATTCAAACTTTTCATTAGCTGTTAGGATGATCCACCTCATTCTCTTTCACCGCCACACTCTCCACTTCACCACCACTAACACTCGCCTCTGCTTTTACTACTACTACTACCTCATCTAAACGTTATTTCACTGTAGATTAAATATTTGAAGTGAAAATGCTTGACCAAACCCAAGTTTTAAAGTTATGTTTTATCACATAATGGTATCACAAATCTTTAGATCTAAGTTATTTCATCCATAAATTTCATTTTAGAACACCATCATAGAGGTAAGTCAAGTCAGTTGTTTTCATTTCATCATTTCTGCGAACATTTGTTTAGAGTTGCAAATCATCTTCATCCTCTCGCGGGTCTGTTATGTTTCAGGGGGCAATCTTACATTCAAATTTATTATATGGGGTTAAATTACTGTCAATAATTTGTGATATGGGGAAGTTTAATAACACTTAATTATTTTTCTTGCAGATCCCATGTTGTCACAAGCACAATCAAACAAGTGAATAAGATATTTGAAGTATGCAAGATTTTGAAGAAGTGCATGTAAAACACAATGTAAATACATTATATGTTCTTGACAAACCAAGTTCATTGGATGTACCTGTAATGCAAATGTAAATACATATGATGTTCATTGGATGTTCTTGCAACAAAGTTTGACATAACACATTGTAATCAAATGTCATAACATCTTTGCAAAAACCTGATATAACACAATGCAATTCAAACGGCACAACATCCTTGCAAAACCTGACATACACAATGGTCATTCAAATGACATAACATCATTGCAAAACCTGACATAGCAATGCCACTTTTAAATGCCTTAAATTCCTTGTATATTGACATAGCACAAAACTAATATGAATTTACAAGCATTCAATACCATACCATATCAACCTGAAATGCAATCCATTCAACATACTTGCAACAAGAGTATCATTAACATACCATACCAATAAATCTGACATAACACGAGTGTATCATTAACTATACCATACCAATAAGGCTGACATAAGTATGACATAACAATCCATCAGACAACACAAAATGACAATGTCATAACCAAACCAAAAAAACAGTCTTACACTAACTTATATGCATGGTCACCAAGGCCCCATTGGTCTCTCACTCTAAGTGTTTTATCCCCTTGCAAATTGAGTTTGTCACAACTGAGACAAAAACAAAGTTGTTTGAGATTCGATTTCAAGTTTGACGAGTTGGAGTTGAAGTAAATAAGTAGAGAAGTAGAGAAAGAAAAAACACCAGCTGGTCTATGGAAGGTAGAGAAGTGTTTTTTTGTTTTAGACTTGTTTTTTGGAGTCCAACTTCTGTTGACAACATATTGTGAAAAAAAAAAAAACAAGGTGGAAACGCTACGTGGAATCAGTCTATGGGGAGGGAGTTTTGCTGCTTGTTTTGTTTTTGTCTTCCCGAATGGTACCTAGTTTTGTGAGATTTGTTCTAAAAGAAGAATTATATCATTTTAATTAAATTTAACTCTATTTATTCTCTAAAATCTCCAATGTTGATTTGCTTGCTAAGTTGCAAGAATTTTTATTTTAACTTTTTGTGTGTTATCGTCCACAATCTTATAAAATACTTAGTTTATTTTAAAAAAAAATAATAATAATACTTTAGAAGACAACTCGGATCGATTGCTTCATAATGTTGGTGATTGTTTATGCACAACTCGCATGCGAGTCTACTGGTGTTCTAAATGAGAATTAATGAGCCATTTTGATGTGAGCCGCTGAGTTTAAAAAGTGTTTTCCATATCTTTGTTATTTTCTTCTCTATTTTTTTCTTCGTAAGAGCGAATGAGTTGTTTTTATGTCAAACATAAAATTCTAAAAATGCACGTTTATGTTATGTGTCTTTTTATTTTTCTTATTCCTCTCTTTTATTCAGTCTGTGCTTCTTTTTTTGTTTGTCTTCATTTCTTTATGCCCATTCTCACACTCTTTTGATCTCTCTGACTCTTCTATCTTGATTTTTGTCACTCATCCTTTGAGTATAGCTAATGGTTATTATACTAAGAAAACTAAGCAAATCTTAAAGAATGTGAGAAGATAACAAGTGATCGACTTATAGAGAAAACCAAAAGGAGAGTCATAAAGACGATATGAGATAATTAACACCTTGCTCACCCATCTTGATAAAGTCATAATATAACTTGTTCTAACTTCACATTTGTTGTTAGATTTTGTCAACATGTCATTAAACTCAACTAGTAACTTCTATCACATCATCGTTAACAATGCATATCATTCGACCCACGCAAGCTGAGATTACTTCAAATTAGTTTATCAATTTATAAATTTTGGTTGATAAAGGCCAACTCTTAGTTTCCAAGTAACAAAATTATTAGGAAAGAAAATTACACAAAGCGCATTCCTAAAACAAGGACTACCACGACGCCATGAACATGTCAAAAAACACGTCCCTGAAATTTTTACATGCCTTGCTCATTCTCTACAATAATCTTCTGATATCTAAGGAAACGACATACTCTGATCTATTAAGCCCTTCAACGACCCTCCTATTTTTCTCATTCCATACACACCACATAACCACATGAGGAACCCTACGCCATAAAAATTCTGCGAGACGAGGGGGATTGATACGAGACCACCAACTTAACCAATTCAAAATGGAGCCATACAACACGATACTTACCCCGAATTATGCAAGAAAATACTCCAAATAGACTTAGAGAATCGCCAATGAATAAGAAAATGATCAATAGTCTCATCATTCTCGTTGCAAAGCACACAGACGCTTCCCATGGAAATTCCTCTCTTCCTTAAAACCTCTTTAGTCAGGATCCTCCCATGCAAGACTGACCAACAAAAGAAATTGATTTTTGGAAGAAGATTTTTCATCCAGGCCAAATTATTATGGGAGGTGATGAAAAAGTTAGAGTGAGTCTCATAAATTGGGGCAGCGAGAAACTCAGAAAACTTTTTGACCGAAAAGCCAACCTCTTTGCCTTTCCACTCCAACCCATCAAAACCTTCAGAGATAACTTGGTCTTCTAGCAATTGCTTCATATTTGTTGCCTCCTCTAACTCCCCTACAATTAGAGGTATCCAGAAGGGACAATCCAAAGATTCTCCATTTACCTAGAAGTTACCGACCCGACCTTTTTTCAGAGAGGAGATATTAAACAGACGATGGAATAGATCCTTGATATAATGAATGCTACACCAGCTATCTTTCCATAATGAAATCATTTCTCCATTAGAGCATTGAATCGAGGTATGAGAATAGAACTCATTAGAGCAACGAGAGATGGACTTCCACATGGAGCATCCGAAGGGGACATACTTGGTTGTAGCTTCTCATTCCCATCTGTTCTGGCCGTATTTGTCAATGATAATCGATCTCCATAGATTATCGTCCTCTTCTGCAAATCTCCAAAGCCACTTAGAAAGGGAAGCCGAGTTCAAAATATTCACTTGTTGGATGTCTATCCTACCTCGAGATTTGGGGAAACAAATTTTCTCCCAATCAACCGGGTGCATCTTTCGAGAGTGTGAAATGGAGCCCCAGAGGAAATCTCACATAATCTGATCCATTTTGGCAGCAATAGAAGTTGATGCCTTAATAAGAGACAGGAGGTAAACCTTAATAAGAAAAGTTAAATGTTGAACCTGACACCCTTATTCACGTCGAAGCTCCAAAAACTTATCCAATGCTATTAAATTTTTTTGGGTTTAAACATGTTTGTCTTAATTTCTTTATTTTTCCCCCCTTAGACTGACTTTGAACATAAGTCTCTAAGTGAAACATAATTTGAGTAAAATTATCTCATATAAAAACAGACTAGGGCTATACTGAAGCTCAGTTCCCATGGGAGATCATATCCAGGGGCGGAGCTACCCTTTGGTTAAGGGGGTCAATTGCCCCCCTTATCTTTTTTTAAAAAAACCCACTAAGCTATTTGTATTTTCCATATTGCCCCTCTTTAAATTTGTATCTTGCCCCCCTTCATTTAGGTTGCCCCCTCTCACGTTCAAAAGAAGCTTTCATTCATTGAATTTCTGAATTTTTGATGGGTACAATGATGCATTTTGAATCTTGTTTATCATAATTTCATGCGGCCGAGTTCAAGAAATTCTACCTTGGCATGGCCATCTCCTGACTCCTCTACGTCTTTGTCGCGTTCGACGGATATTTAGGACTCCCACCTATTGCTGCAAATGAACCAATTATGTACCTAATCTGGGAGCAAATTGCCACGCTCTACACAGGATCACTCGATGATAAGTCCGATGCGGAAGCCTTGCTCGTTTCGCTTGCTCATGACAACAATTGGTATGGGAAGCTAATAATTGAATAAGGTAGAGTTGTGTCACTGTTGAAATTGGTGTAGTTGAATAGTTGTGCACCGTTTACCCCTCCTTTGTCTGCAATCCTGGCTCCGCCCTGATCATATCTAGTCAATAATCATTGGATTGTAATACAAACAATTCAAATTATTTAGTTTAATCTCTTTTTTTTATCCATTTGTATATTCACTTATCCAACTAAATAGTTAAAAAAAAAATATATTATTGTTGATGTAGTCGAATTCTGCTCTCATTGACCTTTACTTTGACCTGCATAGGGAACACACGTGAGCCACGGACCAACGTTGTGGCGGCCGATGACACTCTGATGCTAAATTCAGACAAGACTTGAAAAAGACTTAAAGCTGTAAATTGGATTTTGTAGCGTACCTTTGTTCATCAACTTTGTGTCTTATTTATAATGCGAGAGTCATTGTTTGGCTAGGTCTTTGGTAGCGTAGTTTAGGGAAAGAAATATTGTTGGAAATCATTTTTGAGTTGTGTCATCCATATAGGAGAATTTCCCTATACAACTTATACTCCTAGATCTGCGGGAAAGATTTTCCTTTTGGAGTGTTGTCCATGCAATGAAGTTTTCATGCACAACTTATACTCTGATATTTGTTTTCTAGTCGAAATTAATGTATTGCTGGTCTGCTTGTCTTAGGTGATCCCTCAGATACTTGCCTGATCAGGCCTTATGGATAGTGGGCTCGACCATGTGACGTATGGGCTTAGTAAGGCGCTGCAATTTGTATCCAACCTTCTGAATTCTGCCAAAATAGGCTTAGTGTTGTTTGGGCTTTGCGAAATTGGGTGGACAATCATGCCCACTTTGATTACTAACGAGACTATTATGACACACGATACAGATTAAATGACATTTTAATGTATCATCAATTGCATAACATAATTAATTCAAAGAAATAATTCTCAGTCAACTTTGTTAGTTTGTTTTAGATTAGTGAGGATTGCTTGTATTTGAACTCAAACTCCTAGCTATCATTAAGGTTGCGGCTAGCAACACTCTCACCAAGTGTCAAATACAAAATTATTTGGGGAAAACTTTCCATCACTCAACACATTTTTGTCATTGTTAATTACACCCACTAGCTATTATTTTTTTGTTTTATTTTAATTTATGTGTTTAGTTGACTTGGTTGATGCAACACGATTATGTTTTAGCTTATTTGTGGTATTATCATTACGAAATGCGTGTCATACCCCTTATAAAAATTGTATATTTATACTATTATATTTGCCCTACTTCCTTTCAGGTTTCAAAAGGATTTTGCTAGGTTTCAGTATAGATCCGGCAATAATATGATGATGTACTTAAGCAGAGGTTTTGCGATTAGCAAGTGGGCTATCCAACGCTATGAATGATTGACTTTATCAAGTGATGATAAATAACAATTTGGAGCTTTTTAATTGGGATGGGGGGGGGGGGGGGGGGGGGGGGGGGTCATGTGCAGGAAGCACAGGACGTCATTCTGTGCACATTTATCAGTCGTCAGATTTGATCCGACGGTTCAGATTCATGGATTTCAAAAAAAAAAAATTTGAATTTTGAAATCCATTTTTTTGAAATTTATGAATCTGAGCCGTTGGATCTGATAAATGTGCACAGGAGGATGTCCTGTGCTTTGTGCGCAGGAGCCCCCTCCCGTTCGTTTTCGGTTCAAACTTACAATTTTGGAAAAATAGATCTCCCATAGGAAACACTCTCACATCTAAATTCGATTTTGTATAGAATTGACAACATGTTGGTGGGTTGGGGTGGGTGTGGGGGTTGTCATTCAAATGTATTAGGTTGGGTAATTCAAAATTCTTAAAATTTTAAACAGATGTCTGCCATTGTCATCCCTAAATTCCTCTCCCTTCTTATTAAGATTATCAAACCAATAGTAAAATGACATTGAACAAGTATAAAAATAAGCATCAAAAGTTGTCTACAAGATAATGGTATAACATAAAAACAATCCACAACTATTTATAAGTTGGTGGAAACATCTATTTCTAAGAAATTATTTAGGGCAAGTTCCCATAGTATAAAATATAGTCTCAGGTACGTGAGGTAATGCTATGTATGCCTAGTTTTACACTCTTCGCATTCTAATTCTAAAAGGAAGTTGCTATGTTATCCGATTATTTAGCTTGATGTCCCCAACTTTATCTTTTAGATTTAACTTTTAAATTTGCTTGGTTTACCCAATAACCAAAATTTGTTAATGTTAAAGCGTACAAAAAAGTTACTCATATTGTTGATTGGTGACTTTGTATAAAGGATTCCTAATATAAATGTTTGGATGTCTGGTTTTTTTAAGGTTTTGAATGCAATTTTTTGGAATTTGATATAATAG
This sequence comes from Berberis vulgaris, assembly GCA_963556465.1. Classification (NCBI taxonomy): domain Eukaryota; kingdom Viridiplantae; phylum Streptophyta; class Magnoliopsida; order Ranunculales; family Berberidaceae; genus Berberis; species Berberis vulgaris. The sequence continues at coordinate 6,702,493 of OY747133.1, forward strand.
TTGCAACAATTTTAAAATTTATATATTGATTTATATTTTTTATTTTAATACGTATTGGTTTTGTCAACCTTATATGGTTAATGAACACATTGAAATTTAACGAATGCGTGATTGAATTTTAGTTTTATAATTTATAGTTTTATAGATTATAGATGATGATTACTATTGTCCTTTCATTCAATAGCCAATTAACGATCCTAAAATGAAAAAATTTCGTACCAAATGATTTTTACTATTACAAAAAAAATGATAAGTTTGTGTTACATACATTAAGTTGGTGTAACAAAGTCGAAACATCTCAAACTATTGGTGCAACAAAGAGCTGATGTGACCGAGCCAAATAGTCGGGTACATGTAGCAACTCCCTTCTAGAAATCCATTTTGCCCATGTCTAACACCTATAACAAATATTGGCCCGAGAAATAGTTGTTGTATCCATCATATACATCTTTTGTATTTATAAAAATACCCTCAACAACATTGCCAATTTTTTAAACAGCCATACCCCCTCTATGATCGCAGTCCATCTAGGGGTGTTAATCGGTTTAAAATTGGACCAAAACCAAACCAAGAATTCGGTTCTCGATTCGATTCGGTTCGGTTCGGTTTTCACATTTATCAAATAAATAACCAAACCCGAACCAAATCGATCGGTTCGGTTATTTTCGGTTTTTTCCTTTTTTATTCTTTTTCTTTAATTTATTTTCTGCTGCTACATACAACTGAGTTGGATCTAGCACAAAAGGAATAAGTCAAAGCTACAAAGAATGGAAAGAAGGAAATGAAACTTGGTTTGCAAAGGAGGAAAACCCAGAGATAGAGATAGTACAAATAAAATAAAAGAGAGAGAGAATGGGAAGTAGTAAAGGGAAAACAAATGCTAGATGAACACAAAGAGTTTCAAGGCTCCGACTATTCATTTATAGAGAATTCTTTCAATTTTTTCTTGCTTATTTCTCTTGATAATTCCATAAGATTAATTTTCTTTTGCCTTGTCTCTCATATACACAATACTATAACATCATACAAAAAACTATAACCATAACTACATTGTTGCATCTTAATCTATCTCCACCACACTCATGTGATGATCTGAACAAGACCGAAACCTTCTATGACGATTCCACAAGTCTCGTAATTTCATCCTGCAAGAAATTTTTTTTTATCAAGTCAAAATTGTCGAAGTTGTCGTCATCGCCATTGCTCATCTTTGCTGCAAGCAAGCAAGTGAAAAGTTTGGTTGTCTTCAACAAGATTGAGTCAAACTCTGTCTCTCCTCCTCAACTTGCAAGTGGTTGGACAGAGAGAAAGAGAGAGGGAGTTAAAAAAGAGAAAAAAAGACATTAATAAATAAAGAGAAGTTTGGTAGGTGGGGAGAGGTGGGTGGGGCTTAAATAAGATAGAGAATGTAGGTTTTTTCAACTCTTTCATTGAATGACATTACAAAAAAGGCCTTTAGGGACGTAGTCAAAATTGTCGCTATAAACAACATTTCATCGCCATAAATATTGGGCGACAAAATATTTGTCGCGCAAAGGTTGTCGCCACAGCTCTGTCTCGCAAGCGTTTGTGCGGCGAAAATAAACCTTCGTCGCTACAGAGTCATTTTGAGCGACGACAACAACGATCGTTGCGAAAGGGTGCGTTGCGTAATACTGTTTTACGCGACGATCATGGTTCTTCGTGCAAAATTACTTACGCGATTAACCATTTCGTCGCACTAAACTTTGTCGGCATAACTCAATCGTGACGAACCCTTTCGTCACGTTAGATTTTGTTGGTTTAACTCAATGGTGACGAACCTTTCATCGCGCAAGATTTTCTTTACACGACAACAATATTCATCACTCTAACGTTGTCACACAAGTTTCGTCGATGCAGACACGCTTGATCTATTCTTATGCGACGAAAATTTTTGTCGCTTAAAGTTATGTTTAATAATTTTGAAATCTTTTAATTCAAATATTTATTTTAATTAAATTTGAAATATTTATTATTTGAATCAGCTCACGCATAGAAAGGTTTTGCTAATTTAGTTAAATACTATTAACTTTACAAATTAATAATGTAAAACCGTAATGTATCCATTACTAATTAAAAATTTTAAACCGTACTGTATCAGTTACAAATTAAAAAAACACATCAGTACATTTTTTAGGGATGTGGTGGCTGATGATGGTTTGTCGACAGTAGTGGGAGGCTCGACAAATTAATCCCCGACTGCTGGAGAGCCCCTAATAACATACTCCACCTAGTTGCCTCTTGTGCTTGTCGTTCCCCCTCCCGGACCTCCCTCTCCGCCTCTCGGGCCTGCCGCTCTGCCTCACGCGCTTTGGCAGCATTTAACTCATTATGTAATTCCTCCACTTTTGACTGTAATGATGAAACGGTTCTGACTGACCGCTGCGAAGTTGAATATGAGGTGTTGACCTCACGAACTTTAGCTTTCCCCATCCCCCGAACAATCTTTTCGGGTCTCGGACCTAGCGATTCCAATTTCTCCGTCAAAATATGTAATCCTGCATCGGGATCGTCCATTCTGAGTTGCTCCAACGGAGTTTTCGGAGGATGCTGCGAGGCCACTCGCTCCATGTAGGCATCCCGCCTCTCCACCATCGTTTCCTTGATTAAAAAAATTATTAAAAATTAATAACTTTTAAAACAACAGAAGTGACAACTTGCAAAGAATAAAACTTACATGCAACTTCACAGCCACCTCATTACCAAGTAGTGCATAAACATCCTTGAACATGTCGATTTCTGGGAATTTTGAACCCTCTTACAAGACATTGTTAAAATAATAAACCAACTAATATAAACATTTAATTGAATGTATTGACTAAAAATAAAATAATGAAATGAAACTATGAGTTCACTTACTAGACGTCGTTCCTCCACCCTGTAAGAGAAGGGCAATGAACCAGAGTGATGTAGAATTTTCTTTTGACGTCAGTTCGCCTTGTTCGCCTCAGATCTTTTTTGTATAATTATTCAAAATATATATTAAAAATATGCATTATTATTATATATATATATATATATATATATAAATATGTTTATTTTAATTAAATAAAAACGTTAATGCTTACCAGAAATGTGGGAGTTCGAAAATGATCGCACAACCACACCCACTCATCAGGCCTATGCTCCAATTCGATTGGGGGTTGTGCCTTAGCACTATCCACATCAGAAAACGTTTGGAAGTATTGGTGGAAATCATGCTTCCAATTCCTGTATCGATCCACGCACGTACCGGTGATATAGTCATGAATGTTTGGATCATTCATGTCAAACTCAAAGTTAACCTGAAATTTTAAATAATATTTATTAGAGAATATTAAGGCCCAAAGAGATAAGTTATACCAAATCATGTAAAACTACAAGCATAAACATGCAAAACCTTCAAAACTTTCTGCATTATAAAGATTTTAATTATTAAAGGTTGAGATGAATGGCTAAAACTTACTGTGAGTGCGTCCAACACCTCGACCTGCGTCTCGGGCTTGACCTCACTCCAAGATGAGGATGTCATCGGGCAATGGTTGCGAATGATTGCACCGATGTCATGCGCCAACAAGCTATTAATTTTCGCCGATTGCGAGCGACGATGACTAGGATCCCACACTACGGGAATGCGTGTGTTAGTGGTTCATGTGATCCTTTGGGATTTTAGTTGTCTACAGGGCCCCCTCGTTTTCTTTGCTGTTGTAAAAAAAAATCAATTTGCCGAATATGATGAGGAAAACTTAAGTTTATTACCTCTAGGGAGCTATCCATCTCCTTGGGGGGAGGGGTTTACATCCCCGATCATGGTTACAGTCTCGAGTGCAATCTCAGGAGCCGTTGATCGACGGTTTGTTAGTCTGGCGCTTCGTCGAGTGAGAGCTTGAGGAACTGATTCAGACGATGAAGATTGATCAACGACCGGAACATTTGATCCATGTGCTGGTGGAGTACTTATAGAAGCAACCCTTGTAGCGGGAGCATTAATGGCGGAATGAGCTACGTTGGGCGAAGGAGCGGCGACCGAACTACTATCAGCAACAATTATGGGCCTACGTTTTCTTGATATCAAAGAAGTCATCTGAACCAAAATAATAAAAACACAACACAACAATTACAAAGTAACATGAAGACAAAGTAAACAGATGCAATCAGTGGAATATCGTATTAAACAATACATTAACTATACAATGTATAATGAAGGAGAAAACTTGAATTTCATGAGGTTTGGGATAACTGGATAAATGGCCAGGATAATATTGACTAACACTTTTCATTTAGTGTTTGCAGGATTAAATCAGGTGTAGGAGCATCAACAACAAACTACTGCAACACTGCATGGGGTTGACTAGCAGTCAGCCCTGTAAGGTGGAGGTTACTGCAACAAAGAGAAGGAGGGGGTGGGGGATGTGGGGGTTGGGTTATTGTGTTCCAGTCAGCCCTGTAAGGTGGAGGTTTTGCTATTTTTTTGATTAGCAACATGAAGGCAAGGGTTTTGGGAAGGTTTCAACCAGAGTTTAAGAGTTCAACAACAGTCTGCAACAACTTCTCTTGGTTGGAAAAAAGAAGATAAACTTGTAACCTTAAAAAAAAAAAAACCAATCTGAACTTAAAGCCTTTCTTCAATGGCTGCGAGTTCCTTTTTTCGAACTATACAAGGGCCTGTAGAAGAAACATGGGAAAGAATAAGTTAGAGCACACATTTTGACAAGTTTCAAGCATAAAGTTCAGTTAGTTTCTACGCTAGAAAAAAATTGTATACAACTGGGGCCTGGATATAAGGTTTTCAAAACCAAAACCAATTCTGATGGTTTTCATTCCCATACAATTAACCGAACAGACTATCAATATGTCATATCCCCCTTGACATGCTTTACACATTGTGAGCTTAAGTAAGAACTCAATGAATAACTAAAAAAACCATACCTTCCAGTGGAAAATGTCCCAATTTTAAAGCTAATAACCAAACTCAAGGTTCCCAGTCAGATTTGATTCTCATTGCCTATGTAGAAAAAAAATTTAGCAATCAAAAATAATTTACCTACACATCAAAATAACCCATAGGCTTCCAAGCTAATGACGCAGATCTTCCATATAGCAATAACTGCAATCATATAACAATAACTGAAGATTGCTCTGTATAAGACCAGAGAGAGTGAATAAAGAACAATCATTGAAGCAGAGAGAGTTATCCATGACCTTTATAACACCAGCAGCAACATCAACGAAAATAATAAAACCAAAATAAAAATAATAGTAATAGAAAGATTTTACCCAGAACATTTTATCCCTGGTTGAAATCGAGCTCAATTCAATAAAAACTTATACTATTTGACAAAAGGAACCAATTTTAAATGAAAATATCTCCAAATGAAAATTCTAAGTGAACTATTTCAGTATTCAACTCAAAATGTTCATTCCCAGACTCATAATCAACTCAAAATGTTCAATCCATTAATAACTATTTCAGTCCATTAATAACTATTTCAGTATTTAAGAGGCTACATACAATGTTTAGTCCAGACTCATAATCAACTCAAACATTAGCTAAGCTAAACTCTTACGTTAGCCAAAAAAATCCCTATTATCAGTTATACAAATGAAACCAACCTTCTGAACCTTAGAAAAGTTTACTACCCACCTACCAATACCATTCATGAAAGGAAAATACAAGATATCCATATACAACAAAATCTACAACATCACTAAACGAAATTTGATTACACCCAATATAATCAAACTTAATTCTTCGATACTTGGCACAACTATCATTAATCAAACAAAACACACCCACAAAACCATGCCCTTTTCAAAATCACGAATACCTCAACTAAAGCTTTCATTTTTCCAATAGCACCTCCCATCAGTCGACATTTTACTCATTTAATTTTCATTGATCTATTTTATCACCCCCACAAACCCCAACCCCCCTCACCCATCTCCTCTAGAACAGAAACCCAAAATCATAACTAAACAACAAAACTTCAAATACTATCAAAACCCAATCCATCAAATAAACAGAAATTACCAATCTAATTAACGTAACCCACACAAATCCTTCCCCTTCATACCACCTCCCACCTCAAAGAAACCCAATATCATGATTAGCCAACCAAACAATCAAAGCTTCAATTTTTATGAAAACCCATTGTAGAAACGATGTAAATCACAAAACTCCATGAAACAAGAAAGGAAATGAGATATTACCTTCTCTGCCAAGAGAGAAACTCAGAGATCGATGAGAAGCAATCACGAAACTCAAAAAGAGAAACTCAAAGATGTTGCATCTGAGATCGATGAGAAGCAATCACGAACTCAGAGATCTGATCGTTCGTAACAAGAGAGAAACTAACAAGAGAGATTGAATGAAGAGAAAAGCAACGAAACAAGAGAGGAAATGAGATCTTACCTTCTCTGCCAACTTCCTTCAACCAGTGATTTGGGGACGACAGACTGAGAGGAGACGATGGGTTTGAGTATTGATAAAATGGGTTTGAGTGTGTGCGACGAACCCTTTGTCGCTATATATCAGATAATTCGTCGAGCTAGGTTTCAAAATTTTACCCCAATTTTTTTGCCGCCAGAAGCACGCGCCATGATTTTTAAGGGGGGAGCATTTTGTGCGACGAAATATTCTAATTTCGTTGCGCAAACATCAAATTTGTTTATATTAGGGAAAAACTTTTATATCATTATTTAATTAATTAATTGAACTTCGACATTCATTTAACAAATTTATGGTAAAAAATTCATAGTACATTAACAAATTTAATTAAATGAACTAACAAAATACATAATATTATTAACATCTTGTAAACGACCTAACAAATTATATTCCTTCAAATGTATTTAATCTGAATCAGTAGAGTAATCATTTTCGACTTCTTCTTCAAGTTCATATGACATGGTTGCCTCAGATTCTCCAAAAACTCCATATTTTGCAGGTGATACCTCAACATAATATTTGTCATCAATCGGAGGAAGTTCGACAAATAACTCAAATGGTTGTTGGATAATGGGAATGCTTGAAGATGAATTTTCTTGATCAGCAGTGTCGTCATCACTGTGGTCATCAGAAGCCTTTTCAGGAATGTCCCATTTACTTCTGTGTTGGATCGTCTGGACTACTTTCCATCCACCACCGACTTTAGGATCATCTAGATAAAAAATTTGTTTTGCCAAAGTTGCCAAAATAAAAGGATCAGGCTCGTACCAAAGTGTGTTCGTGTTCACACTTACTAGACCATATTCTCGTTTAATACTCTCGGCTTTATGTGGGTTTGTATCAAACCAACGACACTTGAATAAAATCACTTGGCAACGGTCTTTGTACAGTAATTGAATTATAGATGTCAGTTTACCATAGAAATCAACATCGGCGGTATCGCCGTCCCCAGGTACTGATACGCCGTTATTTTGAGTGCTCAAATTGTTCTCTCGCTCGATAACCAGGAATTTAACACCATTCACATAACAACCCGAAAATGTTTCAGATCAAATAGGACCTTTCGCCAGTTTTGATAATTCATCATCGTAAAGAGGCGAATTTACTTCCTTCAATTGTAACATCTATTAAAATAATATATATTCAAAATATGTTGAATACCAATTATTAAAAAAAAATGCAATATTATCAAATTTTCTTATAGTTATCAACTTACGTGTTTGCGAAACCATTCAGGAAACAATTGACGGTGCTTCTCGGCCCGTAAATGTGCAGGATACTTACGCCTAAGTAGTTCTTCATGCTCCTCCAAAAATGGCAAGACCTCGTCACAATTGTTGAGTATGAACCAATGCGCAACTTCCATGTCGTTATCGCTAAACTGATCATTTGTTGGTGGCTCGCCAAAAGATCGTGCGAATTGCGCAAAAATAGAAAGTGTCTCACTTCTAGTACCACCGTTCGTTGAGTTCGGTTGAAGGACGTCTCAACATTATGGAGATACATTGCACAATAAGTAAGTGATTCATTTGCAATATATGCCTCCACTATGAATCTTTCGGGTCTTGCCCTATTCCGTACGTACCTTTTGTATGTGCCTAGTATTCTGCAAAATATAAAAGATGTCAGACTCGTTATAATAAATGAAGAATAGTTAGAAAACAACATATGAGTTACCTTTCTATTGAGTACATCCACCTATAATTGACCGGCCCACCAAACTTTGCCTCACCCGGTAAATGTATCATTAAGTGAATCATGCAAGTAAAAAATGTCGGAGGAAATATTTGTTCGAATTTGCATAAGATGTTCATAATATCGTCTTGCAACCTTTTTATATCCGATTTGCGCAGAGACTTTGCGCATAGCTACTGGAAGAATCTCGACAATTATGTAATAGGGCCAACAACACCTGATGGCAAAAATCCTCGAATAGCGACCGGAAGAAGACGTTGCAGTAGTACATGACAGTCATGGCTCTTCAATCCCGACATTTTCCCATCACTAATTTTCATACAACGAGCAATATTAGATGCGTACCCATCTGGAAACTTCACAGAAGAAAAAAACTTAATTTTTTTTTATCTTTACTGGCGGTTTAACTGCAAAATAGGGATGTCCCTTTACCCATTTGTCACCGACTTTCTTAAGCCATAACCGTTTCTTTATACCCATGTTCATACAATCTTGCCTCGCTTTCATAGTGTCCTTCGATGCCAAGAATTGTTCGAACCACACTATCACACACATTCTTTTCAATATGCATCACATCTAGGTTGTGCCTGATCTTTAATTTCAACCAGTACGGAAGCTCGAAGAATATACTCTTCTTCGTCCAGTTCAGATGTGTAGCTGACCTGTGCAAATTAGTATCACGATTATCGGGATGTTTGCCAATCTGACCAAATTCCAAGCTATTCAACTTAGCCAAAATGTCATCCCCCGACCATTTTCTAGGTCTAGTGCCATTCTCCATTTTTCCACCAAAGTCCACCTTATTTGTTCGCCACTCGTGATCCTCGAGCAACCATCTACGGTGACCCATATAACAAACCTTTCCCGCATGCCAATCAGACGTTACATATTGGACATGCCTTATAGCCTGAGTACTCCAACCTGAAATATTTCCATAAGCGGGAAAATCATGTATAGTCCACATCACTGCTGCTCTCAACATAAACATTGTGTTGGTAGACTTATCAAATGTACATACACCATTTTCTCATAAGTCTTTTAACTCATCAACCAACGGTCGCAAATAAACATCAATGTCCTTTCCAGGATGACCGGGAATTAATAAAGTCATCATTGTAAATTCTTTTTTCATACTCATCCAATGGGGCAAGTTATAATGAACAACAACGACGGGCCAAGTGTTGTGAGTAGAGCTCATATTTCCGAACGGATTAAATCCATTAGTTGCAAGCCCCAATCTGACATTGCGCGGGTCTTCTGCAAAATCGGGATACATAGTATCGAATGCTTTCCAAGCCTCTCCATCAGCAGGATGTCTCAAAAAATCATCATCAACCTTTCCTTCCTTGTGCCATCTCATATGACTCGCAGTGTGCGTCGACATGTACAGTCGCTGCAATCTGGGCTTCAGTGGAAGATAACGCAAAACCTTTTGTGGAATTTTCTTCGTTTTATTACCAGAATTAGGCTTATGTCTTGGCTCATTGCACACAGACCATGCATCCATCCCTTCAATTTCCTTATAAAATAATGCACAATTGTATTTGCAAGCATGAATCTTTTGATACCCCAAACTGAGACCATTCAACAATTTCTGCGCGTTACGATAATCCTCAGGCAAAATGTTTTCCTTCGGAAGCATCCGCTTCATAATTCCCATTAAATGAGAAAACACTTATTCGACATATGATGTTTCACTTTGCAATGCATCAACTCCACAATGGCAGTAAGCAGGGAAAACTCTGTGCAACCGGGGTATAATGTTTGTTGGGCTTGTTTCAATAGTCTTTCATAGTTTTCTAACTCTTTACTTTGCAGCATGTTGGGAGGTACGGTATCTCCTACCATATCATCAATGCCATCTTCGTTCATCGATGCATATGGATAAGCTTCATTTATTATACCCATAACTTGGTCATTATCATTCATGGACGTTTCATCAATGTGCGGCACAAGTGGCTGGGAATTCGATAAAGTCGAACCAAATTCTCGTTGCTCCCCATGATAAATCCACCTCGTATAATTTTTAATCATCCCATACCTCGCCAAATGATATCGAACCATATTGAATATTTGCCACAAACAATTGTTACAACATTGACACGGACACTTGATATGATTCGTCGTACCAGTGACATGTGCCCTTGCAAACTCAATGAAGCTCTCGATCCCATTTAAATATTCATCACAACATTTGTCCTGATTTTGTATCCACTGTCTTTCCATTACGTCTGTTTTCAGTTTATAAACAAAACATGAGAATTCAAGAGAGTTAACGACACTAATGCGATTAGGTTTCAATGTAGAAAAATTTTGGCAACATCTCAATTACAATTCTTCAAGTGGATGATGTAGATATTATTAATTAATAAATATCTAGTACGCACTCGAAAAATAATGTGAGACACTCCCAAAAATCCACATGATAGCAACCTAATTTCATGAAATTTCAAAAAATAACAAAAATTAGCAATTTCCTCACCGTTCTCCAAGTGAAAGAGAGAGACAATTGGAGGTGTGGCCGACGCCGGCAGCGCAGAGAGAGGACGAAGCCTAATTAACTGCTGGAAGCTTGGAGTATATAGTGAGAGAAATCAATCAAGCAGAGAAAAAGAATAAAACGAGAGGAGAAAATAGTGAAAAACGCAAATCTGATTATTCTAATTCGTGGAGAAGATGAACAGGTCAGAGCTTGTGCGACGACACCATTCGTCGCCCTAGGATGTTTTAGGCAATGAACCTGCTCGCTTTAAGCGACGATTCTTTGTCGTGAATACTTTATGCGACGAAGGTTTCCAGTTCGTCGCGTAAGCTATATTTAGGCGACGACAACGTTTGTCTTCCCAGGATATTCAAGTTGGTCGTTCAAAGTGCCGACACATAGCCATAGGTATTTTAGGGCGACAAAATATTTGGGTTTAAGCGACAATACTTTGTCGCATATTATATATGCGACGAAGGCTTCCAGGTCATCGCATAAGATTTATTTAGGCGACGAAACAGTTTGTCGCCCGAGGATGTTCAAGTTGGTCGTTCAAAGTAGTCGACACGTAGCCCTAGGTATTGTAGGGTGACAAAATATTTGGTTTTAAGCGATGACGTGTTGTCGCATATTAGTTATGCGACGAAGGCTTCAAGTTCGTCGCGTAAGAGGTTTATAAGCGATGAAACAGTGCGTCGCGTTAAATAGTTAGCTATTTTTTGTAATAGCGTGACGATGTTAAATATGTCATCGCGCCAAGTTAATTTTTAGCGACAAAACTTGTCTCGTCGCGCTACGAGTCGTCGCAAAAGGGGTTTTTTTTAGTAGTGTGGAGCATTAAGGAAAGGAGAAAGTAGGAGTTAAGAGAGAGGGTGTGGACGTGAGGTGCATTAGAATGGGGTGAGAATTTAAATAAGAGTGGATTGGTGGGGGATTAAATAATAGAGAGAGGGTTAGGGAATAAAAAACAAGATAAGGGGAAAAGTTTGGTTCGGTTGTGTCGGATGTGTGAAAAACAAAAATCAAAACCAAACCAACTCGGTTCGGTTCGATTTTTCTCAGTTCGGACTTTTTTAGTTATATTTCAATTTGGTTCGGCCAGTTCGGTCGGTTTTCAGTAACCAATTAACACCATTTTACCACCGGATACCTCTCCCCTCCCCTCCCTTTCTCTCCCACTACTGCTTGCCTTTCCCCCTCCCCCCTTTCTCCTTCGATCTGTTTGAACTCACTAACCACCACTAGCCCCTTCCACCTTTCTCTCTCGCTATCCTTTCTAAATACACCACCACTACAACCATCGACCCCATTGCCTCTCCCTTTTTTATTCCTCGTGAATTCAATCATGAGTCTCAACTTTTAGCGACCACCGCTGCTTGATTGTACTGTAACAATGACTTTTAATATTTATGCTATTAGCTTTAACAAAAAAAAACACATGCATAATATATAAATAATGAAATATATATTATTTCAATTCAAGTAATAAAAAATATGAATTTTCAATTTTCACTTTATATGTTTATTTAGTGAGAATTTATGTTAAAAAAATGTATTAGTAAATATTTTTGCACATATCTAACACCTTTTGTATTTTAAGAAATCCATTTTGCACATGTCTAACACCTATAACGAATATTGGCCCGAGAAATAGTTGTTGTATCCGTCATGTACATCTTTTGTATTTCAATTCAAATTGAGTATAAAAAATAACCCTTCTAGAAATCCATTTTGCACACGTCTAACACCTGTAACGAATATTGGCTCGATAAATAGTTGTTGTATCCGTCATGTACATCTTTTGTATTTTAAGAATACCCTCAACAAGTCATCGCGTGGTCCAGAAGGACAAGTCAATTCATTTCCACAAAATTTTCATATTTGGGGTTTGTTTTATTAACACATGATTTTGTAATTATATTCCTCATGAATTCAATCATGAGTCTCACCTTTTAGCGACCACCGCTGCTTGATTAAATAATGAAATATATATATTATTTCAATTCAAGTAATTAAAAATATGAATTTTCAATTTTCACTTTATATGTTTATTTAGTGAGAATTTATGTTAAAAAAATGTATTATTGTATTTTAAGAAATCCATTTTGCACATGTCTAACACCTTTTGTATTTTAAGAAATCCATTTTGCACATGTCTAACACCTATAACGAATATTGGCCCGAGAAATAGTTGTTGTATCCGTCATGTACATCTTTTGTATTTCAATTCAAATTGAGTATAAAAAATAACCCTTCTAGAAATCCATTTTGCACACGTCTAACACCTGTAACGAATATTGGCTCGATAAATAGTTGTTGTATCCGTCATGTACATCGATCTTTTGTATTTTAAGAATACCCTCAACAAGTCATCGCGTGGTCCAGAAGGACAAGTCAATTCATTTGCACAAAATTTTCATATTTGGGGTTTGTTTTATTGACACATGATTTTGTATTTATATTCCTCGTGAATTCAATCACGAGTCTCACCTTTTAGCGACCACCGCCGCTTGATTGTACTATAACAATGACTTTTAATATTTATGCTATTAGCTTTAACAAAAAAACACATGCATAATATATAAATAATGCATAATATATAAATAATGAAATATATATTATTTCAATTCAAATAATAAAAAATATGAATTTTCAATTTTCACTTTATATGTTTATTTAGTGAGAATTTATGCAAAAAAATGTATTAGTAAAAGTTTACTGGTTATAATTTTTCGTACTTCGAACTAACTCTTTCGAAAATACCAGATTTTCTTTAAAGTCATCGATGAAGTCCGGTGAGAGTTAATGTTTTGAATTAAAATTTATTTCTAAAAATGTCTTGTACATAGTCGATAAACTGAATTCAAAATTTTCATGCAAAGCTCAACAAATGCATCAAATTTACATAATTAAAATTAATTTATTGTCTAGACAATTATAATCAAAAGTTATAATGGGCTTATTAATTTATAAAATTTAATAAAAATTAAAAAATATATATATACGCGCACTTAGAACAGGTGGACACACTGATTCCATAAACTTCTTATCACTCTTCTTCTCTCTCTTTCACACTAAAGCTACCCAAACTCCTTTCCTCTTTAGCAATCCCATGTGCCATTGTGGCCCCTGGCAAAATAAATCCATTCCTAAGCTTCAACAACAACCTGGTAGTGGGAGAAAGTAGACCTAATGATTTACTTTGAATAGCAAATCTTACCAAACCTCGCCTTTGAAAGTGCAATTATAATCAAGCCTCTTTATGACTAGCTCAAATTATTGTTGTATTTTATTTATTTTAATAATAAAAACATGTCATTTTTTGAGCTCCAAAATTGCTGAAGCATACAAAACCATGAGAATCATCCATTTAATCCTGAATCCTACATTGAGTTGTGATTTAGTAAGGGCACCTACACATGCACAAAGTATCCATCGGATCTTGATTCAAATTTCAAGAGTGGGAGATTTAGAACTCGAACAAAGTGTAAGATGTGGGTTGGGTATACATTACATGCCAATCATGATAAGTGAACGAAGAATCGTTATTACTTTTTTTTTTTTTGAAAGGCAAGCGTGTCGCCGGTGGATATAGAATTCAAGACGTGAGAATTAAACCACCACAGTCTTAACCATCCAATCAGACTACCATTCACTTGTTATTACTTATTACTATCATACCATTTCACAATGTCATGTAGGTCGTAAACATGAAATTTTGTGTCCAACCATAGTGTTACTCAAATAAGTTTCATGTTATTTCAAGTTAAATCAAATTATCATGTTTCTTGATAAGTCTGTGTTTTATTTTTTAAATGATTTAACCTAATAATCAAGGGAGACACGACCAATTCCCCCGCCTAATATGCTTTTTTCCCTCTCATCGTCTCCTCCTCATCTATTCATCGATCTCTTTTACTCGTCTCACCGCTCAACGATGTACTAGTCTAAACTCTACCGTATCGGTATCATCACATTTCGATTAAAAATCGTTGAACGATGTTACGAGCAGGGTACAAATTACTTAGCATGCTACCAAGCCCATGCTATATCTCACCCCATTAGATAAGTCGTACAAGCAAAGTGTCTCCACCCTGTACTCCGCGAGGTACTCGAGAAAGTTCATTCTCTACAAAAACACTTCAAATCTCTGAACACTCCGCCATTCGAACCAAACACAACTGTCGAAGTCTCCCAAAAAAATGGCAGAAACTGAAACCAAATCGATTTCTTGGAACGAAGAGCCGAAGAAACAAGGCCCCTTTGCTCCTCTCTTCTCACTCTTCCCCAACATCCACATAAACTTGCCTCACATAAACTTGCCCCAGTTCAAGAGAGAATCCAAAGTGGAAGAAGTTGTTCAGAAAGTTGGAGAAGAATCCAAATCGGACAAACCTGATGTGGTGAGAGTTCCCGAGTCAAGGAGGGATTTGCCTGTGTTGAAGTTGGAGAATGAGGAGGCTGGAAAAGAGAGTGGTGGTTGGATTATGTGGCAGGTTTGGTTTTTGTTTACTTTTTTTTTTTTTTTTTTTTATTGAAGTTTGTGTTGTGAAGTTCAAACCCTAATCCTAGTTGCTAAAGTTGTGTTTTTTTTTTTATATGGTTTTGTGATGATTTCGAGTTTGGGGTGTTTGAATAATGTTAGGGTTTGATGTGGTTTTTGTGAAATTTATATTGATTTGGGTATTTGTTGAATGGGTTGCAGTATGTGATTTAGTAAAGGAAGTTTTTTTTCTAGCTAGTTTGATTATGTTTGAAAATGGGGTTCATTCAAAATCCATGATAGTGAATAAGTGAGAAAGGGGCTAACAAGGTGGATTCAGATGTTGAAAAGTGATTTACTTTTGTTCAGGCTACTTAAGAAGGTATTTGTTAGGGATGATACCTACAACCTGTGAACTTGGTCGGTTATGGTATGAAGGCCTACTTGAGGGTTAAGACGGTAAGGAAGGAGTATTTGAGGTATGGTTTCTATTTGAAAATTTATTTCGAATGTGGATTCTATAGCTATGGGCAAAAGTTGGATAGGGTGTTCCATGATTCCAATTGGATGGGTAAATGGAAATTTCATGTGGTACAAAATTTGTTGAGGTAAAAAGCCTCCATGTCTGCTGATCGCTTAATATATTACTTGAGGGATGTTGGGATGTTGATGAGGATGACTTTATGAAAGTCTTAAAGTAGTTCTTGCAGTGAACTTGTCTTTCTTGGTCCTTGGAGGCTATATGATTTTGAGTTTATCACGTTGTGGTAGTATAAGATACATTTGATGACAGGCATTCTAGGGAGAAAAAAAAAGTAGGGATACTGCTCTCAAGATTAGGAAGGGGCTAACGGGTGGACAAGGGTTCGCCCTCACAATTGAAGGACCCTGTTTTCAAAGAGGCTGAAGAATTGTACTTCATCTCTTATGGGTTTTGTAATAGGAAAAGAATAATTTGCTATTGCAGGCAAAACTGACCTCAAGGCGTGAGTGTTCCATGCCTTTGAAAATATTGTAGGGGTCCTTGGGGCTGTTCATAACATATCTAGAGGGCGAAGCTGTTTTCTTGCTTATGCATTGTCCATCTTTCTTTTGAGAGGTGGTCATACATTTCTTAAGCTCTTACCTCAGTCCAGAAGTATACACATTTCTTAATGTCTTAGATATATCCAAAGCTTTGATTTGCTCTTTTGGGGCAGAGCAAGTGGACCTGTTCGGCTGTTCCAAGGTGAGCCCTGAGGCATGAGCCTCCCTGCCTTTGAAAACATTGCATGAAATCTCAACTCTGGTGATATTTGCACAACGTGAGATCATTGCCTTGTCTAGAAACTTCTTGGACTTCTTTTTAAATGTTTATTAGCGTTGTTGGTATTATTCTTTTCTGTCGGTGAAATATTTTGGATGGGATTAGAAAGTGAATGCATGCATTGCTTTAAGGATAAAGTCAAGTAATTGCAGTTCCCCGTTGGTCTACAAAGTTGATGAGGAGCCCCTTAATTGTGGATTTCTTATAAGGTGGCAGTTCCAAATGGAAGACGTAATACATATGTCTGTTTTTCAGGGGGTTATCATCAGTATTAGAAACACAAGTCCATTATCAGATTTGAGGATTTCTGGAGAGGCAGCAATGGGATTGCTTTGAGAAAGATGGTGATGAAGACAGGTTGCCCTAAGGTCCTCTTGATGGAGGAGTATGGACCTCTCCTCTGAGTTTGAGCCCCAGCAGGTTCCATGGGGTGACAATATTAACATACATGCATCATGCATGGGCTTAGGTTTGAGGTCTGGGGATGGTAGCTTTGTGATGTAAATTAATCTTCTTGTTTGGGGGCAGATGTTTTCTAATTTCATTTAAGAAGCATGGTTTATTCTTTAAAGTTGTCATTATAACTCACTGTGGTTTCGCAATGAAATTGAAATATGCATTCATAAGAAAACTCCTTTTAGCTAAAGGAGGCACAAAAATACTAATTAGTGAACTCACCAAGAAAGAAACATTTGTACATTTTTCCGTTTTTACCACTTCAATACTTCTAAATCTGTCAATCTTCGTTCTTCTATCGTTTCCACTTTCCACTCATTGAAGGCCCATCAGGTCATCTTTTGCCAACTTCCCCTGCAACCCCATTTTCTTAAACATACTTTTTGCGGCCTAGGAATAAAACCTTAAAGGGTCTTTGGCCATACCCACACTGTCGCTTCCCAACTTCATTCCATCACATTTCTCACTACATCGAGGAATATATGTTGCCAAAATACTGTTATGAAGGGTGCTCAGGGGTCCTTCCTTGGCATCATTGTATATTTGGTGTCACTAACCCAGGAACCCTCCTCTATGAATTTGTATGGCAACCCCATATCTCCATAACTTTATATTTGGGCGAGTTTCAAAACTTGTATTCATAAATTGGGAAATATGATACAATACAACCCCATTAAACGACTCGTCTTGTTTTTCGAGATAAATGTATTACAAAAGGACCTTAGAAGACTATTGATTGGAACCCTTACATGTGAGTTATTATAAAGCTTTCATCAAGTGTGACATTCGAAACAAAGAGTTCAGTTCACGTGTGATTGCATCCTTCCAAAATTGTTCTTAGTCTAAGAATTGAACTTGAAGTGGCATGACATTTGAAATTCACTCTTGGACCTCCTGGTTCTATTGTGTTCTTGTTTATTTGGCATTGTAGATGCCCCCTGTTCTGAGAAGAGAAGTATTCAGCTCTTTTCCTGCAAATACATTTGTTCTACAGTTTTTGAAAATCGAGAGACCCATATTAGTTGCCAAATACAAGAGGCAAACTCCTGACTCTGTGTAAATTATCTTGAAGTAAACAAAGACACTTGTTGTAGTTTTGGTATTTCTAGGTTTGATAGTTGGCTTTCTTTCCATTTAGCAAGTGTGTGAACTATACTTAATATTTTGTCTGCAAATTAAACCATTTTATATGCTGATTTCCATATTGATTATTCGAAAATTCTAAATGTCGAGGAAGTGGGCGAGGGAGGGAGAGAGGGAGGGGACCGTTCACCCCCCTCGGGATGCGCGTGTTGACTTTTCTTGTGCGCATTCCGAGGGGATGAATGGTTCCCTCCCTCGCTGTTTTCCTCGCTCGTTTCCTCGCCATGTAGAATCACTCTTGATTATTTAATTTGCCTCCACGTTTCAGACGTTTAGGATCATAAAAATTTGATGTATAGACTATAGTATCATACGGAAATAAGTTCTATATGGATGTTTGAATGAAAAAATAATGTTTATTTCTTTTGTTCTCGGTGTCTTAACCATGTTTCAAAGTTTTGAGTTTAGACAAGTGCATTGTTTGATATTATCTGATTCCTTGTAATTTTTCTTGAAGGTATATGCCCTTGGAGGTTTCATGCTTGTGAGGTGGGCCTGGGCCAAGTGGCAGGAGAAGAAGGCAAATGAAAAGCAATCTGATAAAAAAGAAACTGAAGATGGTGATGGTGATGGAGATGGAGATCAAGAGCCAACCTCTCCGGAAAATGATTAGTGTTCAAGTCTGTCAACAGAATATTATCAGTTTGTGCTATATTGATAGTGAAAATTCTCTGTTACTATTTTCATTTCTCTTATAGGATATCAGTTTGAGCAAACTAGATTGTTCGTTTCTTCACTGCTAATCATCCATTAGCTTATAGTCATTTTCATAGTTGTATATGATAAAGAAATGGTTGTTGGAGATGATCTTAATTGACTTGATATATGTAAGTGGTTAAAGGCAGCATTTAAAAGTCTTGTAGTACCATGAAGTTAAGTGTAGAGCGAGGTTAGGGAACCAAGGTTTTGCAACAAGATGACATCTAGTTTTTTACAATCTCGAGATATATATAAACATTTTGAAGATTTCATCATTCTTTCGATATCACGCCTATGTTACCTTGATTGCAAAACATGATTGAAACTTGACATGACAAGTGGGCCTAAGGAGTTTTTAGCTTTTCCTTACTTTGGAGTTTTGGTGTTGATTTGGGGCGAGGACCACTCTTGTTAATTTTAAAAAAAAAAAAAAAAAAATTACGCCGTTGCCGGGGATCGAACCCGGGTCACCCGCGTGACAGGCGGGAATACTTACCACTATACTACAACGACTTGATGGCGAGATTCAAGTTTTTTATAAAGTCTAAATTAAGTTATTTCCATTTGCTAGTTTGTTGATTTCTTTAATATCTATATAAACATTAATCCTTTTAAACAATAATCCTTACAAATTACATCTACAATTTGAAAGTTCTTCAATATTCATTTGAGATAGGCATTACTTGAAATATATCACATTAGGATGCTATATGGTGTCGTCAAGCCATGTCTTAGATTTCAAGGACAAGAATTGTTGCCTCATTGCCGCAACTCCATTTATCTTCTAAACAAGTTATGGGGGGGCACATCTAATAATTGTTCGGTGGAGCTTAATTATATATAGGTTTTTAGTGATTTTGACCTTTCATCTCTCTGAAGTTGAAGTTTTTGTTGAAGAGACAGAGACAGTCTCTCTGGTTTGCTCACTCGTGTTCATCTACAATGCTTTTGTTTTGGGGAAGGGATATAGTAGGCATTTGGAGTGGTTTTAGGGGTATTTTGATCTTAATAAGTTTGTTGTGTTGGGGAAATTTTATCTATTTGGTGGCCTATACCCTAAGCTAAACACTCTTATTGAGAAAATGTAAAGAGAGGTTTTCTTGTGATTATCTCTCATTCTATCATTGTTTAATAATTAAATATTGATTAATAATTGTTTAATACCCAAACAATAGTTGCCTGTATTTAATCTACATTGTAAAAAGTTTCATACATAATGGGTGTATTGTATTTTAGGGATATTTAATTTTGGTATATCATATGGTATGTTTTTTGTATTTATTTTGGGCTTTAACTATGGTTTAACTCAAGCTAGGGATAAAATGGTCTGTAAAATAGTTTTGACTGATCAGTGATGTGGACTTAACGGTTCTGTCAGAAAATGAGAGTTAGACTCAAATAGTTTTTAAAACGAGAGCTAAAATCTAATGTAAGGTTGAACAAAAAACGGACCAAACCAATTAAACCGATCAAAACCGAACCGAGTTCGGTTTAAATTCGGTTTGGATTGGTTTTAAAAAATTCAAAACCGAAGTGGTCGGTTCTGTTTTCGATTTCTATGTGATTTTAACTGACCAAATCGAACCGACCGAATATATTTTATATAAAAATAATATAATATATTTAAAATAGTCGGTCGGTTCAGTTTTATTTCAGTTTGAATTCGATTTTAATCGGTTCGGTTTGCATAAATTAGAATCGGTTCGATTTTCGGATCGGTTTTGTTAATGGTCGGTTCAATTTGGATTTGAAAATTTTGAAATCGACCAAAGTCGATTCAGTTCACAATTTAGGTGAAAAACCGAACCAACGGTTCAATTTTCAACCCTACTCTAATGGGTATAAACGAATGAGCACCAAACTCAAAATACCCTTATATATATCCCAAATGAATCCATAAATGAACCACTAAAGATTTGAACATATGAATTCTTAATCTTCAATTAAATGCAAATAAAAGAATGTGGTTTGTTAAGGTAAGTAGGCCAATGATGTTGATTAGTAAAGACTCATTATGTTTTCCTTGCTTAAAATGCATCCAAAGGTGGAGAGATGTATATTTTTATCACGTGGACCAACAAATTGGAATATGAAACTGAAAGATCGATCTGAATGCAATTAGAGTCA
This sequence comes from Berberis vulgaris, assembly GCA_963556465.1. NCBI lineage: Eukaryota > Viridiplantae > Streptophyta > Magnoliopsida > Ranunculales > Berberidaceae > Berberis > Berberis vulgaris. The sequence goes on from OY747133.1 coordinate 6,723,332, forward strand.
CCGATTTGAAGTTGGTAAGAGGTATCATAATTTAGAAGTGACCTAGGAATTCGGGGACACTAATAAATGAACTCCCCACCACCATCAAGTATGCCCATACATTTATCTTAATCCAGCCTCTAGGTCCTCCCTCTTGGGATCAAACCTTGGACTTGGGCCCATTCATTTATCTTAATCCAATGGTCGTTCTTCTCGGGATGGAAACTTTGAGTTGGGAATTAGCTCTATATCCAGCAGCATCTAAAGTGGGAGGAGTTAAGGGATTTAAAAATAAAATAAAAATCGTAAAAAACTCGTGGCATTCTCTGAAAATGGGTCAAAGTTAAACTTCGGATTGAAGCTGACTGAAACAGTCAAAGACTCAAAAGTCATTAACATTGAAATTGTAAAAAGACCCAACAAACACGATGAAGACTGATGATTAACAAACCATCCTTGCTTTGCTGTGCCTGGCTGTACACAAAGCCCCCCACTGCCGGCCACAATCTCTTTACACGTGTCACACTTCACCATATCATTTAAGTGGGCCCACAAGACCAATAGGTCTCTCCATTTCTTCTCTGACACAATCTCACTCAATCTGCCGTTTTGAATCCACCATACGACACACAGTACAGGATCACACAGTAGCAAAACTCGAGCTTTCGCCGGTTCTATGTCGTGATCTTTACGTTCACTTTTGGTTTGGAATTTCGTGCCCGAGCTCTCACCTTGCTTGCTTAGTCTTCAAGTTCGTGTCGTTGTGAACAATGGGGTCTTCTTCTTCTTCTTATTCGTTTTCTTCATCGATTCCCACTGACTCGACTCACTCTGTTGTTCTGCACAATTGAGAGAGAAAAGGTTGGGTCTTTATGGCTCCCTCTGGATTCACTCGTGAGGGAAACCACTGGTGAGTCTTTGATTTGATTGAATTTTTATTTGGGGTTGCTTAATTATGTTTGATTAGTTGAACTTCTCCTCTTGGGTTTCTTAGTTTGATTGAAAAATAGTGAAATCATGTGGTTTTTCGAGTGGAGGGGTGTTTGAATTTTGTCTGGGGAGGGTGAATTAGGTGGTGGGGAGGTTTCAGGGTTTTAGTTTAGTAATAAAGTTGTGAACTTTGTGATTTAGATGAAGTGATTTGGATGGTTTGATTACTTGATTTTGATGAGAGGGAGATTTTTTTTTTTTTTGGATTTGATAGGTACTATAAAGCTGGATTGCCAAGTGATGTTTCCATTGAAGTGGAAGGTGTCATCTTTCATCTTCACAAGGTATTTTTTTTTTTAAGCTTTATTATGAAAGTGATGAAAGATGCGTTTTTTTTCTTTCTGTTTTTGGTGAGTTAATCGTATTTATGAAGAAATGTGTTTGTGTTAGGGGTAAATTTTGTGAATTTGATAATTCAGTTTGAAACTTTTATATCATGAGCTAATAAGACAACTGTACTCAACCAAAAGCTTTCAAGAAATGAGTGTGGGTAATTTTAGTATCTATTTTTGTTGATTAATAATTTTGAAGATTTAAGGGCCTTTACCTTTGGCTTGGCAACGGCAGTGTATGCAAAATTTTCTCAAAGCACTAAACTCAGTTCTCAAAATATAAGAAACATGGGTCGTGAGGGATTGTTTCATCTTGTATGTTCAATTGGCCTTGAAGAATTGTAACTTGTCTTAGGTTCGTATGTTTCATCTCTAGTTGCGGTGAGTTTCTCATTCATGTGCATTGACCTTTGTTCTGATATTCATGGTTGTTTTATTCATTAAAAATAAAAAAGACAGGATTGTGTCATCTTTCTCAACATGAGAATATTAGGGGGAACTGGGAAGACTAGGTGGCAGTAATCCTTATATATTACCCAATGATCGTAGTATTGTATCACTTTGTGTTTTTTCATAGGTTATTAAATATTTTAAAAAATAAAATTATAATAAAATGAAGGCTCGGAAGCTAAGATGAAACTCATAATTTAGTAATGTTTTAGGGTTACAACCATTCCTATATAAGGTTCTCAGGAAATGTGCCTCTATAATCCCCCACCGGAGGATATGTGAATGTTGACTATATACCTGAAACAAACTGAGTCTTGTACTAGCCTTTCTTTTGTTCGTTCCGTTTACATGAGCAACTGTCTAACTCATTCGGTTATGACATATGCCTTTCCAGTTTCCTCTCATATCAAGATGCGGTAAAGTAGCAAATATGTTAGAAGAACTTCAAGAAGATACCCAGGGGGAGGCTTCCAGTATAACATTATCTGGACTTCCTGGTGGTCCTGATATGTTCTTGGTCGTGGCCAAATTCTGCTATGGTGTTCGAGTGGAATTGACCTCGAAGAACATTGTAATGGTGTATTGTGCCGCAGATTTTCTTGAAATGACAGAGAAATTTGGAGAAGATAATTTATTGGCAAAGTCAGAGAGTTTCTTCCACAAGACTGTACTACGTAATTGGAAAGATTGCATGTTGTCGCTTCAAAGTACAGAACCTGTTCTTGAAAGAGCTGAGAAGCTTGAAATAGTAGACAAATGTTTAAATGCTTTAACTATGATGGCTTGTACAGATCCAAGTTTATTTGGATGGCCCATGATGATGTATGGCAGCTTACAGAGCCCTGGTGGTAGCATCCTTTGGAATGGAATAAACACAGGGGCAAGAATCAGAAGCTCGGAGTCAGACTGGTGGTTTGAAGACATATCTTATCTTAGTGTGCCTTTATTTGAGAAGCTTGTGCACACCATGAACGCAAGAGGCATGAGACCTGAAAATGTTACACGTGCTATTATGCACTACTCAAAAAAGTATTTACCAGGTCTTGGCCGGTGGCAAGGCGGACAAGGTGGCAAGTCTGGAACAGTTGCCAGTTTTAGCATGACACCTGCTACTGTTGATCAAAAGGTTCTATTGGAAAGTGTCGAAAAGCTGCTACCTGAAAAGAAGGGAAAATCTTTCTGCCGCTTCTTATTGGGACTTCTTCGTGTCACAATCATACTTGATGTCAATCAACCATGCCAGAGATCTCTTGAGAAGAGAATAGGAATGCAGCTAGACTTAGCAACCCTTGATGGTCTTCTAATTCCTACTTATTCAGATTCTGATACTCTCTACAATACTGATTGTGTGGAACGAATGATTGAACATTTTGTGTCATCGGAACAAAATATTGCATTGTTTTCTCCCTCGTCAGTGAATCAGGATCCATCTCCATCACCTGGGCCATTAAAAAGAGTTGCTAAGTTAATAGACAACTACATGGCAGAGATAGCTTCTGATGTGAACTTGAAACCTGGTAAGATAGGATCGCTTGCAGAGGCCCTTCCAGACTCTTCAAGGTACTTGCATGACGGCTTATATAGGGCATTGGACATTTATTTCAAGGTATGCGTTATCTCCTTTAATTTTTTTTCAAAGCAGCAATGATGCCTCAATTATAGTTCTCCATGCCCCTGTGAGATTTATCTTCCCGTCTATCTATGGTGAAGAGTTGCACTATTAAAAAACCAACCTTACATTTATTTATTCATTCATTTTGGACAAGATCTTGTTGCTCTTTATCATCACCAATGCAACAAGTTCGTAAGAAAAGGCAATAGTTACATAAAAAGTTTGGCCGCGTCGTAATTCGGAACGGTTCATGCTTCATGGTTCAGTCGCTGCTATCTACTAGAGTTAACATCAAAGTAAAATAGTTACTTTTTTCTCTCTAATAAAGTAGCTATTAAACATAAAGAGTAAACAATAAAATATCAAATGGAGCGTTGTCTATTATACTCTAAAACTGATTAGTAAGTTGGGTGATATTTCCTGGAGTATGTGACTCGGGAGGAATACACAAATTATTCTAATTGATGGTCAATATAAAGTTAGTTGTGAGAGCTATAAATGGCGTGCCTCAGATCCCCTTTTGTGTCCAACACAGTGTTTATTGTTGTTCATGCATATGCCACAATGCCGGGTTGTTTAGAATTCAGATGGACCTATAACAAGCTAGATGAGAAGGTTTCTAACTGTAACTGGCATCTGATGATCATTTTTCAGGCACACCCATGGCTTTCAGATATGGAAAAGGAGAAACTCTGCAACATCATTGACTACCAGAAGCTATCTATTGATGCTTGTGCGCATGCATCTCAAAATGAGCGCTTGCCAGTTAGAATTGTTCTTCAAGTCCTGTTCTTCGAGCAATTGCACTTAAGAACAGCCATTGCCGGATGTCTCAATGTCTTTGATGGTGAAAGTGCCCCTGCAGGTCCGATCACTGCCGTTAGTGATCTCCCAAGTCAAGTACTACAGAGAGATGGGTGGGTCGGTGTTGTCCGCGAGAATCAGGTTCTGAAAGGAAACTTGGAGAAGATGCAGTCCAGAGTTGGAGAACTTGAACAGGAATTTCGTAATATGAAACTAGAGATGCAAAGGGTCATCAAATCTCATAGCTCCCTCAATTCTCCGCATCCGTTGACAAGGCTGGGATGCAAGCTTCTACCACGTGCGTCAGATGCACGAGCTGATGTAGTCGAAAGTGTGGTATCTAGCCCAAGAGCATCCATTGATCAGGCACATGCATCCCGGAGTTTGAGACACCGGAAAAGTTCCTCTGTGTTATGATTACGAGCATATTACTGTGAATCCCATTGTAGAAAAGTTTACAAATATGAAACACATACATCAAAAGAGAGGGTGGGAAGAAGCCTCCGTCTCTGCTTCTTATGATGGACATGGCATGCATGCAGTGGGGTCAACATAGTGCGAGCATGCAGTTTCTCCCCATTCTAGTGTAACATCCGTCAGATTTTCAGGCGATTGCCTATTTACCACCTGCGGCAAGTATACTGCGATACTGGAAATGGTTTGGCTGTTTTCATGGACATATAACAGGATTCTGCTGCTATAGGAAAACATGATTGATTTATGATACTTTACTGTACAGCTTTGTGAATCAAAGTGGTTTTGGAGTGTGAAATTTGGGAGACTATAAGATTTCAAGCTCCCTAATTATCAAAAAACAAGTTGCAGATGATTTCCTGTGTTCTTCAATTGTAAATTTAACAATTGCCAATCTTTGAGTATGATTTCTTAGTGTCTTCCTTTTAATGAAACTGGTTACAGACTTATTGGTTGTTTTGTGAAATTGTGAATGTAGGATTCTCTTCCTCAGTAGCTACTAAGAGCATCTCCTACGTGGGAGAATGTACAAGTAGTGCTTACAATTCCAGCCCTGGTGAGGCGCATACATTAAAAATGTATAATGTATATGATGGTGTTAAATCCGGTTCTCCTTAACCTTGACCTGCATAGGAAACACACGTGAGCCAAAGACCTACCATTGTGGCGGCTAATGACACTCCGATGCTTAAGTCAGACGAGGCTTGAGAAATGTGTAATGTTGTAAATTGGGGTATGTAGCGTACTTTTGTCCCTCAACTTTGTGGCTTATTTATTATGCAAGAGTTCTTATTCGGCTAAGCCTTTGGTGACATAGTTTAGGAAAATATATCTTGCTGGAGATCATTTTCTTGTTAGGAGTCATCAATGTATAAGAGTTTTCCTACACGACTTGTGCTCCTAGATCTGTTGAGTATTCTTCCTTTATGGAGTGTTGTCCATGCAGGAGAGTTTACAGGTGCAAATTATACTCCGGTATTTGTTTCCTGACAGGAGATTGCTGGTTTGCTTGTCTAGGTCGATCCCCCAGATATTTGTCTCATTGGATCTTACGGGTATTGGCTTGACCATGTGACGTATGGGCTTAGTAGGGTACTGTTGTATGGGTCCATACTCCTAGACCCAGCTCAAGTGGGCTTCGTATTGTCTGAGCTTTGCCAGATTGGGCGCGTAATTGAGTCTGCTTTGCTCTATTAACTAGATCATCATGACTCATGTACGACGCGAATTAATGGACGGTTTGGTGTATCATCAGTACAAATTTACGCAAACTACATATCAAGGTAGACATTGCGTTGCATAAAAGTATACTGGCAAGTATCGAGTCAATTTTACATGACATGCAGACCATCAATTGATCTCGAGATGTCATGATCTTGTGATATGGATAAAAAAAAATGACACTAGACTATCTGGAGATATGACTCTAAAATGTATAACAAAGTGAATGAGTTTTTTTTTTTTTTTTTTGAAAATGCAGCAAATGTATATTAGCTAGAAACAGACGGGATTACATGACAATATTGTGCAAACCTTTCCCAGCACAAGTATGAGTTAGGGTGTTGGCTTCACGATTATCATAGTAACATTTCCAAAATTTTCAAGACGAGAACATAAGCTTAGCATTGTTTGCTATTTGTTGGAAACATCATTCCAAAGGATGTGGAAAAACATTGTTGATCATATCCAGTGCCACTTTGGAATCCCCAACATTACAATGCAACCTTTCAGCCATCCCTTGTTATTAATAATAAGAAAAGTTGTTTAAGCTGTGCAAATTATGCCATATCACTAGAGAAGAGACACAGGTGAATTTTAAACCCATATTGAAGAAGAATGCACCAAACATCACTCTGTTTGGACAAGTGATCAAAAGCTTTCACTACACTTTTGAATGAAAACATTCCATGCTTGTCAGGAGACCAAACGAGAGTCTTGAGCTTCACTGTGAGGTCTAAAGGGAATGACAAGAATATCGTTCGCCACAGAAGCAACCGAGCAAGGAACATAAAATGAACCAGATTTGTGTTCCAAACCACCACATAAGACCCTAACTGAACAAGGCCAACCTGACCAATGGATCATACCACAGATTAACCAAGTAGCCATTGCCCAGAGCCCATAACAGCTTTTGAAAGAAGACCGACCGAGTTGGCTTTGATAATACCACACGAAGGACGCGCGGGAGGGTGCTTTAGGAGTGAAATGAAAGAGATTTGTTATTATGGTATAAATATTTAAGAAGGGAGAACCGAATATCCGTGGGGTTGTTTACTACCTTCCAAAGAGTTTTTGCTACAAGAGCAAGAAATTTTTTATGCTCATTCGAGGAAAATTGATACCTCCAAGGTACTTAGACTTTCCAATTTTGTCCCATTTATAGATATGCTTAGCATGGGAAGATTTTGTACCACTCCGCCAAAAATTGCGACAAATATCGTTAAGTTTGGAGGTGATGGCGATAGGGAAAAGGAAAAACTGCATGGTGAAAACCGGGATAGAGTTCATCTCATAATTGATCATAATGGTTCTGCCTACCTGTGACAATATCTTGGACTTCCAACCTGAAAGTTTGGAATTCACTGCATCGATAAGGAATTGAAAATCCAAATGCTTCTTTCTAGACATGAGGGGAACACCTAATATTTCTCTTTTGGGTTATACATTTTTGATCCCATAATGGGGATAATCATCTTTTGGAACCATTTGTGTGCATTGGATATGAAGTGAGCTTCCTCCAGAGAGGCTCTACAGAAGATCATCAAATCATCAGCATAGAAAAGGTGATTAATCAAGGGATTAGCTCTCCTTATCTTAATACCTTGTATATTTTCTTCAGATTTCGCTTTAGTGAGGAAGTAAGAGAAGGCCTCTACAACTATAATGAAAAGGTACAACGAGATTGAGTATCCTTGGCAGAGCCCTCTAGAGGCTTGCTTGAATGCTAGGGAGAGGAGACTCATTTAGAAGCAAAAAGAAGGATGTGGAAGAGATGCATTGGTTAATAAGGTTGACAAGTGTGTGAGAGCCCCACCTTAGCCAGAATCTCAGTAATGAAGGACCATCGTGACAGTCATAAGCTTTGGCCATGTCTATTCTGATCGCCATCCAACCCAGTTTTCATTGCGAAAGTGATTCATTTGGTTGAAGATCTCATGGGCTATACCAATATTGTCTTTATTAGATCGTTCCTTGAGAAAAATTGGGGGGATGAATTTCTCAAGCAACGGTTTACTCCAATTAACCATGATCTTGGAAATGGCTTTGTAGATCACATTACAAAGGCTGATAGGACGAAATTTATCTGAGGTCACCGAATTTGCTATTTTTGGGGATAAGGGCAAGGTCTCACTTAGTTTGAGGTCAAGAATATGGTCCTTGAAGAAATTCTGGACAGCCGCGATAACATCGCCACTCACCATTGACCGGTAGTTTTCAAAGACGAAAGCATTTAGACCATCCAGATTCGGAGCTTTATATCCCCCAAAATCAAATATAGTGTTTCTGATCTCAAAGGCATCTGGCATGAGAAAAAGTTGGTCGTTTTCTTCTTGAGAAATCATTGGTTGGAACTTGGAACAATTCCAAGATAGTATAGTGGGAAGTAGGATTAAATGTGGATAAAATCTCATGGAAGTACCCATTGAGAATGTCACCCATCACAGTGAAGTCTAATTACCAACTATCTTTTGAATCTCTGAGGCGCATGATATGGTTCTTCTTGTGGCGGAAGAAGGTGGATACAATGAAATATTTGGTATTGCGACCTCCACACAACACCCAAGATTTTCCATATTTAGATTTCTAAAAGATCTCTTCTCGAGTATGAAACTTTTATAGATGGAGTTTAACTTTCAAGACGAATCGGGGTTGGCAATAAAGTTCGAACTATTTTGGAGGTTATCAAGAACAACCAACATTTGTTTAATATTGTTTTGAATGTTCCGGAACTCATATTTATTCCCAGAGGAAAGAGACTTGCTGCGCCATCTAGCTTTGAATTGAAAGTTGATTGGAGGATGAGAATGGACACTGATTTTCTAGTTTGAATCAATGAGGGCTTTACAAGAGTGATCACGAATCCACATTGGGTAGAAACAAGAAGGCTTTGGGCCAGAGTGATGTTGAATAGCAGGGTTCAGCACCAACGCCCGATGGTCTGAAGCAAATGTGCACCATACTGCCCATTACCGCCAAGAAGCATTCTAACAAGACGAGAGAAACTAGAATTCTATCAACCTTTTTCTTTTACTATGTGAATCCCATATCTCTTATTGTTCCATGTTAGGGGGAACCATTGAAGGGCAAACAAAAAGACCTTGGTCGAGGAATCACAAGCAAGAAGACTTTGGTCAAGAACTTCCTACTTTACATGTTTCGTTGAGAATATAATTAAAATCACCCATAATCAGGAGATGACGATTTTTATCAACCACTAAGCCTTGGAGGAGGTTCCAAAAGATAGATTTGCAACTTGGGTTAGGTTCACCATAAATAAAAGTTATAAACCACGTACTAAGGATAAGATAGTTAGAGACTGAACATGAAAGAAATATTTACAGGAATTGAAAAATGCTAAATCAATATCTTATTTCCAAAAGAGTGCAAATCCACACGTTGACCAATTGCAGGGATTGATGAGCCATGTTTGTAGCCAAACTTCCTTTTTATATAGTTCATATGATTAGCATACGATTTTGTCTTGGAAAGGAACCAAATATCTGGATTGGATTTTAGGAAGAGCATGTTGAGATTTCAGAATGTTCGGGGGTACTTAATCCCCTAGCATTCCATGAAATGATCATGGCATCATAGGCGACCTTGCCTAGGTGGTCACAACAACCCTATCTGGATTTGCCAGATTGATAGTTTCTTACTGAGGTGTGGGAGGAATATGATCAACAAGTTTAATCTGAGTGGTCGTGGCATTGTAGGCTGGAAAACCTTGTGCCATCATGATGTTGTTTGTTCCAGGGACAGGTGTCGAGGGAGTTAATGAGGTGTTCTTGGAATGTCTAATAGAGTTGGTAATTTTCTTTACCTATCGCTTATTAATTGAACTCAAGGTGCCTGTAGTTGCAGTTTTGCTACTAGCTAAAATAATTGCCCTTTTGACCTCTTTCTAGGAAGGACGAGATTGACTGAGAGCTTCCCTATCTCCTTAGCAAAGGTAGAAACATTTTCTGCTTGAAATTCTTGTCGTCCCCCCCCCCCCCCCCCCCCCCCCCCCCCAAATAAATGCATTGAGGGGTGCAATGGAAATCAGTATCAAAGGAGGCGGATATGTTGGGTCTCTGGGATAATCTCTCAATAATTGTGTGGGTTGGATATATTTGATTGCATTAAATTTGATGGAAGTAGTTGGAAGAAAACCTGAGGTGTTATGGTATATAGTGTTCCACTTGGAACTAGTTTGGGATAATGCACTCATAACTTGGGTGGGCAGATTTGAGACTTCTAGTTAGGGAAAAGTATTTAGAGCAAGTTCTAAATTTTGGGATTGAGGTCGTGTTGCAGATGGAATATTGGAAGAGGATGGGACAATGTCATGCCCTGGTTTTCTAAGAAAAATTGAACATTTCTTAAAAAAAAAAAAAAAAACAATAAGTTTATGAAGTAAACAAAAAAAACTTAGTTGGGAAAATTTTCGACGATGATCACCTACAAAAGAAAAACTCCAACTCTGCAGCCCAAAAACTCTAATTTGAGAAATACTAATTGGTTACATTCCAATAAGAACGTACCCAAAAAGCAAAAACTCACTTGGGTAGCGAGTATGAGTAATCTCCATCTCTAATAAATTACTTGGCCACTGCGAAGAGGCGCAACTCATCATGTACATTCGTATGGTCGGGGCTACGAGTACAAGTTGCTTTTGGGGCACCCTAAGCAGCTAGGTCGAAAAGAACTAAGCCTAAATCTTGAGTGAGTCAGTCCACCTATCTACAAAGAAGAGTGGTCCTAAAAGAGGAAACAACATCACTCCTAGCAATCAAGCGACCTCCTTTACCACCTATTCTTCCTCTACAACCAAAGTTGTGTTTTCCTCTGAATGCCATGAAAGTGAGATAAAAGAAATGAGGTTTGGGAAGCAATGGTGATGTTGTAGATGTAAGGGGTATAGAACATAAGAAAGGGGAAAGGGATAATAATATGAGATTGGGTGAGAAAAAGTGTGGGTAGTGAGTTTGAGATTTGGTTCATAGGTCTGTTGTAATTCTTGGTGGTAGTACAACTTCATTGATTGAAGAATGGTTGATTTGATGCAGTTGGTTTAGTTTCCAGTGAGCGTAGTGAAAAGTAGCGTGCATTTTATTGGGAAGAGGAAAAGTTGCGACAAAGGATTTACCAGGTTTGGTATTATGGGGAAGGGAGAAAGCATGGAGAAATACAAAAGCTTGGCTTGAGACTTGTTGGTTCGAAAGAATTCTGCAAAAAAATCAAAAAATCTTAGCTCAAATATGTAAAGAGGGATCAATCCAAAAAAGGGATGAATTCTGGTTTTCAGGTTATCGTAAAACTCTCAAACTAAATCTAAGAAAGCCAAAAGGGATGGTTGTGTGTGCATTATCATATCATAAGAAGTAAGATTTGATTATCAAAGTAACAACCCACTCTTGTACCACTGTTATTAATAAATAAGTTGTGAGTGCAAGTCCACACTTGAGCTGTACGTGCATGGGACACCAATTGATGAAACCATTAGACTAAAAAAATGCTCTTAGAATGACAATCAATAATCATCAATCTTATAATCTTACTTCAATGATGATAAGTCCTAGGAGTGGGCACGGGACGAGATGGACCTCATCCCTATCCCATCTCGTTCCTCTGGGATCTGGTCAGATATACCTTATCCCATCCCAAACAGGTTCGGGACGAGATCAACAAAATTTCACCAAACAAAATAATACCAAAACATGACAACACCTTTATTATGCCAAGATATATTTTTATTTCGTATTTTAACAAGAACAACTTAGACAGAAATAAACCCAACCAATAGATGGAAACGAGAATGCATTACAAATGAAGGAATAGAAATCAAAATCCATTCTTTATTTTTATTTTTATTTTTATTTTTATTTTTATTTGTGAGAATCAAGAGAGTTAGGTTTCTTTCCCTTCCACCACCAAACACCAACTTGAAACAACCAAATTTTCCAAACCAAACATGTCCCTCAACGACAACAACAATTCCAGGCCCCAAAACAACGTCAATAACTCACCACTTAACCCCTCCGTTACTCTCCATCACGCCTTCACCGTCAAATCTAACCTCCGTTACACCTGCCCCTCCAAATACAAACCGCCCATCACTAACGTCGTCTTCACCTCCTTCTCTCCCAAACCCTAACTCCGTCTACTTCTCCGTCTCCCCCTCCAATGGCTTCCTGCGACGACGACTTCTCTCTCCTCCACCATCACCACCAACAACACTCCTTCGATCCTCACCGCTTCGAATCCAAATCGCCTCCAATCCAACCACCCCTTCAAACGATCCAACTCATCCAAAGCCCTAAACGCCTCTCTCTCGACGAAGACAACTACAGCGACGCTGCCTTCCCCTTCGACTCCTCCCCACCAACACAACCACCAAACCCTAACCCTAACCCTAGAACCACCACCAAATGCCGCGATCGCGACCGGACCGACGAGCTCAGCGACGGCGCCACCACCAAACGATCCAAATCTGAGTACAGAGTGGACTCCCGAAAAGATCGCGAGGAGTGGAGTGACACGGCGATCGGTACCCTCCTGGACGCGTACACGGACAAGTTCAATCAGCTGAATAGAGGAAACTTGAGGGGGAGGGATTGGGAGGAGGTGTCTTTGATCGTGAGTGAACGGTGCGACAAGTCGAAGAATGGGAAGAGTGTTGAGCAGTGTAAGAATAAGTTGGATAATTTGAAGAAGAGGTTTAAGGTGGAGATTCAGAGGATGGCTAATGCTGGGACCAATGTCAGTCATTGGGTTTGGTTTAAGAAGATGGAGCAGATTGTCAATCAGCAAGGGAATGGTTCTGCCTCTGCGGCGGCCAAGGTGAGCGTGTCCGATGACGATAAGGCTATGACTGCATCTGCCAACATGCTGAGGCAGGCAAAGAGGTATATCATTTACTTCTTGTTCTTTGTTGTAAGATTTGGTTTTGTATTAGTTATAGGAAGGAAAAAAAAAAAATCTAGGATTCATCCATTGTATCAGGCAAAATTTTGATATATGGATTTTAAAGAGTGACATAAAGGTCATTGAAATGAGTGGTTTACTCTAGAAAATGAGCGACTTTAATGCCATTTTTAGTGACTTCTGAACGTCGAAGGAGCCTGCGTCATTGTGAATGACTAGTTTCTTCTGTTATATACAACTAGTGTAGGTGAACTAAATGTAATCTTGTGTTTGTTTGTGACCTAAAGAACCGAGTAAGGAGGTATATGACTAAATGAGAAACTCAAAGTCACAGTTGCTCTTTCTCTCTCTATATATATAACTGATAGTTACATCTAAAGCATATCTTCACATTCTTTGGCCTGAGTCAGGCCGAAAGATCAATTATGCTTAGGATGCCATAACAGGGAGGGGTAGGTGGAGTGATGGAGCATGTGGCACAAGCTAGGAATGTGGAGTGGATTCCTTGCTTTCTAGGTATCTTAGACTCCACAATGCACTGTACTTCCAAAGGCTTGTCACTGAAACAATGAGTTGAAAACTTGCAACATGGAAGGGGAATCTTCTCTCAAGAGTGGGAGGGTGGTTTTTTGTAAAGAGTGTGACAACAAACAATCCCATTTATCGTATCTATTCTTTCTCCCATGGTCGTAACTGTTGCAAAAGACGTGGAGAAAATAATTTTCTTTGAAGTGCTTTGGATACAATAAATTTACCACGACATTAGATGGGAATTGGCGAGAATTCTTAAGGAGGTTTATGGGTTTCTTCAAGAAGATAAATGAAAATCTTTGGGTTAATTAGCAATACTCCTATTATAATCAGTAATTAGCGATGACCCTCTAGATATCATAAACTAGCGGTACCCCCTGAACTCACAGTCAATGATATCTAAATTTTCTTGTTGTGACATGGCTCAGACTAAATTTGAATAGAAAACAAGAAAGCAAATTTTACATCCCAGAAAATCTAATGGATGAAGAATGCAAAGAACACCTTGAGATTCGAGGCAGAACTATGGTGAAATTTAAAAATAAATTTATTTTGCTTGTCTTCTCCAATCCAACCTGAAACCCCAACCCAACCCACCCACCTCCATCACCATGACCACCACCACCTTGCAACAATTTGAATTGAATCTACCCACCCACTCATAATTTGAATCGGAGTAACAATGGGTCTCGCCCAAGTACTGCAACTGAATAAGAACACCATCCGAGTCTTCAAAAGTAGTCAATGGAAACATCTGAAGCTCATCTTGAACATCAGTATGCCTGAAATTCAATCCAATCAATCTCTTCACCTGAGATATTGTCGATTTTGGATTCATCATTGCAGAAGCAGCCCAGTCGCCCCCAAGAACCGTTGCTTCTCACTAAACGAAACCATTCCTGACATCTCACGTTTTGACTCATCATTCAACAACACATCAATACCTCGTTGCTTTACTGCTGGAATGATGCAATTCTCATTGAGATCGAGTATGAGGGGTTCATGGAGAAAAAATGGTTCTCCACCAAGTTCAGGAAATTGTAATTGTAATCTGGATTGAATTGAATCATTTGATTGGGTTGAAGATCTTTTGAAGAAATAAAGGAGAAGAGACAAAGAGGAGAGAAGGAATAGAGAGGTGGGGTTGGATTCAATGATGGAAGAAGTCAAAAAAGGTAAAAAGGGTTGGATGAGTTTTGATGTTTAAAGGGTTTGGTGAGTTTTAGAGTGTTTATTTGGTAGGGGTGATGGTGGCAGGTGGTTGGGTTAATTTTGAAGATGGGATGATGGTGATGATAGAGGTTGGTTGGTGGGTGGGTGGCTAGATTTAATTCAGATCGTTGTAGGGTGGAGGTGGTCATGGTGATCAAGGTGGGTGGGTTCGGGTTTCAAGTTGGATTGGAGAAGACAAGCAAAATAATTTTTTTTTTAATTTCACCATAGTTCTACCTTGAGATACGTTTGTATGTGAAGGTGTTCATTGTATTTTTTTGTCCATTATAGATGTAAAATTTGTTTTCTTTTTTTAGTTAGTGGAATTTTTGTCTCGACAAGAAAAATTAGACAGTTCATTGAGTGTGAGTTCGGGGGTAACACTTGTTTATGATATCTAGGTGAGCATCGCTAATTACAATTGGGGGGTATCACTAACTAACCCAAAATCTTTCGATGGAACAATTTTGGCAATAGAGTAAACAAGCTTGTAGTCTTTAGAGGAGAGTCATTGTAACTTAGTATGCAAGAGGTAGTAGTGGTGGCGACCTTCAAATCCTACCATTTCTAATTGCTCAAGCTTGTGGATAAGCATTTCCAATGCTCATCAAAACTTCTTAAAGTAAATTAAATACATCCATGAAAGGAAGAACAAATCAAGGACCTTTTATATGAGAAAAGCTCTAAAACAAATCAGATTGAGGAGGTGGGCAGAGTTATGATGATCTTGAATTTGGTGAGGGGATTGTAGTGGGAGGATAGAAATGGAGGTAGACCAAGTTGGGAATTTTTCGAAACACCCATGGAAATCATAAGAGACTAACCTTAGAATCTACCATAGGGAAAACTGTTAACTTTCAAAGGGATATATGTATCGAATGGGAACCAAAACGTCCTTGTGCATACGTAGGGTTCTCTTTCGCATACATGCACACACAAAAAAAGTAATAATAATAATAATAAATAAATAACCTAAGCTGAAAAGGTTGTATGATGTTTTGGACACACGGTGAAATAAAAACAAGCTAATTAATCCTCTTGTCTTGGCATCCAACATGGCACTTAGGAAGCATGACAGTCGATGCTACCATGCAAGTATTGATGTTGCTACTAGGAGAACAAACGGGTTTCACAAGGGTATTGGTTTGGTAGGTGAGTGCATAATTTAGTTGTCAATGCAACGAACACTTTGTGCTAGTTCATGTAATCCAACAATTGGAATTTTGTAGTTGAGTATCATGGCACCACATAATCTTACTCGAGAAGGCCAAGCTATGACTAGTGTAAGTACCTTGTGCTTGCTTTATCTAACCTTACTCGAGAAGGCCAAGCTATAATAATGTAAGTACCTTGTGCTTTTGCTTTTTCTAGTCTTCTCCGGTAAGGTCGTGCGATGTACTTAGCTTCCAGTTGTTGGATTAAGCGAAGGGGAGTATATGGATTTGACTACTCAAGATCTGTTTTTGCCCACCAAACCAATCCCCTCATGAAACACCCTTGTTCGACTAGTAGTTATTTATACGCTTATGCCATCCACAATTGTCCAGTACAATGTTCAAAAAGGCATTGTGGGAATCACGACATTTGGGGCATATAAGAGGCGGGGCTAGTTTCAAGGCGTAAGCTTAAAACTTTTCACTACAATTATTATTTTCTTTTTCTTGTTTTGCAAGTAAGAAAATCTTGTGAAAAATATAAAACATTGATCCTCACATAAGAGGATGTCTAGTTAATCACAAAAGTAAGGCATTGGACTTCATCTCAATCGCCAATGACGTCCCGCTGAATTCTATAAGTCGTCCAACCAACAAAATATTCAATTATACAATTTACAATATATCATCTATAAATATAAGCTAACACAAGTAATGTCATAATTTCGCTAGTGGGTTAAAAAATGTAGCATAACATGAGAATAACATAACATGGTCCATGATGAGGCATAAGCCTTAGGGTTTAGGGTAAAAAAATAGATATTGGCTAAAGGGACCAATTTTTAGTTTTGATTGCTCATTTAGGACCCCCTCCCCTAAGTTTCATTTACTAGGACCCTAGTAAATAAAATTATTGTTTATTAGTTCGTATTATTGTTTATTAGTTCGTTTGAGCTGAATAGTTTTGATTGCTCATTTAGGACCCCTTCCCCAAGTTTCATTTACTAGGATCCTAGTAAATAAAATTATTGTTTATTAGTCCGTTTGAGCTGAAATTTTGAGGAAATTAAGGACCATCATCATAAACAATGTGTCAAAGTTTCGGCTTGTTTCGACTTGTGTGCCTATCCATGCTAATTGGGTAAATGAATTTCTCTATTAATATCACAAAGTGAGCGAGGGCCCACCTTGGGCACGACACGATCGGTCAGCTCCCATTGTTCAAGACCACCCGCTTGTGTGTGGTCCTTAAACACTCACAAAGCCCGTTTATCAAGATATTTAATGGTGGGGCCTAAATACGTCTCTCGAGGAACGATGTCGTAATGGCCCAAAATTTTAACACGTTTGTAGTGTTAATCCATAATCTGAAAATTTTAGCTTATACGAATTAATAAACAATTTTTTTGTATGAGTGGGGTCCTTTTAGCTAAATAAAACTTAACTGGGTCCTAAACTGCGTACACACACACTCACTCACCGTAGTATCTATCAGGGATGAGGCTTAGCCTCAAATCATAAGCCAAATGGCATAAGCCTTATGCTTATACTATGAGGCTTACACCTCAAATCTTCGTCTTCCTTGGTGCATTGGAAGTGACTTAGCTTCCCTTATATCTGTTGTGTGTCAAGCTATTATATTCTCGAAGACCACATTGCTTTCCAGAACTAGGCTTATGGTTCATAATGTGATTCACCGTGAAAATTTTAGTGCTCTTTATATCTGTTATGCTTCAGTTAGAATCTTTTGTTGTATTTATATTCCTCTTTAATTACATGTATGGAATTGGTGGGTTTCAGATTGAGACTTTGATGTTTGTGTGGTCAGATTTCCAGCCGCAACAAATATGAATGTTGGCATGACAAATAATATGAAGCCAAAATCATTATTAAATCCTAGATGGCGAAGAGTAATTTTCAAAATTAGTGGTGCTGCATTAGGTGGAACAGGATCTCAGAATATCGACCCCAAGGTGTTTTGATAGCTCTCTGTTCAATCACATTTTGTTTTAATTTCTCTTAATTATAAAAAATTGGCATGTAAAATTTAACATTAGTTGAACTAACCTTTTATTTTTAGGTGGCTTTGCTTATTGCTAGGGAAGTGGCGTCGGCATGTCGTGTTGGGGTAGAGGTACTTTAGGATCCTTTTCCTATTTTTAATTGAAGATTACAAGTGTCAAGTGCAGCTTATAAAACTACCTCCCCCGTCCCTGCGTAAATTTGATTTATCAAATCTTTGCGTTATTTAACAGGTGGCCATTGTTGTTGGTGGTCGTAATTTCTTTTGTGGAGATTCATGGGTAACTGCAACTGGACTTGATAGACCTACAGCTTACCAAATAGGGTATGTAGTCAGTTTTTCTTGGAGTTTGGTGATGAAATCTTTTATCTTTCAGTTTCTATGATTGGAGCCAACTTTATTCTTTTGATGGTTTTCCTTTGTTGGAACCGGGCTCTCCATGGATAGGAGGTTCAGGCCTTAACTAAGAGATGGGTTGTAGTATAACATTTGCTTCTGTCGTGATATATTTAATATTTGTGACCGTGACCGATTACTCTTACCAAGTGTATTGATAGTTTAAATCTTTAACTACTATTGCATCTTGATTGTATTTTATTTATCAAGCAAGATCTTGATGCTAGGATATGAAGACGTGAATATCTTCTCGTTGAAATGATGACAGAATTACTTATGAAAATAATAGAACAATATATTTATTTCAAGATGTAGTGTTGTAACTTTAAATTTCAAAATAACATCATATTTTCTCCACCCCTCAAAGATGTTTATCTGCATCATAACATGAATCGTGAAGTATTTAGGTGCAGGGGTGAAGGTAGTTTGGTTTCCTCCTGGTGGTATACGTTGATTTTTCTGAATGCATGTGAATCCTTTCTAAGAATTTGAAAAATATTCTTTTAGGTGAATTGCGGATGCATGTGAACTTCCTATACGTTGTGAGCTTATATAATAAACTCTTGTCTTGCCAATTGACTTTGACATTTCAGTTGGTGTTTAGTTTTAGTAGTTTGCCATGTTGCCTTTCCTGGAAGAACTGTCACTAATTGCTTGTGGAAACCAAAACTGCACTAATAGGGGCCATGAGTTCACACAAACTTTTCAACTTTTTTTTTTTTCAATTAACAGTACAATCTAGTAGTTACTAATCAAGTTAAATTTTGAATCATGCATACGCTACTCCACCTGTACCTCCCATGCTAATAAAATATATGTATCACTTCTTACTCTAGACTACAGATGATTAAGTTACGATTGTTAGTTTGCACCTAACCATTTGGAACTTGTGAAACAATACTAGGATGATGGCAACCGTAATGAACTCCATATTGCTTCAATCAGCTTTGGAGAAGCTCGGGGTTCAAACCCGTGTACAAACTGCATTTGCAATGCAAGAGATTGCTGAGCCATATAGCAAGCGCCGAGCCATCAGGCATCTTGAAAAAGGAAGAGTTGTTATATTTGGTGGCATTGGTGCTGGTACTGGAAACCCTCTATTCACAACAGATACAGCTGCAGCTTTGAGAGCCTCAGAAAGTACGATCTCCCAAATTTTCTCCTGATTTAGATTTTATAATGTTCAGAATACTTCATCTTGTGCGCCCTCAATTTCTGTTATTCCTTTTCCTACTCATCAAGGTGATTGTGACATACTATGTCTTTTTTGCAGTTAATGCTGATGCAATCCTCAAAGGTACAAATGTGGATGGTGTCTTTGATTGCCATTCGAGAAATAATAGCAATGTGCCATTCGAACATATTTCTTTCGGGGAGTTGGTTTCTAGAGGTGTGACCTCTGTGGACACGATGGCTGTAACATTTTGTCAAGAAAATGGAATTCAGGTTGGTTCCGTTTCTTTTCCATTTATTATTCAAGGATTCAATTCTGTTCCCACTAACATATGTATGTTCTTCCCTTGCAGTTGTGGTGTTCAATCTGCATGAGCCAGGAAACATTTCACGAGCATTATGTGGAGACCAAATTGGTACCCTAATTGATAAGACAGGAAGTGTTAGCTGATGATATACCCGTAGCCACATCTTTTCTCATCTCGACACTAACTTTTCTGTGTCAAAAGAGCAGCAATTGGGTCCATTCTCGAAAGGAGGTATATGGCACCTCAAGGTCATGTATTATGTGAAGCCTGGAACTGATTCAGCCAGCCAAATGCCCATACGTAGACACTCCCTTTGTTACATACGTAACTATAAGATTCAATCCGACATGCCAATCATCATTTAGGAAGTTAGTTAGACTGTGTTTTATCATTCTGAGAGGGTGGGTTTTGCGTTGTTTAACAGTGGAGCTATGAAACCCCCAGTGTTCTTTGTATCCTTCACTTGCTGTATATTGTAACGGGGCCTTATTAGTGAAATTATTGGGGGTAATGTAATTGCAGCCACCATGAACCTGATACTTATATTTATGGGAAGAGATCATGAAAGCTATTTATAAGTACTCTTTCTCTTTTAGCGGACTTGATATAGCTATAAACGAGTCGATGCATTGCCTGGCAGTAATGGTTTACTGTTTGCATAACAAATTGTGATCGGCTGACTACTTCTAATTAAATGATTGCAAAGTTTTTGGTTCAGTGTGTAAAACACCTCTGAATCATACAATGTTCATTTTCAGCAACCTCCTGGGAAGCTACTCTGACTAGAGTCGTTAAGAGTTGACACTAACACTGAAAGATAAATACTCTGGATAGGGTTTTGAAAACCTAGATTTGCTCAATGGGGTTGGACAGAGCTTAATGGTATGCCCTATGGATTCCAATTGGCTTCTCTACAAGTTTTTGTTTTTGTTCGTCAGAAGAATTATCAATCTTATTGTGATACAATTATTGCAGCCATTGACGAGCAACAAAGCAAAAGTGTATCCTGCTGATTGAGTTTAACATAAGAAATAACTGAACCAACTCGTTGCTCTGACACAAATGTTTGCAATGAGATAATTACAGTAACGAGATACATAATCAAATCTAAAACTACCAAACTCGCAATGAGAATGAAAAGAGTCAGCGAAATAGTAGAGCAGCAGCAACGACAGAATGGTAATGGCTAGTGGGAGAAAAGTACTGGAAGGTTCAACAACTGGCACGAGCATCTTCAGTAGTAGTATTAGATGGTGAGAGCGAACTGCGAGATTCATCCTCCCCCAATGGCGTCATTGCGACTCTGATGTCCTCGATCATCTTTGTCACCTCTATCATGGTAGGTCTATTCTCTGGTTTCTTCACAACACAAGCCAGTCCTATATGGAGCATCGTCATAAGCTCCTCCTCAATGCTCTTATACCTCAAGAGTTCATCGTCAAACACTTCTGCTGTCCATTCATCCTTCACTACTGCTTGAACCCAACTAGGAAGATCCACAATTCCTTGATCCTCATCGTCCCCAGGTGATGGACATTGTTGTGATGGGGGCTTCCCGGTGAGCACTTCCAACACTAAGACCCCAAAGCTGTAAACATCAGCCATCTGAGAAAGCTTATTTGTCTCTGCTTGCTCAGGCGCTCGGTATCCACCTAATCTTGCTGTGGCAAGTACTGGACTGAGAAGTAAAGCCAACCCGAAATCAGAGATGCAAGCCACACCATTCTTGTCAACAAGCACATTAGACGATTTGACATTTCCATGAGGAATCTTCGTTGCACTGTACTCCACATGAATTCTAGCAAGCCCCCGTGCTGCTCCTAACACCAAGCTAAGCCTTGTTGTCCAGTCCAGCGGAATTCTTCCTGGTCCACGATTTCCTAATTGCCAATGAAAAACTCAAATCAGCCAAAGAACTAGTACACTACATTCCATCAAAAAAGGAGATAGAAAGATATACTCAAACCATGGAGAAGTGAATGCAGGCTTCCATTAGGAAGGTAGTCATGGACAAGAAGCTTCTCCCCCTTCGCGTAGTAATAAGCCCTGAAGCACGCAATGTTGGGATGCATTAGCTTTCCCATGACATCCATGTACCGTTCGAATTCCTCCCTTGTACAAGGATTCACATCCTTTAGCCTCTTCACAGCAACGGTACACTCCTCATCAAGCATCGCCTGGTAAACAGTTCCTAAACTTCCCTTCCCTAACATCTCCGCTGATGCTCTAAGCAAGTCTTCCAACTCAAACACCTTCCTTCTATCATAAAACACAAGCTTACTCTGGTCCCCTTCGCTATCTCTTTGATCCCCATTGCCACTATAAGCCTTCTCCTGACTACAACTGTAAGTATTCTCTCTCTTGTTTCTCCAACACAAATAAGCACCAACAACCAACATGAGTAGCACTACAGCCACAATATTCCCCACCACAATCGCAATGATTGCACCAGTACTTAGTCTTTTAGATGACGCCCGTTCTCCCATTTCAGCTTTGGGTGTCTCAGGAAAGGAGCTAGGATCTGAAGGAACTACGGAAAAGTTTGTAGTAGGACAAATTGGCAATGGGTTGAATCCACAAAGTCCTGCATTTCCAACAAAACTCTCCACCCCATACTTCCTCTGCATTCCTTCAGGCAAGTGCCCGGATAATTGATTATTAGTCAAGTTCAGTTCACTAAGATTGAGCAATGCGGATGAGAGATCAGGCACTTGCCCGGATAGTAAATTGTTCTGGAGACGAAGGGTAAGGAGACGGGTAAGATTGGAGATTTCATTTGGAACTAAAGAGTGGAGATTGTTGTTTGACAAGTCTAGACGAAGAAGGCGGTGTAGAGAGCCTATGTTGGGTGGGATTTGTTGGGAGAAGTCATTGTTGGAGAGGTATAATAGTTTGAGGTTGAAGCAGTTGGTGATGGGGAGGAGTGACCCATTGAGACGGTTGTTGTAAAGGTTGAGAAGGCGGAGTTCCGAGAGCCAGGCAAGGGAGTTGATAGGGCCACGGAGGGATAGAGAGGGAAGGGAAAGAGAAGTAACTCTTCCTCTAGTGCATTCGACACCATGCCATGAGCAAGTGTTGGTAGTGGTAGTCCAGTTTAGGAGGAGGTTTGAGTGGGTGTCTGCTTGTTGGAGGAACTCAGTGAGCGCTGCAGTATCGGTAATGGCAGTCGTGGTGGTGGGTTGGGTGGAGGAAAGGGAGGAGAGGAGGAAGAAGAAGAAGAAGAAAGTGGTGGTAGTGGTGGTGGGAGTAGGAGTAGGAGTAGGAGAGGAAGCCATTTAGTTTGTTGGTTCAACTGAGGTAGGCGGGAAGTTTTTTATTTTCTAGTATAAGTGCAAGTCAGCAAGTAACCCCATTAGGCCTCCAACTATGCTATTTTTTGGGAGGGCAGTTCTAAATTTATACTAATCTGGGTTGCCAGGAGTAACTACATTTTTTTTTCTGCTACAATTAATGATGTTATTTGCATTTGCAAATAAGTGAATGCACCATTCATTTGAAACTAGGGCTTAGCAAAGGAAGGTGCGCCTCGTCTATATAAGGGTAAAAACCATCTGAACCGCGAAGGGTAAAAATCCGGTAAAAAATCTGACGGATTGGATTAAACTAATTAAATGGCCTCTAATCCCATCTATACAAGATTTCAATCAAAGACAAGGAATCCTTCTTTAGATAAAGAAAATAACAAAAAGAAAAGAAGAAAAAAGGGAAAAGAGAGAGAAGTTAATTCCCCAACAAGATTTTGACCCTTCTTTACAACAAATGCAAACTGCTAAAGGTTGTGTGCCAAGATAAAAAAAAGGTGGTAAAGAAGGGGACAGATGCTGCAAAACTAGGTAAAATTGGGGCCAAAATCCAAATTATTTAAGGAATAACCTTCACTTTTCTTTTGCCATTGGCCCCAATAAAATGAGAAGCTAAGGTTGCTTTACAAAGCTAATATTCTCAACCATGATTCATATAAAGTCACCCACACAATTCTCGAGTAGAGTGGCTTTACATGCAGCGTCAATAGGACTACCCAATTAAATTCTGCTCAGATATATTAGTATGAAAGAATTCTTAGAGAAGCAGAAGAGTTGAGGTAAATCAAACTAGTAAACTGCTACTAGGGTTAGTATTACTCATGTGAAATCTGCTAAACAGTCTTGATATCACTTTAGAACTTCCTACTCCACACTATGCAACACCACCCAACAGAACTGGATACATTTGAGTTTGCAATGTTAAATATACAAATAACAATCAATTGAGAATGAATACAAATCTCATTGAAGAGATGAGTGCACGGCCGTGCCGCTGAAGTATGCTTATGGATGATAATACATGACAAATACTATCTTATTTCCGTGTTGAAGTGGCTAGTTTATAACTGGAGATATCAAACAATGAGATCAACCTTATTTCGCCGCCCGTGTAATAAATGATCGAATGGAAGCTCTAATTTCTATCTGTACCATGCATCAACTAATCTAGATTGATCAGTCCTTCAGCTTTCAGCATCTGCTCCTCTTGTGATCAAAACTCCAAGCTCCAAAATTTTGTTAAGACTCCGTTTAATCTATATACTCTAATCAGGTTCTGCGGTGAATAACTATATGCCGAAAGGCCTCCATAAAGACCTTTGCTGAGAACGTGTATACAAGAAGCTGAGAACCTCACGGTCAGGAGCTTCTTATTCTGATCTGAAATAACCATTGTAAATAGAAAGCTTATCGAGCGCATCAAAATCTGCTTTTATTCCAACAAACTGGCTTCTAAGTTGGGCACAACCAGCATCTGGCCACTTGCAACCCCCCTCTCTGGTGCGCAACGGGCAAAGTGCCTCACAAACCCGAGTGACTGGATTGTTAGCAACATCATCTGCCGCAACTGAAATAGACACAGAGATATCTGATTTTTTCTCACAGTACACTATACTGTCTGAGTTTCTTTCCTGCGGATTTATAAAGCTTTGCCGTAGCTCCGGTAAAGTGTTTCCAGTGTCCAAAGCACATGTATCAGTACTTGAGAATTGTACCTTGCATCCAATTGACTCTACTGCCCGCTTTATGGCAGCACTTTCCTTACAGGCCTTCCTCGCCACATCCATGGCCGAGCTTCTGAGCTGCTTCTCCTTCTGGACTTCTGCTGTTATCAATTCCATTTTTGCTGTGATGTCTTTAGCTTTCCTTTCCGCCACTTCTTTTTCCTGCAATTTCCACAAGCAGACACATTATCTACATTTCTAAGAACTCCAATAAGATTTCCCAAGCTCATTTCCAATATGTGAAACTTTATCTAAAAACTTGATGAATAGCAGCAAAGAATCCATGAAGATCCTGAACAACCGAGAGGTTGGATTCACCGTAAACAAACGCACACACTCATACTGTCCATATCAATCTACTACAGAATCT
This sequence comes from Berberis vulgaris, assembly GCA_963556465.1. Taxonomy (NCBI): domain Eukaryota; kingdom Viridiplantae; phylum Streptophyta; class Magnoliopsida; order Ranunculales; family Berberidaceae; genus Berberis; species Berberis vulgaris. Next base: position 6,748,293 of record OY747133.1, read on the forward strand.
GCGCGTTGGGCTGCCTAAAGGGCTTTGTCGGCCTAGCAACCACTGAGATTCTTGTCTAAGAGTGATTGGTCTGGGTGGGTGACTTGAGCAATCCACTTAGTAAGTCTGACCCTTTACAGCCATAGCCTATCTGAGGTGACATCATTTCTGTGGTGGTACATGTTAATGTATATATGGTGACTATTGTCTATATTTTGGAGAAGGTGAAGTTTCTACCATATAAATGGCATTTGAAATATATGCAAACACTGAAAGTTAATGCAAACATCCAAAGCAGATGCCCGGACCGAATGAGAAAATTGAAAACATACCTTCTGCATTTCAGAAAATTTTGCGGCTATTATCCTACAATGAGCCTCAAGCTCTCCATTCTGTGCTTCAGAGGGACAGGCCCACCGAAGATGGAACTGAGGCCAGAGAGTTGGGGCCAATGCTGCAGCTGGAGGTAACAATGGGCCATCATGTTTCAAAGGATCATAAAAGAGGTTATAGTGTGGATGAGATTTTCTTTCACTGCCACGCAAATCTTCCAAGTGTACCCACAAGCATCCGCAGGCATCAAAAACACCATACTGCTCCCTCTCCTTCTCACTGAAAACTTATCACAATCATTAGTAAGTTTATCATGTAACTTCATCCAGATTATTGCAAAACTATGTTTTTATTGCTATAATATTTTACTACACTTTCCAACTTCGTAAAAGAAAAGGAGAAAATAAAACAAAAGAAAAGGAGAGAGCTTAAAATATCACTGATAATCTAGTTGATTACAATGAGAACCCCGTAGACCTACATCATATTTCATCGTTCGATGACAAAAGGAACCAGAACAAACTAGTAAGACAAAAGAAACATCCTACAACCGCGATAAACTACTACTGTAACCCATACATACAACATTACAAATGAAATCAAACACGCATAACAAAGGAATACAGCCTTCTACCTCCTCCCACCCCCAGCTTAAAGGTTTCTTTGGCGCTCCTATTATCTACCATTGTATTCATTTTTCCTTTTAACAACAAAATGTCTATCTTATCTCAAAAAAGAACACATAACTCTTAAATTCCCCTTTCCAAACATCTTGCAGATCTGGCATTTGCAACTCTTATAGACATCCCCAACAGAGCATGGAAACCCCAAAATTATTCGAGGAGAAAAGATGCAACCCACAAATAAATTATCCACTCGTCATTTATCAACCCACGTGGCACGCAACTATCATTCATTTGTATACCCCTTGTACATAACACATCCCTTGTAACCGATTAGTATGACAATATTCCCATTAAAATTAAACTTTCTTTTGGTTGTCACCCTCGTAACTTAACACATCAAGCTGCTTGCTGGAACTGTACATATCTCTTTCCAAGATCCAACGTCATTCGTATATAATAACATCATTTTCTTGATATCATGCAGACAACTTACTTATGGATCTTAACACAATAAAACCAACATCAACTTTTTAGAAAAATGCCCCAAATGAAAATAAAATGTGGCAGATTTAGGACAAGGAAATTTGGAGAAAGAACATCATAAAGAAAGTACCTGTTGCATAAGAAGTTCCCAAAGCGACATGACAGCATGCAGTCCAAAAAATCAACCAAGAAACCCTGGATACCCAAAGGATGGAGGAAGTATTCAGCAGTTGTTCCCCAAAACAAACCAAACATGTCAAGTGTTGTTTCGCCAAAAAGAAATTCCATAACAAGTACATACCGAGGAAAATTCAAATGCGAAAGGATACATTCGTAGTAACTGAGAGACACAATCCACCCACTGTAGACAAAATACAAACACGGTAAGTGCAATCTGATTTCTAGTAATACATCACAACAAAGTAATTTTGAGGTATATAACCAATATAATACAGTGAAAGACGTGATTGCAAGAGATTGTGTGAAAGCAAGAGATGGACATGTAAAAGTAGGGATGATAAAAAACCGAACGAACCGAATAAACTGCCAGAATTGACCATTGCTATTTGATCTAAGTTACTCCATTTTTCATAATAAATGCATTAAAAAAGGTTAAGAGGTAAAAGTAAGTCCATTTGTTTGGTCAAATCTTTCTCCGTTCAGATAGTGACTTAAAAAAAGTTGAATTTAGATAGCAAAGTGAAGCTTGGCTTAATTTTTCATTTAAATAAAACTAGAGGCTGTTGTTTGATCTAATTTACTCCATTTATCATAATAAATACATAAAAGAGATTAGAGGTCAAAAGTCCAATTTGGTTTGGTTTTGTTTTGATTCAGTTCGGTTTGTAACATTTCGAAATTAAAGTAATCAATTCGGTTTTCAGTTTTAGATTAAAGAAAAAACTTGAAAACTGAACTGAGCTAACATACATATATACATCATATATATATATATGTGTGTGTGTGTACTTTTATCAAGTATACGCAATAATATAATAAAAAAATTAATAAAAACACACGCAATACTTTACTGTTTACATAGTTTTCCGGTTTGGTTTAGGTCACTTTAGCATATTTTTTACGGTTTGGATTTCGGTTTAATAAAATTTCATTTCAGTTCGGTTTGAATCTGTCAGAACCGACGACTGATATGGTTCGGTTTGCGGCTTACTGAACCATGAACAACCGTATGTAATAGAAACATAATGAAAATGGTTACTCCAATTTTGAGTTGAAAAGGAAATCACAATAGTTATTAAATCTGCTAGAAGTCACGACCCGTAAATGACATATATCATATTTGGGGAAGAGACTGGAGAACAGAAAGTTGAAAACGTGAAAAACCAAGGAGGTTCTAGAACTGACGGTCATCTATAATCTAAAGCAAGGACTACTACTATCGATATTTGGATGGACCTACGCATGTTTTATGAATGTCAACCGACCAAGGCACCTTGATAAACAGTATGCTAATTAAACCCTTTTCCTTTACTTCGACTGCATATGCAGCCTATGCACATCACACCAAAAATGTGGTATGCGGCATTTTTGAGAACAATTAATGGAAAGGGAGAGTGAACATATTACTTCCCATGGTCATCAATGGAGTGCTAAATCTCACAGCATGTTTCCCACAATCTTAAAAATATTTGATGTACATAATAAACAAAGAAAATACAGTAAATTATTAATTTACTTTTGTAACAATCATACCTGCAAAAATATAGGAGAATAATTGTTTGACGTTTGTGGATGTGATGAGCTTGTAGCTTGAGGTGTGAAAGGTGATCCTGATGGCTGGCGCATAGGTGTTGCTGGGATATTACCGTGTGAACCCTGCCGGGATAATTCTAATGGCAAGTTACTGTTTCCAGAGCTTGTTGGCATCCCCAATCGGTCTGAAAATGGATGGCCAAATGCAAGCCAATCTTTTTCCACAAGTGCCTGGAAATGAAACGTAAAACTCATTATAGAAATGCTGGTCTGGAGAAGAGCCTTATTTTATGATTTTTTATTTTAATCAACAAAACAAAATGTATTTCATTTCAATGTAAAGAACAAAAAGTATATAACTTGAGTGTTAATTGTTTGTATCTGTGCTTCTCACTATCTCACACCCCAATCAAACATACATGAGAAGTGAGTGTCCTTAAATATACCTCAGTGTGGCCCCAAACCCAAAGAGTGACCTTAACATCTATCCATAGGCTATGCATCCTTAGTTACACCTTTAAATATCCTATTAATGTCCTATTGTTCTTTTCTCTCCAAACCATCCATGCTAGAGCATGGAATAGTCTATTCCAGGCCCACTTCCCAATCAAAGACAGATCAAGCCCTCCCAAATTTGGATCAAACACTGTTGAAATGAAGTAGGAATGTTTTCTTGCAATCTGAACTCAAGAAGACATTCTCTCCAAATGCTACTGGTGAAAGGACAAGTGAGCAGTAAATGATCAATACTCTCTTGTGCATGGCTTGGTATCAGTAGTCCTCTTCTATTGATGATATCAATTGAAGAGAAGCCTCCCTTGGAGTGTGATCCAGAGAAGAAAGCCAGCTCTAGGAGGTACATCTTTTCGCCAAATCAGGTGGTGGAGCTTGTGCATTCTGAGTTCAGCATCAAAGAATTGGATGCCAGGCTTGATAATATCATAGCAGTCCTTTACTGAAAAGGAATTACCATGCCCTGTCCAGCACCATTTGTCATCTTCTACATCAAGCTAAAGTTCTTCAGTGTCATGAATAAGGTTCACCATTTGATGGACCTCACAATCATTTAGGTTTCTCGTGAGGTGAAAGTCCCACATAGTTTCAGCTCCTTCCGGGGCGTTGGAGCTGCAGAAATCTCTGATTTTACCATGCTTCCTATTTCATGATATGAACCTAAAACATTAACTCAACGACTAAGTGATCATAAATACAGTATTTTGATACAATTTTAGTATGGCATCCATATACCAGAGTTTTTCAAAGAAAGTTAAGAAAACAACTGGGCAAGAAATCAATAGAACATGGCCACTAAAAAAATTGAAGACGGCAGCATATAAGTGGCAGTTCAAACTTAATACCTGAAATCCCTTAAATGTCCGATAGTAAGGATCAAGGAGCAAGCTGGCAAGTGAAACCAACTGAGTAGTTCTATCCCATCCATCACTGTACACAATAAGTAGTTCTTCTCAATGGCCTAATACTGTGATAATAGAGCAATCACAGCCCTACATTTCCCTAACTAATAGTACAAGCATGTTTTTGTCAGTGATATACGTCCTTGCACAAAAATATCCAAATTATCTCCCAAGTTATGAATGGACCAAAATTTGTTAGGTACAAATATATAAAATGCATACAACAGACGGAACTTAAATACAAAATGGAAAGCAACTATTGAGAAAAGAATGAACATAGGAGATTTGAACCTGCAATGAACGAGAACAGAAGATGATTCTAAAGCAATACGAGCAGCAATCCAGGCAGAACCAGCTAGGACATTCTGAATGTGTATTAACCACCCACTATCTCCAAGGGTTGACACTGAAGCAGACATGCTGCTCAAGTTACCTCCACCCCAGGTCCATCCACCATTTCGCTATCGCAAATTACAAAAACAAAATTCAACGTTCACAGTATAAACAACAAAATAATGAACTTTCTTTCAGTAAGTACATCATCATTTCTGTATGATTTTGGATATATGATTTATTAACAAGAAATGCGAGAATAATATACATGCAAAAACGTTGAAATTTTTTTATGAAGAAAGGTGAAAGCGTGATATGTGGTATATCTGTGTGACAATTCAGCTGAGTCTATTAATGGGACATCCACTATAGAGAAAAAGACAGTTTGGATTCTTTGAGTTGTCCAAAGGATAAACAGATCCTATGATCAAGACTTGGAGCCAAGTTGGGCTCTGTGATTTGGTAGAGCATTTTCCCTCTCCCTCTTTGCAAACTAGCGTGTTTGTGTACTCTTTCTCTGCAATCCACTCCACCTAGCGCGTTTGCGTATTCTCTTTCTCTGCAATCCATTCCTCTTTTAATCAACAAGTCCCTAGTTGGGATATGCCCCCAAAGAATGCTTTTAACAAAGAAACAAATCTTGGGTAGGGATGGCAATGGGGCGAATTTAGGCAAATCCATCCCCGCCCCGCTGGGGATCACGGACCCCCGAATCCGCCCCGTATATCCGTTTACATAATTTTTCAAAAACCATCCCCACTCCGGCCGGGTAGGGATGGCAGTGGGGCGGATTTTCACGGATATTCGCCCCACCCAATCCGTTTGGGGCGGTTTTGGATATGCCTAATGGGGCGGATACGGAGATTCAAACAACATCCATTAAATATTCGGGGCAGATACGGATTTGGCCATATCTGCCCCACGGATATCCGTTTAAGTGTGGATATTACAAAAATACCCTCAACCCTTTATATGCTAGAAAAAAAAAAAAAAAACCTACACTGCCTCTCACCTCTCTCTCTCAATCACTTTCATTTCACTTCTTTTTTTCAGCTCCCACAAACCAGAGGAGAGCAGAGCTGCAGAGACCGTCCCTTCTTCTCCCTCAAAACAGCGAGCAACCCTCCCTCCCTTCGAGCAACCTCGCTCGGGCAACCTCCCTACGAGCAACCTCCCTTCGAGCAACCTCCCTTCGAGCGACCTCCCTGAGATCTGAATTTTATTATTTTTTTTGTAATTTTTTGTATGTTTAAATCTGACATTTTTTTTGTAATTTTTGTATGTTTTATCGAAATTTTTTTTGTAATTTTTTGTATGATCTGTTATAATTTCTGTGTAATTCTTGCCGTGTATATTTGTGTATGAATGAAGTTATTTCTAGGATTGATATGCTATTAGAGAATTTTTTTTAATAGATATTTGCGCGGGGCGGATATTCCCCAATCCGTGCGGGGCGGATATCCGCCAATCCGTGCGGGGCAGAGGTGGAGGTGGTTTTTAGGTAAATGTATAAACGGATTGGCGGGGCGGATTTGGGGATCCGTTAATCCTGACGGGGCGGGGATAGATTTGTTCAAATCCGCCCCAATCCGCCCCGTTGCCATCCCTACGGCCGGGTTGGCGGATATCCGCCCCGCACCAAATATCCGTTTTAAAAAAATTTTGTTCTTGATTTCAGCTGGTTTTTTTGAAATGAGAATCTGCTTGTATTCTGAGAAGAAGAAATCCTGATTAACCCTCTTTGTATGAACCCTCCTCTCATTATTTCGATATGTTTGTATTTTATATTTGTATGAGAATTTGCTTGATTTCGATCTCTGTTGCTGCTGGCGTCATTGTCTTTGAATGATTTTACCATGGTTAGACCACCCCATTACCACCACCAAAAGATGACCTAAAGAAAGAGAGGCCAGCCTCCAACCATTGCCGGGGAAGGCACATGGAGAGATCAGATCACCAACATAAACGGAGAAGATGTTCCATTACCAACATCGAATAGAGAGAAAGTGATCAGATCCACTACGACGAACTATGGGGGATGAAGAAATTTCTCTCAATTTTCCTGCCTGTATTTCTGTGTAAGCAAATCTCATCCTCTACTCCATGGGGATGAAGAGATTTCTCTCAATTTATATGTGTAAGCAAAGCCTCTGGTGGACGAAAGAGAGGCAGCTCTCCTTGGTCGTTTCAGATCTAGATGAAGAATCACCATCGCCAACGGCTGAGTTAGCTGATGAAGATCTTGGCTGCGTCTTTCTTCCCATCGACCAACCACTGCCAACGGCGGAGTTAGCTGATGAAGGATCACCAGATCTCAGATGCCCTGGTATCAATAGAGAGATCGAAGAAGAGCATTCCAGAGTGAGTGAGAGGTAGAGTGAGTACTGAGAGGTAGGGTTAAGGGTTTTTTTCTTTTTTATACGGTAAGGGCATTTCAGTAATTTTTATACGAACTGATATCCGCGGGGCGGATTTGTCCAAATCCGTATCCACCTCGAATATTTGATGGATGGTGTTTGGATATCCATATCCGCCCCGAAATCCGTTTAGGCATATCCAAAACCGCCCCAAACCCAAACGGAGCGAGCGGGGCGAATATCCGTGAAAATCCGCCCCACTATCATCCCTAATCTTGGGAGGGATATCCTTCCTCTAAAACTATAACTATATGATCATGGAAATTAAAAGTCCACCGTGTAAATGAATGCCCCAAAAGCCGCCCATTCTTCAACATTTCCCAATCCCATTTATCTCCTCCTAAGAGTGATAGCATTCAATGGGTTCACTTCATCACTTGGCCCCGACGCCTTCTCTCTATAACCCATCCTTATTTACAATACATAAATGTTGGATAGGTCACTTAAAGCTTCTCTACGCACCACAAATGCCATCCCAAAATCATGTGTTCACTCCCTCAGCACAACTTATTTATAGCCTTCTTGAATTGTGTGTGTAAGACCTTTATATGAAGTATGCACCGTCATCACACAGCTTTGCGATTCAGTTTCGGCTTATATCAAATTAAAATTAACAGATGTTGATAAAGGCAATTCATTTTTATCGATAAAGACCATGCAATATTTCCCTACCCACAAGAACAAAATATCTTTTTCCTTCAAGTCATTAAATAAAATAGTTGCCTGTTAACAGTAACAGACATTCCTACATATCAACATTCAACAATATAATCTTAAAGGCTGTAATTTAAAATTTTGTTTTATTTTTTATAATCATATGACTAACCAAAAATGATGACATCCCATCTGATGATGTTGCTCCGTAAGTATCTAGGTAATCCCTGAGTCTCATAATACTCTCTCTCATGGCATGAATGTTGTCTATCCCGAAGAAGACAATCTGTTGACATAGTCAAATTCAGATTCACATAATTATAGAACAGCACGATATTATGTGAGATGTTTAACTACACAGATGACATCTTAAACAGACCTCAGATTGAAAATAATGAGCAGACGACTCTGAACCACCTCCCATTGCACCATTAGCTAAAGCATTCTTTCTAGGTCTTGCATCAGCAATACAAAATTTCCTATGAAAAAAGGCACACCCGTTAGTCCGACTCCAACATCATAATAAGATTGAGAAAATTTTAATAACGCAAAAAATAATAATAAACAGCACATTATTAAAGAAAAGTAGACAAATTATATGATGTATATTTTTTGTCTGTTAGGGTGCATTTCCAAATACTGAAAAGGGCGCCTTTGATAATATTGAAGATCTATTGTTATACAGGGAACAAGGAATGAGATCTAAGCAAATGTAAGGTTCAAACTTTTTTGAGCCCAATCAAACACTTTGACAAAGTGCAACAACCATTAAGACCCTCTAGGAATCTTACCTAACAACAATGAGAACAGTAGGCATACAATTATATAATTGATGATAAAGTAACTGGCGTGTCACAAAACTGAATATAGGCATACCTGCGTGGTCCCTTAGCTTCAGTTGATTGAGAGCACAGTGCAGCGACAAGTTTCTCATCAGCGTTGCTGAGAACAATAAAAAATGGTGAATAAAAAACTCATCCGACACTAAAACCAATAATAATTGCACAAATACCAAACATTGGACTCCACAATCAACATATTCAATGTGGTCAACCTATATTATGGAGTTAAGGGCCTTTGAAACAAGCACTTTGTAATTTGCTGCAAGGCCTATCAATTTATTAACACAAATAGACACCTACCTTCTACTGTTCATCATGAGACCAACTAAAGGTTGGGATGAACGTGCAAGAACAGCTCCAGTTCCTACATCCCAAAACATAACTTTAGACAAACAGAACAGGTTGCAGGATATAATGCTTATCACAGTGTCAGAAACAAACCTGGATGGCACCATGAAACAACAGGCAAACGACACCTTGCCCTAAAGGTAGAAGCCTGTAGCATCTGTGCATCACTAGTATAAAAAACAACAGATTCATTAAGATGCAATGAAATTTAACCAAGATTACTAAAAAGTATTCCAAGTAGAAGACTGAAGAAATTTCAAATTCAGTATCTTGTAATCACAGACACGTGACCAGTATGACATTAAAATCTTTACCTTATACTTTTTGGAACAATCAAGGAGGATGGATAAGTTGGGCACAATGTGTAGTTGGAGTTTATGTTTGTAATTCTCCACCATTGATTTGAAACAGAATATGACTCGTCTTCAAAGGTACTCTTGGATCCTTGATAGAAGCCTTTCCCAAGAAGCCGAAAATATTCATTCAGTAACCGGACCTTTGGGTCCCCATTTTTGAATTTGGAAGGTCCACAAACAAAGGTATAAAGATCCCCTAATTGTAGCGGACTTGTACATCTCCACAGTGCTTCAAAAACAACGCGTCTCTATAAAAACAGACATTTCACTATGATAAATCTTATTAAGAAAGAATTGTCTCATTCATGAAGGCACTGAAAACAAGAGCTTGAACATGTATCAAAATTTCATCGATGACCAAAGATTTTCATGTATAATTTCCATTCATTATGTAATGTGGACATCATCCAATTTAGCAATACAATGGACAAAAACGAACACAAAGAACATTAATCTCGTACTAACTTTCATCTTTCATAACTTCAATTACATTAATCATGCTGAAAAATGCAAAAAGATTATGTCAATCGCATTCAAGAGATTATGCGAGAGGAGTCCTAATCTTCTATATTCTTTATTTGTTCATTCTTCCAATCCACAATAAAATAGGGGGAAAATAAAAAACCATGCCCACAGGTACACATGTTTTACACACACACACACAAAAACAAACAAACAAACAAAAATAAATAAAATCAAAAGTAAGTCCAAGGCATGTGTCATGTGTCATCATGTACCATGTTCGACACTTGTTTTTCTATCAATCAAAAGCAGGCAGCAGTACACTCAAAGAAGATCCCAAAGGAAACATGAGATTGAGAAGAAGATCGCTATAAACAAAACTACAGCTAAAAAAAAAAATACACCTTTAACAAACCTTCCTTGTCCGAGGACGAAACCCAAATACTATAATTCTCATGTCTTTGCCTGAAAAAATCAAGGCCAAAAAAGAAAATTAGATCTCACTGTCATTAATTTTTTAGAACTTCATAAGAGTAGCTAAGTGATAAACTAACAATATGACTATATCCTAATTTTACACAAAGTCCTAAGCCTAGGACATGCAAGGAGTGTGAAGCTATGCAACTATAATTTTTCTACTTTTAAGGACTTAATTCAGTGACCTAGAGTTGTACCAAAAGATTTTTATATGTAAGAGAAGATTCACAATCTATTGAAACAGAAAACAATTTGTTTAAGTGGAAGCCAAAGGCCCAGGATACAATTAGAAGGAATTACTAAACCCTCATAAAATGCTCCCAAGTTATAATGAAATTTGGGAAGCAGACGTCCCTTGAAAGAAAGTGCAGTCGGAAAAACACATGTAGCAAAACAAACCCAACACATCCATCACAATGTAAACCCTAGTGTCTGATGATAGCTCAAAACACCCTCTTTTGTTCCCTTTTTCCAAATAATTGAAACAATCGTTTATTCTCCATACCATCCCACTTTTCACCTTGGAGTGGGCTTGACACATCCAATCATGCAAAGCCTTTAACAACGACATTATTTCTACCCAAAACAAACATATTGTGTCAGATACTCGTGTCAACCCTCAAGGATACTCACACAGACACTCCATGCTTAGACGATCAAGTTTCTCACAAGAAGTTTCAGTTATTTACTACATATTATGGCAAGTTAGTAATAGATAAGTAGCAACTAACCTGCAAGTGAATGACTATGACTATATTTCAAAACTTATTGATGAATAAGTAAATAATACTAAAATGTATGCCCATGTCCCCCAACATATCCTGTACTGTGTTTTTTTGGACTACGTGTCTGACACCTCATATCCATGTCAAATAGCGATACCCATATCTGTATCATTGTCACGTAATGTAAAAACAAAATAGAACACAAGCTCAAATAAAGTAAGACCAAATAGTGCTAACAAGATTTCAATAAAGAAGAATAAGGTTCTAAACTTGTAGGTTTCCAAAGCTTCCCACATATAGGCAACACATTCCCCTATTCATACCCCATTAGCCAAAGACATTCCTAGTAGAAATCAATTCCAAGTCACCTCCCAAGTCAAAAGGTGGCTTTAGAAAGTACATATTTCCTTCAAACGAGCAATATTGGTATTGGAAATTTTCTCTAGCCTCTAGAAGAATCATTGCATCCACCAAACTATTGTAAATAGAAGAAACCAAAAGTCAAAACGACACATTCTTAACCACAACCACTTCCACCAATCTTCATCGTCACCTGGCATCATCAAAAGCAAAGTTCCATCAAAATTTTGGCTTCTTCCTCCTCCCATTCACTGAGAGCTCTTCGGAGGCAAAATTTCACCCATCCCCATTGGTATCTTGGACATTTCCCTTGACAATCAATGGAACTTGGAAAAAAAAAAAAAAGGAAAATATCCCTTTGACAGCCGTTGTTCAAGGAAATGAATAGCTGACACCAATTTTTAGCATCCACATGTGGAATGGGGAAGGACAATGGAAAGGAGCAATCCACTATTCACCAAACAATAGACATGCAGAATATCATTAACCAAAATAACTTCCTTTTGTGAAGGCTGTCTTTGGTTAGAACTTAGAATGTTGTACACGATTGAGCGTCATCTAAAGAATGCCACTCTAGATGGTGCGGGACTACCCCCAGACAGGGCTCCCATGAGAACACCAAAAATCCATCAGTTATATCACGGTTAGAAATTAAAAAATTAGGTAACTACATTTAACTGAAGTAGCATACCAATAATCTGAAGAAGTCGGCGAGATGGAGTCTTGTCTGATTGACGAGATGATGGTGGAACCTTCATAACCTAAATACCAATAGATACGAGTCAAAAATACAGAGAGGGGGACAACAATATGGCATGACAAGGTACAGATAATAAAAAACTATAGTGTATGCATATTGATGCTAGGCAGCACAGAAGAGTGCACATGATCCCTAGTGGTCAAACAATGTTTGTAAGGTGGCGACAACCAAAATAACCCCTGTATGTTGAGAGAAAAAATGCACAAAGTTAAGGGTTCTGCAGACTTACTAATTTGCTAAACTTCTCGATCGTTGCCAATGGTATTGTTCCAAGTGCAATAACGTCCTTAGTACCTTCTCTCTTCAAGATAAGCAGGTATTAACATGTGTGAATAGATGAATATGTAAATTAGGCTAATCTACAGTGCAATAAACTAAGAGACATAGTCATGGGTCTATCCTACTCATTCAGGAATCTTTCAAAGCACAGGCCACGTCAATAAATACAGAAATTCATATTGAATAAATGTCCCTTCTTTTTTCTTTTCTTTTTCAAGAGGCAACTCTATCGTTGCCAATACTTTTCCCTAATTGTTATTTATTGCTATTGCATTGACATATTTTTCCACAATACTACTTCGTCATCTAGAAGCTTTTTGTGACAATTACTGACTACATCACCACCATGTCATGGCCCACATGTCACAATTAGAGGCAGACACTATGTGCAACCTCTGCCTAACCTCACGAACTATACCAACATTTTCATCATTGCAATGGCATCAGCATCGATATGGATAATTGTGATTCTAAGGATTGTTCCAAAATGATGTTAGGGTCGGGTAGATGGGGGAGGGAAAGCAGAATATTTGTGAATAATCCTGACTCCTGCTGGTACCTATTGCAACTACAACTCTCGGAAACTGAAGGAATCGAGTGTTCATTTTAGAGGTTGAGCAGAAATCTTGAGGTGTAGTCACTTTCTTTCTCTTATTACAGAACTTTTAGAGAAATATTATGGTCCAATACTGCATTTATGGAAAAGTGCTGGTGTAAACAAGACAAATGAAATGTCTACAGTCCCATGATTCATAGGATTGTATAGCAACAAACCATTCAGTCTTCGCCAACTCTTCTTAGTATTTACAGAAAAACTACTAGTGGTGTAACATGTCACTTACCACAAAAAGAAGACGAAAATTGGTAACTAGCAAGGTCCCTGCTTCATCAGTATTCACGAGAACAACTCCAGGACTCTGAAAGAAAATTTAGAAACACTGAGCTTAATATGTACATATACAACATAATGCAAGGGATAATATTGTAATGGCACATACAGTAGGGAAATTTTTTGGAAGCTTATGGAAGAGATGGTAAGCTTACAAAATAAGGCTCCTGCCTCTTAATATGATTTCAGCTTACTTTAGTGTACTGTACATATTCTCGTTTAGAGCTTTCAAAGAAATGTCTCCTTTCCTCAGTGATTATTTTTAAAGTCTTCTTCCTGCTCCCTAACTCACCATCTTTTATATTTTTCATTGTTGGAAAAAGTAAACAATAACTAAATAAATAATTACTACTACAGCGCCTTGAAGCACAATGAGATTTCACTTGTTGTTCATCAAGTGGTTGGTATCTAAACTTTTATTGCTCTCCATGGTGCTTGCGAACTAATAAGTTTCATGTTACGTTCATTTGAACTTTGCTCGATATGTTGCTATGCGACCTTATAATGCAAATGCATTCTGGCTCAATTGTTGGTTTTGTTTCTTTGCTGGTTTTGTTTCTATATTCTTAACTTATCCATTAGACCAACCCAGTTTGTTCTTTGCACCTAGTTTTGGCGAAGCAACAATATTTTGATTCATCTTCTTTTCCGAGGATTTCATAATTGGATGTTGAACCCATTTCACTTTTTTCAAATACCAAGCAAAAACACAAACTGAAAACCCACTACAAGCTGTGCAAGGCTTCACCCACGATCTGACTAAATCACCCAAGGATACATTACAATCTTCAGCCTCTCCAAGAAACATATTCATCTATATTACACTCAATCTCAACCAATATCAACATGGAGCTCGGGCGCAGGCCCCATTGAATCAGTTTAACTAGTGTATGCCAACGCACATAAATCGTTACCTTTATAAGCACTATTTCTCTATAACACGCAGCAAACCAAATTCAAAGAGCTGCCCTTTCATATCAATCACTTCCAAGAACTGTAATATACAGACTTGATAATCAAATTGAGAGCTAACATGCATTACCAACTCAACTCAACACCAATTCAAGTCAACTGAAATTCAAACAACCAAAGAAGCCAGTTTTACCTCAACTATAACCTCCTCAGCTTCAAATAGAAACTCCCAGAATCCATGAAACACCGACCGCGACGTCGAAACCGACTGCAAACCACTCAATCAATCAGTAAATCAAACACGTAGACTTGAAGAGTCGCTAATTGAAACTCAAAACCCTAGAAATAGAAAAGCGAGCAAGCAAGAAGAAGAAGAATAAGCGTCTGACCTCGACTTTTGTCCACTCGAGAGCGTCCCAACTACCAGTCCCTTCGAGCTTCTCAGACGACGAGTCGGAGAGAGGGTTGGTAGTCTCGCGCAGCGATCTTGATCGGTACACGCTCGAGCTTGGGCTTCGACTCGGTGAAGAAGAAGAAGAAGCCATTCGCGGTTGTTGTTCGGAACCGAAAGCGCGAGAGAGGAGAGGAGAAGATGAGCTGCTGAGATGGTTTTGTGTCACGTGAGGTTTTATGGTGAGGAGAACACAAGCACCAATAATACCAACTGGTTCTTGTTGTTGGTCCTGTGAAACTGAAAGGATGGAATTTGATCTGAAGCGGTTGGGCTTTTTCGGGGGTTGGGTTGGGTTGGGTTTGATTTGTTGGTGGTGGTGGTAGATAGATACACACATGCTGGGTGTGCGGATTATATTCTTGTTAAGAGCACCTTCTATAGGAAAACTTAAAAAAGGCAAAGACTGTGGGTGGATTTTCATGCTCCAATGATTCAAAACTTCGGAGGATAGGCTTGTTCATCTAAGTGTGTGTTTGGTTGCATGAAATCATATACCATGGGAATCCATGAGGGAATGTGATTCTCATGTTCACGGGACTTTCATTCTGATCACAAATCAAATAGTAGATGTGGAGTGATACATCAATTTAGCCTAAAATGTAGGGGTCCCCTCATGAATTTTCATGGCATAGGATTCCATGCAACCAAACAAGCCCTAAGACTGATCTGCATGCCTAACCCAAATGACTAATTTGACAATTTATCTAACTAATCGATAGTATAAAAATGGTTATATGTCACCCCCAAGTTATTTTTGTTAATCTTTTTTAGATATTGTTAAAGGGAGTTGCTATGTATACCCAACTGTTTGGCTCGATGCTTTCAGCTTCGTTTTTTAGATTTAGCTTTTAAAAATTACTTAGTGTACCCAACCACATTTTATTAACCCAAAATACTCTAATTAATTACCAAGAGAATAAAATTATTCATACTGTTGATTGAGGATTTTGTAGAAATGATTTCCATTATGATTTTTTTGATTTTACATGCAATTTTTTCGACTTTGTTGTAATAATTGCAACAATTGTTTAAATCGATGCACTCACTTACATATTTATTTATTATTTTTAATATGCATTTTTTATGAACCTTTTTTGTTTGATGAACATATTATACTCTTCTACAATTTATTTTAGATGCACAGAAAATAGAAAATTTGTTTGCAATGTGATTTTATAAGATTTTTTACACAACTTACCAATGTGTTTTTTATTTATTGTAGAACTTGTGATGATTGTTTGTATAAAAAAATTAAAGTTAAGAGTTTGTGAATGAATTTTAGTTTTATCGATAATATTTATTTTTGTTATTTCGTCAATAACAAATTAATGCTCACAAAAGAGAAATTTTAACCACCAAATAATTTTATTCATAAAAATGGTAAGTCGGTGTTACATATTTTAGGTTGATGCAACAGAGTCAAAACATCACAAAAATTTGGTGCAACAAAGAATTGGTGCAATCGAGTTAAATAGTCGAATACATGTAGCAACTCCCTCGAATCGGTCTACCTTTTTTTTTAACTTTAGATTAACTTGATCTATTTCACTGTAGAACGGCAAATATTATTGACATGCTAAATAAATCTAAAACAAGGTGGTTAATCATGTTTTGCAATAAAACTATCGTTTTTTTAAATCGTTCACTTTTTTTTATCTACATTGCTAAATATCTTTTTTTAAGAAATGCATCATCTCACCGGATAAAGTTATTTAATAATTTGTGTTTATGAGTGCATGTTTAAAGTTTCAAGTTAAAAATATAAAATCTTATGTTACAGTCTCAAAATTTGACATCGAATTGGTCCGCTTACTTTAAATTTTTCATTGAAAATGTTATTCATTTTATTTTATTTTTTTGATCGTAAATATTGTCACGCCCCGCTCATAGGGAAAATTGTGATTGTTAGCAAGATTCCCGACAAACGATACGTGGCATTCACATGCAGCCATATTCTCACATACAATTTCTCAGAGCAAAAAAAATGTAGATTAAACAGAACTCCAAATATACAACAACTCCAATGATCAAACGTTGTCCCCAAAAATTCACACATCGTAGCTAGTACATTTGGAGTATAGCTAATACATTTTGTGTATGTAATAGCTATGGTGTGTGGATTTTTGGGGGAGATGTTTGATCATTTGAGTTGTTGTATATTTGAAGTTTTGTTTAATCTATATTTTTTCCTTTCAGAGAAATTGTATGTGAGAATATGGTCGCGTGTGAATGTCAAGCACTGTTTGTCGAGAATCT
Organism: Berberis vulgaris; assembly: GCA_963556465.1. Lineage (NCBI taxonomy): Eukaryota > Viridiplantae > Streptophyta > Magnoliopsida > Ranunculales > Berberidaceae > Berberis > Berberis vulgaris. The sequence goes on from OY747133.1 coordinate 6,765,366, forward strand.
CTCTGTCAGTCGCGAATTTCCATATGAGCGGGCCGTGAAAATTTACCCCAAATGATAAATTATTTTTATAAAACTATTCACGTGAAAGTGACTCGCATGGAATAGCTGATAGGGGCATAATTAGTCTATTTTTAGTACCATATTTCTATATATATTTTTAGCTATTACTTGTTAATTATGGTAATAATTGTTATTTTCATGTTTGTGTAGGTTTCCAATTACAATATTTTAAAATAGAAGCAACTTGGCAATTTAGGAATATTAATTGCACAAGAAATTCACACAAAGCAAAGAAACCATACTAACAAGGAAACCACACCAACAAGGAAACCAGAGAAAGAGGAAAATAAGAATAAAAGGGGGAAGATACCTGGCTTTGATCCATCCCATCCACAGCCTCCACAACAAGCCCTAACCCTCGTACAGCCGCAATCCCTCACTGTTTCGCACCCATCCAGCAATCGCACCCATCCATCATCACCTCGCCAAACCCTAGCCGCCGTCCTCACCCATCATCAACCATCTTCACCGCCCTCATCCACAGCCACAAACCACCACCGTAGGACCCTATTCATCTTCTCCTCCTTACAACCACAGTCCCTTCTTCCATCATCTCGCCACAGTCTCTCTCGCTGTCCCCTGTATTCGCCATCTTCACCGTCCGCATCTCCTTCTCACCTGATCTCTCTCTTAGCCGATCGTCGTCCCTCCATCGCCTGCCTCATCTCTCGCAGTCTCTCGTCACGCACACAACTGAAGCAGCGATTGAAGAAGGGAGCTAAGGAAGCATAGAACGAGCAAATCGCGCGAGGAGGGTGAAGGATAAGTTCGCGTTATCGCACCCCACTTCTGCTCAATACCACCACGGATCAGTGTTTTGTTTTCATCTCTAAACATCTCTTTCTCTTAATTTTAGTTTGATTATTGATTATGGATTACTGTTTGAACATAATTAATATGTCTAGCTAAACTCCTCTTAGTTAGGGGTGGATTCGAAGCCCCGAACATGTGCTTTATAAATTAATTGAATTTAATCTTCCTTGCTATTAGTGATTGTGTTTTGCTTAACTGCTTTATAGAGAACTTTTCTTTGTATGTTTGTTAAGGTGGCCAACTTAGTAAGCATGCTAGGATCTGGGGCTAGAGTATAGGAGAATTTCACCTAATTGTTATAATCTTATATTCACAAGTAGTAAATACCAAGGAACGTTGGTAAGGTTAAGTCAAAACCTAGGCAAGAACAAGATGCTGATCATACTTGTAATTGTCTAGTCAGTGTTCATATTTTCCACAAAACTTAATGATCTTAGATTGCTATTTAACTTGCGATTCCTGTTTAGATAGCATGATAAGAATAGTTTGAAAGCGACGCTTAGTTTAATTCAACGAACTTGGGAAAATAATAAGATTAATGCAGTGCGGTCACGGTTAGTCTTGAGCATTGTCTCTCACGAGTTAGCAAGTGATTATTGAAGATTAATTTATAAGCATATGTTTGGTGTGTGGAGATAAACTCTTAGCTAATTTCTCATCTTTGCTATCTCTTTAGTTTATTATCTTTACATTAATTTTCGTAGTTATTTTCATAATTTAATTTAGAAAATCAAATCCCCTTTTATTTAATTAATTAGGTTGTTAGTTGTCTTTTAATTATTATTAGTGTAATTAACAAGCCCTCTAATCCCCGGTTTAGAACGATCCCTACTTATTCTATACTACAAATCACAAAGCAGGGTATTAAGTTGTGTGCTACTAAAATAGCGCATCAATTTTTGGCGCCGTTGCCGGGGATTAGAAAAGTTGTTGATTACTTACTTAGTTTTTATTTATTTATTTTTATTTTTATTTTTATTGATTTTTTCTTTCGTTCTTTCTTTATCTCAGGTACCAGTTCATGCACAATAGGAGATCCAGCGAAAACTTAGTAGAATACGATTCAGAGCCTGAGAAAACATTTAGAAGACGAAGAAGAGAAACAAAAAAACTACAAACATCTAGCTTTGAATCTGAATCTGAAGAGTTCGACATGGGAGATAATAGATCTATTAAAGAACTTTCGGCATCCACCTTGGACAATGCCGCACCCTTGTGCATTCAGTATCCATTAGCCGCGCAGGACAAGACTGAGTCATTCGAGCTGAAATCCAGCCTCCAATAAAAAATAACAAAAATACTGTTATCTCACATTACTCACACATCAATAATGTCAAATTTATATTTTTATATATATATATATATATATATATATATAATTTACATCATAAATAATAATAGATATTAAATAAATAAATAAATATTAATTTTTTGGAAGGCAAATAAACATTAAATTTCATTTAGAATTAATGATTCATTCATCTAGATTTCATTTACAATTTCATATACATTGATTTAATTTCAACACATCCTAAACTTTAATTTAGAAGAGTATTTTGATTAAAATTAATAATAATTATTTTTAAATAAATAAATTTAGGACGTGATAGGCGGGATTGAAAATCTTCATCCCGATCCCATTTCAGTCTAAATCGATACGGGATGGGATCGGGATGAGTTTGATCAATTCCAAAAGGACCCAAAAAAATCAGGATTGGTTCGAGATCGCGGGATGGGATACCCACCCCTAATGGACAACACTCCACAAGGAAAGAATCTCCCGCAGATCTAGGAGCGCAAGTCGTGTATGAAAATTCTCTTACGTGGACAACTCCTAACAAGGAAATGATCTCTAGCAATATATATTTCCCTAAACCACGCCACCAAAGGCCTAACCGAACAAGGATTTTCGCATGATAAATAGAATACATAGTTGATGAACAGATGTACGCTACAAAATCCAATTTTCAGCATTACGCTTTTATCAAACCTTGTCTGACTTAAGCATTAAAGTATCATCGATCGCCACTGATGCGGGCTTAACTAACCTAAATAAATAGGCTAATTTAACCCACTTGTAATAACCGCAAGTGCACGGTGTCTAACTGGTAGACAACAGCAAGTACGGGTCGATCCCACGAGGAAGGTGGTTGCAATTGAATTTTATAATTTAATTGAAACTAATTTAAAGGATAATGGGTTACAACATTTTTAAAACTAAACTAAAAATAAATTAAAAATAAGAGAAAAAATAAAATAACAGAAAATGTGGATTTTATGGGCTTGGACTCACCAATGAGTTAGCAAAAATTATTTAAATCTAAATTACTGAATTTAAAAACGAGAAGCTTTAGGGATGAGAATCTCTTGCTTACACCGAATATGTGATCGTTAAAATCCAATTAAATTAAATCATGTTTCTATCAAACATTAACAAAATATTTCAAGCAAAAGCAATTTATCAAAAACTTTCAGAAATAAATTATAATTAACAATTAAGCACACAATTCAGTAAAATCAATCACAATAAGTTATACAACCCATTTAGTTTATCGCAAACTCGATGTGGTGGTACTCAGCAGTTGGTCCGAACACGAATCCCTAGAAAATGAAGTACAAAAGCTCTGTAGTGGTACAGAGTGGGAACCGGGGGTGCAAATAATGAATATTAGAGTTTAAATCATTCCCGCGCCTCTGTTACAATGCCTTTCGTCTCCAACGCGACAGCGCCGCTCGCGGTGCTGTTTTTCACTCCTCCCGAGCGTCCTCCTGCTCCAACCTGGTCCGGACCTGCAAAATAAATAGAGGGAGGGAAAATCAGTGAGAGAAGTGTAATGAAAACTCAAAAGAAATCAATACAAAGAGCGGTGGCGGAGCCCTGTTTTTGCTCCTGTCGCAGCGGTTGCATGCTGGCTGACGAGCCGCTTGCGACGGTGGTCGTGAGAGAGGGATGCAGGAAGGAGCTCGAGATGAAGAGAGGCCAAGAGAAGAGGCGGAACAGTGGCGGCGGTGAGGCTCTGTTTCGCAGCGTGGTGGTGGTTCTCGGTCTGTTGTGATGCGGGAACAGAGAGAGCGAGGTGGAGGAGGGATAAAAATAGGAAGGAAGGCCGAGAAAGAGGAGTAAGGTCTGTGGCGAGGCGGAGGTCTGACGCGAAACAGGGTTGTCACTCCCCTGTTTCGTGGTGGTGGTGGTGCTCGGGTGATGGTGGCTGAGAGAGAGATAGAGACGACGAGATGAAGGGTAATGGTGGTGGTGACGATGCTCGCACGGTGGTGGGCGGGGTGAGGTGGTGATGGTGGTGACTCTGGTGTGATGAAAATCACGTTGTGAAAGAGGGTTTAATTTTCTGTAATTTTTCTTTTCCCTTCTCTTCCTCCCTTTCTCATCCATTTAATTTTTGTATTTAAAGAGAATTAGGAGAAAATGAATATGGACAGGTTCAGGAGAGTGTTCAATGAGTGATTTAAGGAAAAAAAAAATTAGAATCTTTGGTGATTGAGGGAATGTGTCTAGGGTTTGATTGGGCTTAGCATTGGATTTGGATTTAAGTTATGGGTTTGATTTTGGGTTTATGGGTTAGGTTTTAGGTTTAGGTTATGGGCTTAGGTTTTGGGTTTAGATGTGTGACCCTCTACTTTGTACCACCGCTAGAATCGACCAATTGTCGTTCCTTAACTTGTCGCCTTAATATGATTTCATCATTTACGCTCAAATTCCTGCAAAGACATGAAAACGAAATAATTACTATAAAATATAATAATCGAAACACTAACATATATAAATTGAGGGATATATTATGTAATAATTATGTGAATATCAGCCACAACGGTGATTTTTGGCTCACGTGGGTTCCCTGTGCAAGTCAAGGTCAAGGATAACAGGATCTGACACCATCAGTTTGGCGTTGTTCGTGGGGAGCGACAAGGTTTCTAAGAAAACAATGATATCACCCTTCCTTACAGTCTCGAAAAGATAGTTACCACGAGATATCGCAATAATTGAGACATAGTTGAGCCCTCGAACGCTCAAATCGGCGGAGCGCCACTGTAACGACCTGATCCGCATAATACGATATTGTCCGCTCTGGGCCCAACCGGCCCGCAAGGCTTTAAAAGGCCTCGTACTATGGGGATCAAACCTCGCACATATATAGCACATCCCCCTTCCACACCCAGACGATGTGAGACTATCTTCCCCCTTTGTAGCTTGCCAACCCTCTTGGGTCTGGGCCTATTGGGCTCCAACCCCCACCCTCCCCCTCAGGTCCGCTTACACAAGGGTCTCCACAGCCCACCCCCTTGGGGCCCAATGTCCACGTTGACACACTTTCGGCTGGATTAGGCTCTGATACCATTTTGTAACGACCCGATCCGTACAGTACGATATTGTCCGCTTTGGGCCCAACCGACCCGCACGGCTTTAAAAGGCCTCGTACTATGGGGATCCAACCTCGCAAATATATAGCACCTCCCCCTTCCACACCCAGGCGACGTAGTACTATCTCCATCCTTTATAGCTTGCCAACCCTCTTGGGCTCTAACCCTCACCCTCCCCCTTAGATCCGCCCACACAAGGGTCTCCACAGCCACCAGTTCTGATGGCACCGACACCGTGGAGGGAACAACTTCGAACCCCCGTGCCGGCAGTGATGCGGATTTAACTAACCTAAATAAATAGGCTAATTTGACCCACTTGTAATAACCGCAAGTGCACTGTGTCTAACTGGTAGACAACGGCAAGTACGGGTCGATCCCATGAGGAAAGTGGATGCAATTAAATTTAATAATTTAATTAAACTAATTTGGAGGAAATGGGGTTACAACATTTTTAAAACTAAACTAAAAATAAATTAAAAATAAGAAAAATAAAATAAAATAAAAGATGAGTTTTGTGGGCTTGGGCTCACCAATGAGTTAGCAAAAAGATTTAAATCTAAATTACTGAAATTATATACGAGAAGCTTTAGGGATGAGGATCCCTTGCTTACACCGAATATGTGATTATTAAAAGTCAATTCTAATCATATTAAGTTTTTGTCAAACATGAACAATTTATTTCAAGCAAATAAACTTTTACCAATCATTAAGTGTCTTTTTAGGGCACACTTAATCAAAGTTCAAGCTTAATAATTTTTAGCACATGCTTTGAATATTGATAAAATGTTAACCTAACTACCAAACATATCAATTTTTAATCGAACATGAAAGGTGAAAGCAATTTATCAAAATTTTAAAATAAATTGTAATCAACAATTAAGCATTTAAATCAGTAAAATAAATTAAAATGCATTATGCAACCCTTTTGGTTTGTCGCAAACTCGATGTGGTGGTACTCAGTAGATCAACAGGTGGTCTGAACACAAATCTCGAGAAAATGTTCCCAAAACGCTCTATGGTGGTACAGAGCAGATCTGAGGGGTGAATAGCCAAAAATCAATTGACTCAGTCTCCCACCAGAGGAACAGTGTCCTTCGTCTCCAGCGCCGCTCGCGGTGCTGCGTCTCTGCTCCTCGCAAGCTTCCTCGTCCTCCAACCTGCTTCGGAACCTGCAAAAGAGAGAGAGGGATGGAAAATCAGTGAGAGAGGTGTAATGAAAACTCAAAAAAAAAACAGAGAGCGGAGTGGAGCAACTGCCCTGTTTCAGTGGCAGTCGCAGCGGTGGTTGTGCTCCGCTAACGTGCCGCTTTGTGGTGGTTGGACGGTGGCGGAGAGACGAGAAGGAGGCCGAGACGAAGAAAGGATAGAGAGGAGAGGAGCAGGGTCTGTTTGGCTCTGTGGCGAGGCGGAACAGAGTCGCGGTGATGATGTTGGCTCACGACGTGCTGTCCGGAGGTGGTGGTGGTGATCGGATGATGGTGGTTGATGGATGATGGACAGGGAGAGGGACAAGAACGGTGGCGGAGTGAAGGTTTCACGCGAAACAGGGTTGTCACCCCCCTGTTTCGTGGTGGTGGCGGTTGTGCTCGGTGATGGCGATTGTGCTTGTTGGACGGTGGATGAGAGAGTGATAGATGGATAGGTGGTGATGGGTGTGATGAAAAACACTTTGTGAAGGAAGATGGTTTGATTTTGGCTATTGATGCTTGATTTTCTTCTCCTCCTCCCCTTTTCTCACCATTTTTCTCTTGTATTTATAGAGAATGGGCGCAATGAATAGAGATGAGATAAAGGGATGATTCATGGAGAAAATCAAGGTATAATTGAGAGAATATTCTTTTGGTAGGATTGGGCTTGGGTTTATGGGTTAGGTTTTTGGGTTTAAGTTATGGGCTTGGTTTTGGGTTTAAGGGTTTAGACATGCGACCCTCTACTTTGTACCACCGCTAAAGTCGACTAATTGTCAATCCTCAAATTGTCGCCTTAATACGATTTCATCGTTTACGCTCAAATTCCTACAAAGACATGAAAATGAAATAATTACTATAAAATATAATAATCGAAACACTAACATATATAAATTAAGGGATATATTATGTAATAATTATGTGAATATTAGGCAGCAGCCGCGACAGACCCTAGGGTGAATTTATTGTCAACCCAAGTGCAACAAATCGCGTGCAGTGGAGATACTAACTCAGCGAAACCCTCCACTCGCCGAAGGAGACAGAGAGCCACAAAGAGCCCCGTTCCCAGAAGACACCAGATAACACGTTCAGGATAGCCATTTTGCCATGTTGGCTCTCAGCGTACCAATGGTGGAAGAGCGGCCTACGGAGACCTGACGTCTAAGACCGATAAACCCACTTCGCAGAATCCCTTCCAACTTGGGGCCACCAATCCACACGTGTTGTACAACCTCACCGTCCCCTCGTTAATGGATCACATCATGAACGAGCCACTGCCAAATAAGCTTGACCCGCCAAAATTGGAGTTTTATGACGGAAAACAAACTCGTCCGACCACTTACGCCATTACCAGCATGTAATGGCGATCAAATAAGGATCTGAAGCAGTAATGTGTCGGTCATTCCCCACCCACTTATAAAAGTCAGCGTTGACCTGGTTCCACAGCCTCCCTCCGAAGTCCACTGACTCATTTTGTACGCTGGCCAAAGCGTTTATCACTCGCTTTGTTAGCAGCCAACGAGTCAGGAATGGCCCGCATTACCTATTCACCCTCAAACAGAATGAGACATTGAGGGAGTACGTCACACGCTTCAATGATGAGTTAACTCTCATCGATGGCTGCAACGATGACACCTCGGGTTTGAGGATAGACAAGTTCTACGATTTTCTCACTTTGGAGCCTTTGACCGACATGGCGGACTTGATGAAAAGTGCCCAGAAATACATCACTCTCGATGAGATGTTGGCCACTAATAGGAGACAGAGGCTGAAAAAAAACTTTCTGATCCCAAAGACAAAAATGAAGGAAATAAATAGGAGGACGCTGACAGAAATAAAAGGAAGCGGAATGACAACAAGTCAGACTCTGGTCGTACAAGGCAAGATAAGGCCTCCAATTTTGTCGGATCAAAACTGTTACTTCCCTCAACTCCAACCTACCGACGTCCTCAATACCATTAACAATTGGGAGATGTAAGGTGGCCCGCCAAACAACGATGAGATCCCTCCCTGCGCGATAAAAACAAATACTGCTCATTTCACAAGGAAGGCGACCATGACACTGAGGACTGGAAAAGTCTCATAAGTGAGATTGAGTAATGGATCAAGAAGGACAAGCTCAAAGAATTCATGGGCCCGAAAAAAAGACAAGACTGAACAAAGGAAGGGAAGATGTCATCAAAGAGACAGAGAAAAAAGCCCCTGACATCATATATGTCCTTTATGGGGTCGCCTCGGAAGGTGAGCGATCCAACAGTACCGAAAACGAATGTTAGTCGAGATGCAAACGCAGCCCACCCCCGAGGACTGACAAGTGCAATATGCACATATTCAGAGCCCCATCCCACCAATAACATTCACGGACAAGGACCTCCAAGGCGACCATTCTTCTCACAGTGACGCTCCCGAGGGGAGGGCATCCCATCCCGCAATCTCGATCCCATCCCGGTTTTTTGGGTCCTATTGGGATTGATCAATCCCATCTCGTCCCGTCCCAAACTGATTTTTTTATATAATATAAAACATGTATGAAACTATGAAACTATTTGTTGACATGAATTTCATTTGTTGTTTTATTTATTGACATGACTATTTTATCCTTACAAACTTTCATGTGACTCACCTAGACAATGAATCTAACTCAAACCCTCTCCCTTTTTTTTTCCTCTTCATAACTCTTGACAACAACAATGTGTAGTTTTTAAATGACAAAACTCATTGATCATTTTCGTTAGCAATGTACAAAAAAATGACTATCTTAAATAGTGGTTCTAAAAAAAGGAGTAAAAACTAATGAAACGGGGAAATAATAATCAATGGCTTAAAGTTATAAAGTTGTTCTCAGAGTTGTGTGTTTGGTAAATCCAAAATTTTCAATCTTGCATATTAAATTTTCAATCCAAAATTTAGTACATGCTCATTCCGTCCTGTCCTGAACCCGTTTGGGATGAAACGAGGTCGAGATGAGGTTTATCCCGTCCCGTTCCAATTCCAAACAAATGGGATGGGATGGGGATTAGGTGCATTCTGTCCATGCCCACCTCTAGTCATCTTTGTCCTCGTAGTAAAGTGGGACGTGAAAAATGGCATTGGTAGACACAGGAAGCTCTTTGAACGTCATGTTCCTCAACACATTCTGCAACATGTAGTTCAAAGAGAATAATTTGACACCCGCCAGTCACCCAATGATCGGGTTTAGCGGAGAGAAGTGTTTCCCCATAGAGAAGATCAAATTAACAATATTGTCGGGAAAGGCACAACAACAGAAAATCCTTTTTCCAGGAGTTCATGGTGGTCGATGCTCGATCCACCTACAACATCATCTTGGAAATACCTTGGCTCTATCAGATGGAGGCGGTAGTTTTCACTATTCACCAGTGCATCAAGTACACTGCCAATCAGAGGGAAATAAACATTCGAGGAAATCAACCTTCAACGAGAAATTGCCACTACGCAGCGCTGAAACAACTAAATTATTAATAATTACATCCAAGGAGATAAATTGTATCCCAATCAACGTCATACACGTGGCATGATGATCTCGCCAATAGGGCCCAGCCAACTAGTGGGCCAAAGCGAGTGCCCGACCAGATCTGACCCAAAAGACGAAGAATGGTCTAATACACGCAAATACAAAACATGGGGAAGGCCTTAAGCGCCCATGGAATGCAAAGAACACCTACAGTGATATTATCAAAAAATCCAAGGTATCTGCTCTATTAAAATTCCGTTGTTGTTCATCAAATTTTGTTGAAATTCAATCCGATCAATCTACGGCGATCCGACTTATTGATCCGACCCCCGTTTCGGTATATTAGGTGAATTAAGTAAGGACACCCAAGTCAGACTTACACGTCCAGTGTCAAGCAGAGGCCTAACCCGATCAAAGCTTTGTTAGTTTCTACTGATGACAATAGCTTCTGGTCCACTCTAAGATTGTAGTTCGCCAAGCTCGGATGAAGATGGCTTAGAAAGTGGGAGCTTAGTCATCATTCTTAACTCCTGATCAAGACGGCTTGCCAGTGATTATTGTCCAATTGCAGATGGTGATCGCCGAACCCAATCAAAGCTTAGTCGGTTTCGACTGATGATGATAGTTTTTGGTCCGCTCTAAAATCATAGATCACAAAACGGGATGAGGATGACTTATAAAGTGGGAGCCTAGTCAGCGCTTAACGCTTGATCGAGATGACTTGCCAGGGGTCATTGCCCAACTACAGACAATGATCGTCGAACCCGACCAAAGTTTAGTCAGTGAAGACTGATGCAGATAACTTCTGCTCCACTCTAACGCCTAGTCAGCCAATAGCATATGACGATGGCTTAAAAAGTGGGAATCTAGTTAGCTCTCTCGATGCCTGATCAAGATGGCTTGCCAGGGATCACTGTCCAACTACAGACAATGGTCGTCAAACCCTACCAAAGTTTAGTCAGTTCCGACTGATGACGATAACTTATGATCCGCTTTAAGACCGTAGTTCGCCAAACGCGGATGAATATGACTTAGAAAGTGAGAAGTGAGAGTCTAGTCAGCATTCTCGACGCCTGATTAAGATGGCTTGCTAGGGATCACTGCCCAACTACAGACAATGGTCACTGAACTCTACCAAAGTTTAGTAAGTTTCGACTGATGACGATAACTTCTTGTCCACTCTAAGACCGTAGTCCGCCGAGCACGGATAAAAATGGCTTAAAAAATTGGAGTCTAGTCAATACTCTCAATGCCTGATCACGATGACTTGTTAGAGATCATTGTCCAACCACAGACAATGGTCGTCGAACCTGACCTAAGTTTAGTCGATTACGATTAATGACGATAACTTTTGGTCCGATCTGAAACCTATTCCGCCAAAAGCGGACAAATACGGTTTGAGAGTCCAGTCAAGTTCGTGAAGCTTAACTTGGACAACTCACCAAGATCATTGTCCGACCACTCACAATGAAGCACGTGCTTGATCATAGTCTGGCCAATTCGCTTATACTATCAACGACAACTGCTGGTTCAATCTACAGCCTGGTCCGCCAAGGGCGGATTACATGGTAGATTACAATAACGAATTACCCTCATCCGAATGATCTATTGCCAGCCAAGATTATCCTCTTGCATGGAGTTTAGGCGTTTAGCCAACTTACAAGTCTTGGCTGAGACAACTTCTCGATCTCTAAAAAGTACAAATCAAGATTGCTTGAACTATCGCAATATAAACGGTAAGAACTTTCATCAGCAGATCAACCCGACGGTTTCCTGACTAAGCAAAATCTCTTGTCTAAAGGCTAACACCACGATAAGACAAAACATAAAAGAGCCAGCGGGAAAAGCCAAATAATACATAAGTGCAAAGTGCTACTTAACATATCACATTTCATTGATAATCCGAAAAATACATAGTTTACTCTCTTCTCTACTCTTTTATGTTATGCAACGCTAATGATCTCTCCCTCCATCGCCTTCATCTTGTCTTCCGAATGAGACGAGATCTCCTTTAAAAAATGCTCAAACACTCTAGTGATTCAGTGAAGTTCTCCCTCTCGTATGGATTCTATTGAACGCATCTCCTCTTCCCCAGTTCCTCTTTCTCTACTGCAACGCAACTATTGGTTCATCTCTTTCTCTATTTCTCCTATTTGAATCAAAATTTTTCCCTATTCAAAGCCCCAAATTTCTCATGATTTTGGATTTAACGACTACTTGCGAGGTTTGTTTATGGTTTCCTCTGTGATTCTCTTACTCTCTCTCCCTTCGATCTCACTTTTAAGCCCTCACCCTAACTGAAACACTTATTTTTTTCCACACGCATAAACACGATTCTCACCAATTGAAGTGAAGTTCAAGTTGTGAAGCTTGTTGAGAATGTTGGATTCTGAATTTCAGTGGACACCCTTTGTTGGTTTTGTTCAATTGGAGCAGTAGAAGTAATTTTCACAAGTCTGTATGTGTTCATGAATGTTTTGTAAAGTTCTAAATGGGTTTTCTAGATGAAATCAAATGGCTTTTGTGTGATTTTGCGATTTTTATTTGTTGATTTTGTGTGTTTAATTTGGTTTTTATTGTTAGTTTTTAGGGGTGGGCACGGGACGAGATAGACCCATTCCGTTCATACGAGATTGGGACGGGATCAGCGTGCTCTCATTTTTTGACAAATTACTGCTTACCCAATACCTAATTTGCTTAGTTGAAAAAAGGCAAAGGCAATTCGTAGAGCTACACATAAATGATAGCCTTAGATTGAGTATGCAACATCATAATAAACTACCATAAATGATAGCTGAAATTCACCATATAATTAAGATTTCTACAGAGTTTTGAATGACTAAGAAGTGGACAGTATAATGACAATGATGGACCTGCTCTACTGTTTCGAATAGTGAACAAAAGAATGAGTAGATTTGGGGTGCTAAGAAGAATGTTTCATTATTGCTTTTAAAAAAAACAGTCATTAAATTCATTGTCTTGACACGAAATAAAACTCTCTAATGTAGTTAGCAATCCCATTTTGAGTTTTAAAGAGTTTGCAATTAAATAATTCAATTAAAATTCTAGAAATAAACCAATATCAAGTAGTTGTAGATATAGACTAATATCAATTGCATTGATTTCAACAAAATTCATTTTTCTTCAATTACACTAATATTGCAATCCTAAAATAAATAAATAAATAAAAATATTAATAATAAATATTGAAAAATTAGATCGGGACGGGATGGGATTGGAGGGATTGAAAATCTTCATCCCATCTCATCCCATTCTAGATCGGGACGGGACGGGATCGGGATGAAATTATTCAATCCCATTAAAACCCGAAAAACGGGACGGGAATGGGATCGCGGGATGGGATGCCCACCCCTAGTTTTAGTTAGTTTGAGGGGTTTCTTTGATTTTGTTAAGAGGGTTTCGGGACTATTAGATCTCTACTTTACCCAAACCCAAACCCAAATCCAAACCTCAATCATGCAATTGCAAATACTTGCGATTAGTCGACTTTTCTCGGCCAAATTCAGTCCAAATCCCCAAATTTCATCTACTTGCAAGTCCCTTTGATATCTAGACACTAGGTAGATATAACTCCAACCAGGTTTAATCTTGCTGCTGCTGCTGTTGCTCATCCTCCTCCTCATATTTATCATCTAGTGCATTTCCCATATTGCAAATGAATGATGCTATTACTGGTAGCTCAAAATCTCCATAACGACCAATTCTCTACCATCAAGTGCTATTACTGCTCGCTAATTCCATTCCATTCCATACCTGATTGGGATGCAACGAGCTCGGGATGGAGTCTATTCTATCCAAAATCCCAAACAAACGAAATGAGATATAGACGAGGTTCATCCCGTCCCATTCCGTGCCCACCCCTACTTGCTACCTCACAAATAACTTATCACACTCCCTCGTCACAAAATTGATTGAAATTTCAATGTTATGGTGACGTTTGTACAAGGAAAAAATAATAAGAAATAAAAAAACCAAACAAAACGTCACGGTAAAAGTCGTCCTCTTCTTCCATCAAAGGCCCTCGACGGCTAAAATTTTCCAAATTGTCTCTCAGTCAAATTTCTTCTCTCTTCTCCATTTCTCTTTCTCATCGCTCGTTCGCTCTCTTTCGTTCTTTCTTTCATGTTGCGCCATCGAAGACTAGTCTGTCAACGCGATCCGTCCAAGAAATTTCGTTTCTAGGGCACAGCTGGCGATCGATTCTCGAGAGGATCTTGACTCGATTTGGATCTGAGAGGAGGAGAATTAATTAGAGGAGAGGAAACAGAGGGTTTGGTTTAGGGTTTGAGTTGGATCTGAGAGGAGATGGCCTTGTCTGGTATGAGAGGTCTCTCCGTTTTCATCAGCGATGTTCGGAACTGTCAGAACAAGGAGCAGGAGAGGTTAAGAGTAGATAAGGAGCTCGGAAACATCAGAACTCGCTTCAAGAACGAAAAGGTTAGGGTTTATTGAATTTCTCTGCTGAAACTTTCGGTATTTGATTAATTGAATTTGCGGCTTGTTTGATTGTGTTTTACTGCAATTTTTGAATTCACCAGCTTGTGTAGAGGTTAGGGAAGTAAAACAAACATTAGAAATGCTGTTGTTAGAGAATTTGAGAGTTTTTAAGTGAATTTGGGGAAATTCAATGGAGCTGGTTCTTTAATATAGTGGTGCAGGTTGGGTCAATTTGTTGAAATTAAAATAAATAGGAAGAGCCAGGTGAGTCGAGGGAAAGGTCGAAGAGTTGAATTCCCCTAGCTGAATTGGGTGTATAGAGTTTTAGTGGCATGGTTAGCAATGTTGGTAGATGTTGACATTTGGGAGTACAATTATGGAACGAGAGCACTACTGCCTTTGACAGACCATCTGGATGGATTCTTTGCGACCAACTGATTCAAACTCAACATTAGTGTCATTGGAATTAGGGTGATAGATGCACTAGTGAGAAGACTTGTTTGTCAAAAGGAACGAGTGATCCTTTTAGTTTGAAAAGTAGGCCAGGGGAGCTATTAGAGGTCGATCTTTTAGATTTTGTCATGGGAGGCACTAGTAATCATTGGGTCAATAGTAAATGGTCGAGGTACCTGGTCTTTTTCTCCTCGTAGAAGAATATAACTTATTCCAATTGCCAAGTGGGTACAACAACCCATCTTTTAAGAATGCTAGGGTATATAAGGCCACTGAACGTATTGGTTTAATTAGCTGCCCACCTAAAATCACACTCCATCGATTGTCGTCTTCATGTGCCTAATGAATTGCTTCTCCTTGCTTTATTGGATAAAACATCGTCGATGAAATTTTCAAATAAGTTCCTCATTGTTGTAATGAAAGAGTTAAAACTTAAAATTAATTTCGGTTCTCGACGTTGCATGATTTGACATTTTTTTAATAGAAAAACCAAGTTTTGTTCAAATAAAACATTCGGCCTTGCAAGATTATACCTATCAAGCATAAAGTTGTCAAAGCAATAGCCGTTCAAAAAGCCTTTTAGTGTTCCCAGTCAAAGATTAAAAAAATTGAAGAATAACTATTCAAACTGACTCACTATATTTATTGTCATTTTAATAAAATTTGAACGTTTCTAAATATTATTTTGTTATTTCACTTTGTTAAATCTATCTCACAATTCAGAGTGGTATTTTACTATTCATTGCTGACGGGAACAAAGTCAAATCGAAAGGATTAGAGATAAAAGATGGTTAGGATTGAAAGTTGGGAAATGTATTGAATTTGAGGATTGTGATTCATTTCCTATGATGACATATTTGTAAATATAAAACATGTAGAAGGGCAAAAATAATGAAAAAACTTTTGAAAAAAGTTCGTGGAATGTACATGTGGCGGAGAGAGAAAATATTGTGTTTTTTTAGTAAAATAAAAATTATCATAACTATCTACATCGTTGTCGGATTTTGATAAACTTAGCATTGTTGAAATGCATTTTTGAAGATATTTCCAACAAAATCAATGATCAATACAAGGGCCAAAATATTAGAAATATATAATTTATAATTAAAAAACGTATAATGTAATTTGCGTCTTTAATATTTTTCAATATTTTTAAAAGCAATGAGACGGGTCGATAATACCAGAAAAATGAGTCGGGCATCTTAATGCACATTTAAACAAAAATCCTAAACTTCATCTTTTGGCGAATTTAAAGATTGGGGGAGAACTCATTCTCGGCGTTTAAATTTTCCTTCAACTGATTCAAATTTGATTGAATAGGCTTACACTTAGAATAGACTTACACTTCAATACTGATTGAGAGCGAAAATGAGGATAGTGATGGAGGTGTTCAGTACAAAATAATTAGCAAAAATAAAAGTATGTGGAGTGCCAATGACACGGGGCATACTCTAATCATCTACAAACTATTGGGGGTGGTGGTGGGGGGGGGGCTCACTATTGTACATAACAAACTTTGATATGATGCCTAAAATTTACCTTCACCATTGTAATTAACCTCATTGTTAGTCAGGAGCTGATTTGTGTGTAAATTCACACTTTTTAAAAAAAAAAAAAAAATAGGAAGACAAATTAACTGCAGAGTTGATTGTTGTCCAAATCAGGAACTTTAGATCAATTAGCCTCTAGAGACCTCTACAAGTTAATAACAAGGGTTCAAATGAGCATTTTCTTCCCCTTAATCTCATGCATCCAAGACGCATTTGTGGATGAGAGGCAAGTTAGGAAGGTTGTTGGATGTTGGGGTTGGCTGTTTCAAATTTTAGCTTAAATATCGATTTTGGTTTACAAGATCTATTTTGAATAAGCGATAAATAAAATAAGCGATTGTTCTAGTATTTTGGGACTTCTTCAAGGCAGTACATTAAAAATTTGTGTATGATACAACAATTTTTATTGATGATGATATGGGACTTCTTCAAGGCAGTACATTAAAAATTTGTGTATGATACAACAATTTTTATTGATGATGATATGGAGCACGCAAAGAATATCGACAAAGAATCCTTAGATAATTTTCTAATTTGGTACATGCATCATTTCACCTTGGTTGCAAAACTAGAAAAGATTATAACGAATTTCTTGTATAATGGCTCAAAACCATAAACGAACACCCTTTTGTTCCTTTCTTGCATAACCTAAGCAATCACATACGGGAAGTTCCTTCTCTAAAAAAACTTGGCACTTCAATTAACACAACACATCTACCAATGATCTTGGCTTCACCCAATATACAGAGTACGAATACGGATAAAATCATTGTAGTTAAGTCGTTAAGGTGACGGTGAGGCAGACGGGGCTGAAAACGCCTCAGGCATGAGGCGGTAGGCGAGGCGGACGCCTCACATCACTTAGGTAGTCTTAACATTGTTTAAAGATTTTTTATAATAAATTGAAACATATCACAATTGTAGTATACATCATCATTTTGATAAGTATCATAAACAAATATGTATAAAAATTGACACAACTACTTAGAATCGAAATGGAAATATAATAAAATTGCATATCATAGCGAAAAGATGCACTACATAACTACACGAGTGTTAAGTAACTTGCAAATATCCATTAAATCATTAAAAATCAATAATTTTGAAAGAATAAAAACTTGAGAATACCGAACATTTGTTAGAAGAAATTATTGAAATTATTGGTAAAAATCCACAAGTATGATAATATCCATTAAATCATTAAAAATCAATAATCTTGAAAGAATAAAAACTTGAGAATTTCCGAACATTTGTTAGAAGAAATTATTGAAATTATTGGTAAAAATCCACAAGTATGATCACTACCAGTATTCCAAAAAATATAAAAATCATTGAACTATGCTATGAAAATTGAAAACTCAAGATAGATGCTGATCACATGCTAATCAAAATATGATATGTTTTCTCAAAAAAAAATATTAAAAAAAGTGTGACGTATTTATCAAAACTTAAAAACGTTTTATCTTGTTTGTTTGTTATTTGGGCTGCAAATGGGCTGGCTGCAACCATTTTTGTGCTGAGGCGGTTGAGGCAGTGAGGCGGTCCAAGGATGACGCCTCATTTCACCGCACCGCATTACCTCACTTTGAAGCGAAATTTTGTAAAAACGCCTTGAGGCGCACTTGACTACACTATATAAAATGAGTCCAAATGTAGCTAGCTAGATCACAATCATCATCATCATCAAAGCCCATTCCCGATATTTTTGAGGTCGGCTACATGGATTTTGGCTCTCCAAGCAATGCGGTCTTCCCACATATTCTCCCCTAATTCAAGCTCAATGACATTTTCATTCACCGCCTTCATCCAAGTTTTCAACGGTCGTCCCCTCCGTCTACACCCTCCATTAACTTGCCAATCTAGACATTTTCTAATTGGCGCCGTGCTTAGTCTTCTCCGCACGTGACCAAATCAAGTTAAACGCCTTTATCTAATTTTGTCCTTTATAGGTGCTACACCTAAGTATCTCCTAATTCTTTCATTCCTAATTTTATCCTTACGAGTTTTACCATACATCCACCTTAACATATGCATTTCTGCTATTGCCACCCTATGCGTATGTTGTCCCGTAGTAGCCCAACATTCTGAACCGTATAACATGGCTGGTCGAACAATTGTTTTATAGCATTTCTTTTTTAGCCTTGCAGGCATCCTTCTATCGCATAATACTTCTGACGTCATTTTCCATTTCAGCCAACCAGCTTTAATCCTTTGGTCTACATTTTTCCAATAGCCTCATTTTTTTGCATTATAGATCTTAGATATCGAAAATCTCACACTCTGGAACCTCCACACATTCGATCTCAATTGCATTACTCCTCCCTTGTGATTCACAACCAAAGTTGCACACTAGATACTCCGTCTTCGAACGATTAATTTTAAAGCCCTTACTTTCTAAAGCCTCCCGCCATTTATCTAATTTCTGACCTAAACATTTACTAGTCTCATCAATTAAGACAATATCATCTGTAAATAATATGCACCAAGGTACATCTTCTTACAATGTCTCGTCAACTCATCTATGACCAAAGCAAAGAGATATGGACTTAAGGCCGACCCTTGATGTAGCCTACAGCCTACTGACACTAGAAATTCACCGGACATCCCACCCACTGAGCGAACACTTGTTACAACCCCTTCATGCATATCCTTAATGATATCGACATAACATTGAGACACTTTCTTCCTTTCAAGCACCCACCAAATTAATTCCCTGGGACCCTATCATAAGCTTTCTCTAGATCAATAAAAATCATATGCAAACTTTTGTGTTCCTCTTGATATTTTTCTATAATTTGCATAAGCAGGAAGATGGTCTCCGTAGTAGACCTACTTGGCATAAATTCAAATTGATTCTCCGAAACCGTGGTTAAACTCCCAAGTCTTCGTTCTATAACCCTCTCCCAAAGTTTCATTTCATGACTCATAAGCTTTATCCCTCTATAGTTCGAGCAATTTTGAATATCCCTTTGTTCTTATAAATTGGTACCACAATGCTACGCTTCCATGAATCTGACATTTTTCTAGTTTTCAAAATCCTATTAAAGAACTTAGTTAGCCATTGAATCCCAACTTCTCCCAGACATTTTCACGCTTCAATTGGTATATCATCCGGTCCAACTGCCTTCCCTGTCTTCATTCTTTTTAAAACTTCTCTCACTTCTGTGGCACTAACTCTGCGATGGAACACGCGATGTCTCCCTTCCTGTGAAGCATACCCCTCCAAGTTTAACTCTCCTATATGTGTTCCATTGTGTAGCTTCCAAAAGTAATCATTCCATCTATCTAAAATAGTTTTATCCTGCATTAAAACTCTTCCATCCTCATGCTTAACACACTTGACTCAAGTCCCTAGTTTTTTGTTCTCTAGGTTTAGCTATTTTGAAAATATCATTCTCCCATTCCTTTGTACCTAGCCTATTATACAGATCATTATATGCTCTATTCTTAGCTTCCCCCACTGCTTTAGTACTCAACTTCTTAGTTTGCTTATAAAGCTCATAAGACTCTAGGCATCTATCTCTTTGTCACTCCTTAAAACATTTTTTCTTTTCCGCAGTGGTTTATTACACATCAGCGTTCCACCACCATGTCTCCTTATCATATACACTTTCTCTTTTTGCCTTTCCTAACTCTTCCTTCGCACATCTTCATATTCGGTTTGCCAAATGTTCAAAAAGATCCGCGCTATTAATCTTATCCTTTGGTTTTAGATTCTCCCAACCCTCTGAAACTGACTGGCCACCCAAAATTTTTCTTATAAATTTTTGGCACACATCTCCCTATAAGGTCCACCACTTAATTCTCGGGCTAACTTGTTCTTTAGCAATACGATCCTTACTCCTAAGACAAAAATCGAGGACTAACAACCTATGTTGGTTTGTCAGACACTCCCCTGGTATAACCTTACAATTTTACACCTACCTAAATCGTGTCTCTAAACAAGAAAATAATCAATTTGACTTCTATTGCGTCCACTCGCAAATGTCACCAAGTGATCTTCCCTCTTCTTATAAAAAAGTATTCACGATCACAAAATCCTTAGCTAAAGAAAAATCTAGAATAAAAATCCCCATAGTGTTTCGATCCTCAAAGCCTTGACCTCCATGTACCCTCTCATACCCAACTCTATCCTTACCGACATGATCATTTAAGCCCTCGGCTAGGAAAACCCTATCGGAAGAGGGAATCCCAAGAACTAACTCCTCTAAAGAGTCCCAAAAACCTTTTTTAGTCTCCTTGTCTAAACCCACTTGGAGTGCATACACACTAATAATATGCACTATCTCTAGGTCTAAAGCTAATTTAATACTTATGGTTTTATCCCCAAACCTCCTAACGTCGACTACTACATCTTTAAAATTTTTATCTACCACTATTCCCACCCCGTTCCTAGTTTCATCTTTACCATAATAGAAAAGTTTGAACCCTCTTCCTAGATCACAATGAAGAAGTAAATTGTTCCATGCCAATAATCCAATCAAAGTCAACCTCAACGTCTCTATTTGTCATGACATCCCATGTGGCAATACATTCCCACAAAAGCTCCAAGCGAAAAAGGACACTTTTGAAGGGGTACCCTTCCTCCAAACTAAGAGAAGAATGAAAGTTGTTTTAGTCACCCGAAGGGAGCTTTTAATCCCTTAGACCATGTTGATTTCTAATGAGCACCATTGCTCTTCAACAAGTTTGTTGACTTTTGTTATGAACCAACCAACTCTCCCAAAAGCCCGAGCTGTCCAGGAGGGGAAAGTCCATAACAAGGATCGTAACATTGCCCCACGTTTCCAAAGCCGACGTCCTCGTCGGCCCACTCTATCGACACTGGCCCAGTGAGCCTTCTCTCAGCTACCAGTATTCAACAACTTAGCACTATGCCCATACATAATGCTAAATTATTTTAATCTAGCCTATAGGTCGCCCCTGCCGGGATTCGAACCTTGGATGTGGGGTTTGGCTCTGATACCAATTGTTATGAACCAACCAACTCTCCCAAAAGTCCGAGCTGTCCAGGAGGGGAAAGTCCATAACAAGGATCGTAACAACTTTCTTCACTTTCAATTCCTTGAAGTGTCTTCTATGGTGCGATTCCACACCCTATCAACATTGTAGCAAGAAAACAAAATCTTGGACTTTACCATTATTTAGCAAATACACACAATAAAGCATGGGGAAACCATTTTTAAGTGTTTCAAACCACACCCCAAAACTTGTCATGTTCCTTTTCCTAATAACATACTTTTACTTGTGTGAGGAAAACACAATGCAACATTGGAGATGCTCCCCCAAATATTCGTGCCACATGGCCAAGACAGGGGTTAGGAAGCCAATCTTTCTTCTTGCAATCCTCTTAGTTTATAGTTTCTAAGCAAGCTCGATGTTTTTTGCAATTGAAAAGTATTATGTAACTTTTAAGGTAAAAGTGATTGTAACTCTGACGGGAGAATGACGATTACCTTGACAAGAAATAGGACCAAATATAGTAAGCCACATTATCATCGTATAATCTTAGCTTCTTGATTTGTTGGTATAACTCCTGGTTTTTCAGATCCTTAGAGAACAAATGTCAACCATTTCCAAAGAAAGAAAATGGATCTAGGAAACACGAACGTTGACATCATATATGGATGACACAGACGCGAAAAATCTCGAAGGACACATACATCATCATCATCATCATCAAAGCCCATTCCCGATATTTTCGGGGTCGGCTACATGGATTTTGGTTCTCCAAGCAATGCGATCTTCCCACATATCCTCGCCTAATCCAAACTCAATGATATCTTCATTCACCGCCTTCATCCAAGTTTTCAACGGTCGTCCCCTCCGTCTACACCTTCCATTAACTTGCCAATCTAGACATTTTCTAATTGGCGCCGTGCTTGGTCTCCTCCGCACATGACCAAACCAAGTTAAACGTCTTTATCTAATTTTGTCCTCAATGGGCGCTACACCTAAGTATCTCTTAATTCTTTCATTTCTAATTTTATCCTTATGAGTTTTACCACACATCCACCTTAACATACGCATTTCTGCTACTGCCATCCTATGCGTATGTTGTCCCGTAGTAGCCCAACATTCTGAACCGTATAGCATGGCTGGTCGAATAATTGTCTTATAGCATTTTCCTTTTAGCCTTGCAGGCATCCTTCTATCGCATAATACTCCTGACGCCATTCTCCATTTCAACCAACCAACTTTAATTCTATGGTCTACATCTTCTCCAATAGCCCCATTCTTTTGAATTATAGATCCTAGATATCGAAAAGCCTCACACTCTGGACCTATACACCTTCGATCTCAATTGCATTACTTCTCCCTCTTGGTTCACAACCAAAGTTGCTCACTAGATACTCCGTCTTCGAACGGCTAATTCTAAAACCTTTACTCTCTAAAGCCTCCCGCCACTTAACTAATTTCTGACCTAAACCTGCACTAGTCTCATCCATTAAGACAATATCATCTGCAAATAACATGCACCAAGGTACATCTTCTTGCAGATGTCTCATCAACTCATCTATGACCAAAGCAAAGAGATATGGACTTAACGTCGACCCTTGATGTAGTCTTACTGACACTGAAAATTCACTGGACATTCCACCTACTGAGCGAACACTTGTTACAGCCCCTTCATACATATCCTTAATGATATCGGCATAACATTGAGACACTTTCTTCCTTTCAAGCACCCACCAAATTAACTCCCTGGGGACCCTATCGTATGCTTTCTCCAGATCAATAAAAACCACATGCAAACTCTTACGTGCCTCTCGATATTTTTCTATAGTTTGCCTAAGCAGAAAGATGGCCTCCGTAGTAGACTTACCCGACATAAATCCAAATTGATTCTCCGAAACCGTGGTTAAACTCCTAAGTCTTCGTTCTATAACCCTCTCCCAAAGTTTCATCGTATGACTCATAAGCTTTATCCCTCTATAGTTCGAGCAATTCTGGATATCCCCTTTGTTCTTATAAATTGGTACAACAATGCTATGCCTCCATGAATCTGACATTTTTCTAGTTTCCAAAATCCTATTAAAGAGCTTAGTTAGCCATTGAATCCCAACTTCTCCCAGACATTTCCTTGTTTCAATTAGTATATCATCCGGTCCAACGACCTTCTCTGTCTTCATTCTTTTTAAAGGTTCTCTCACTTCTGTGGCACTAACTCTGCGATGGAACACGCGATGTCTCCCTTCCTGTGAAACATACCCCTCCAAGTTTTACTCCCCTACATGTGTTCCATTGAGTAGGTTCCAAAAGTAATCATTCCATCTATCTAAAATAGCTTTACCTGCATTAAAACTCTTCCATCCTCATGCTTAACACACTTAACATGACTCAAGTCCCTAGTTTTTCGTTCTCTAGCTTTAGCTATCTTGAAAATATCCTTCTCCCCTTCCTTCGTACCTAGCCTATTATAAAGAGCATCATACGCTCTCTTCTTAGCTTCCCCTACTGCTCTACTACTCAACTTCTTAGCTTGCTTATAAAGCTCATAAGACTCTAGGCACCTATCTTTTTGCCACACCTTAAAACATCTTTTCTTTTTCGCAATGGTTTGTTGCACATCAGCGTTCCACCACCATGTCTCCTTACCATATAAACCTCCTCTTTTGGCCTTTCCTAACTCTTCCTTCGCACATCTTCTTATTCGGTTTGCCAAATGTTCAAAAAGATCCGCTGATGAAATATTTATTATTTTATTATATACTTATGATCTCATTTCTATTCACTTTATGTTGAATTTCATCATCAAAAACACATCATCAATATCCAATAATGATAAATTATTCAAACTTACAACTCATAAGTCATATGTTTTAGTATGGGCATCCTTCATTTATATCATCAGTTTTATTCATTAATTATGATAAATAATCAAAAGGAACATGAACACGTTCATCCTTTGACAATTACATCCACGAGTGCAATTGTTTTTGGAAGAGATGTCTAGTTTATCGTTCATTTTATTCAGTAACATAAATATAGAGGTAATGGATGGGAAGTGTTGTTCAAGTGTCCAAGAAGTCTCCAAGGCATGGATAAAGCATGCCAAATGATTGCCAACGAGTGTCTAACAAGGTCCCCGACACAGATAGGGCGCACCAAATGAGTGTCCATACTTCCTAGAAATGGATCAATCTAAAATAGGAAGAGTTGATGATATTGTCCATACTTGTCAACTGAACTTAGAATGGTGAGATATGCTAGTGAACAATGTAGGTAAGATCTAGGTCATTCATGTGCATTTGAACTTGAACTGCAAACTCCCCCTCCCTTTAAAATCAAGACCAAGAATGCTTGAAGGGTCACTCTTGTTTTTATGCTCTAATGGGTTATGCCATTTAAGGCAAGGGAGGATTTTCTCTGGTTGGAGTTACTCAGCAAAGGGAAAAAGTAGGGAAGGCTTATCCCATTGTCATCTTAGGGGGAATTTGTTGGAGAGGAATGAGAGAATTTTTGGTGACTCCGTTCATGAGGTTGATTGGGTGATTCTGGGAATGAAGAGCTTCAACTTTCTTTGGTGCACACTTTAGGCATCATTACTTTTTTTTTGTGTGTGTGTGTGTGTAAGCTATCTCAGCCTCCTTTGCCTCTTCATGTTTTTTTGCCTAATAATCTACCGGGATTTTTTAATTTTTTTTTACAATGTAAATTAAAATCAAACAATGTGAACTGTAAGAAAGATGTGCAATTGCATGCATTCACTTACCAGGACATTCAAACAAACAAACAAAAAGCTCCTATATTAACACCCAGCAGTTCACCTTAAAGTTACTAGAAGTCAGTCTAATCAAGATGATTTGTGTAGTCGTCAGTTCTTGTTGTACCTAAAGTCCAATTGAAATTTACTGTCGACGTGCTTAATATGGAGATGCTTAATATTTTAATGTTTTACTTTTGATTTGACCACTAGGTTCATTCGAACTGGTACATAGTTGTCTGCCTCCTAGGCTGTTGTAAAATCTATCTCGGGTCTTGTTGAGGAGCTGTTTCTAATTGCAATTAATTTTTTCTTTTGGCAGGGTTTGTCACCATATGAGAAGAAAAAATATGTCTGGAAAATGCTTTACATTTATATGTTGGGCTATGATGTAGATTTTGGTCATATGGAGGCCGTTTCCTTAATATCTGCACCGAAGTATCCAGAAAAGCAGGTATCCTTGTGTATATTTGTTTTGCATTTTTGTGTGTCAGCGTGTGGGTATGTGTGTTTCTTGTGGTCCTTCTAAGCCTTTGCTTCTAAGACCCATAGGTTCTGTTAAGGATATCAAAATTGTCCACAGTTTTGAATATGTATTAGTCATTGATCTGATTGATATCCATATTCTCATCTATCTTTTTCATTTTTGTATTAGAACATAACGGTCTATAAATACTAGCTAATTGTTCCATATGCTAAACATGGCTGCAGGTTGGGTACATAGCGACGTCGTGCTTGCTTAATGAGAACCACGACTTTCTAAGATTGGTGATAAATTCTGTACGCAATGACATCATTGGACGGAATGAAACATTTCAGTGCTTGGCAATGACTATGGTATGAAGAATGACAATTCTTATTAAATGTTTTCCCTGGCAAATGTCAACCTTTTTGGTTAAAACTTCATATTTTTCTGGACTTTCTAGCAAATAGAATCTTGTCAAACGCCAAAGTCCTTGATAAATTTTTTTTCTTGATTGTTATTTATTTAGTTAAACTTTTTTATTTTTTTTGGATAGATTGATTTAGAATGTTACTCAGTGACGTACGTTCTTGACGGCAATCACTAAATGAGCAGAATTTTAGGATACTGGTCTGATGAATCATTATTTCATTTTCTAGATAAATAGCATATAACAAGTCAATGTTTGCATCTATTTATTGTTGGTATTATATAAAAAATGTGTATATATATATAGAACCTTAAGCAATTAGAAGTTATAAACAATGTTTTTTTGGACTTGGGAGTTTGTCCACTGCTTGAATGGAATAGTTAAAGTTTACACGTCGTCATTGTTATCTCAAAATCTTATATAATAGTAACATCTATGTTTGGATAAGTTGTAGATTATTGTGATAACAATGATAGTGCAGATGATGGTGATGTACACATTAAGGATTGCAACTTCATGGTTGGATAAATATTTTTGGTCATAGTTTGATAGGGTTAGCTGACGTGTCCCACCTTAATGTCGTACTTTTGACTTTAGTCCCAAAGTTTATGGACTCGGAGGAGGGGGGAGGGATTGTTCGTTTAAATGGAACATGCTATGCACGTTACTATTTTTATGGCACCGGGAAATTTTAAATATGGTCTCAGTTTTAATGGGTGCCTAGCATATTTGAATTTGGTCCCAATTTAATAGGGGTAAAGAGTCGTAAAATATGGTCACAGCGAGAGCACGTCATTTGAACTCCCATGGAGTGCATCAACTTTGGGACTAAAGTCAAATATGGCATTAAGGTGGGACCAAATTAAAAGTTTCCTTCTCTGTATTCGTGAGACATCGTCTGTGACTTAAAGAAAACATGGCCGTAGTAGATCACACAGAAAAAAAATTAGGAAAAAAAATCATAAAACAACCATGTGCATATGGTATACATTACACAACCATTTCTTTTCTTGAGGTTAGCACAATTCAGATGAGAAAATGGCGTTGATTTGACATCTGAGTCAAGGATGGGATGAGTACGCATGAGTGCTTTTAGTCTTTGCTAGTTTTTTTTAAGGGTGAGCAGGGTTTTAATTGAATCCTAGAACCATTAACGCCTTTGGCAGGGTTTGAACCCTTGAACTTGTTGACTGTTTTGTTTCCATTTTCATCACATTTTTGTTTTTCAGGTTGGTAACATTGGTGGCAGAGAATTTTCTGAATCATTGGCACCTGATGTTCAAAAGTTGCTTGTAAGTAGAAAACCTCATTTTAATTTGATTTTGAATAGATCATAAATGACAAGAGCTTCATTCTTGGGTATTAGATTTCCAGTAGCTGTAGACCACTTGTAAGGAAAAAGGCTGCTCTGTGCCTTCTGCGGTTGTTCCGGAAAAATCCTGACGTAGTCAATGTTGACGGATGGTAGGCTTTCACTCCACTGTGGGCTGTATTTTACTCTAGATGTATTCCATTCATTTTTTTTCTTATGGTTCTCCCAAAAAATTTTCAGGTCAGATCGTATGACACAGCTTCTAGATGAACGTGATCTAGGGGTCTTGACGTCTGTCACAAGTCTTCTTGTTGCATTAGTATCTAGTAACCATGACGCATATTGGAGTTGTTTGCCAAAATGTGTCAAAATCTTGGAGAGGCTTGCTAGGAATCACGATGTGCCACCAGAGTATACCTACTATGGCATTCCATCTCCTTGGCTTCAGGTTTGTGTATTATTGTTATTTTTTTATGTAGTTATCCTTTTTGTCAAATAATTACATCTCATCAGTGAGATTTGGAAACAATTGTAGAAGACTAAACAATGGATGCGGTTTCTATCATGAAGAGATATTTTCAGATTCATTTGTTTGTTGAGATGTTATGGTGTCCTTCGTTTGTCAAAGACTGTTCGTGTTTATGTAGTGCGGGTAATAAGATTTATGTCTCTTATAAATCATGTACAAAATTTGAGTTATAGCTAAAAGCTCTTTTGATAATTTGAGGCATGTCAGAATAAGTGACCTTATGTTTGCATCATCCGTATTTAGTTTGAAAATGGTTCCCTAGCTTCTGCCCTCTTAATTAGTTTCTAGTGATTTTCTCAGAAAGGGTAAAGAATTTGATTGATGATCAAGCAAGTGATACACTAGCATATGAAAAAAAAGAAGATATGAACTCCAAAGAGGTTGCTGTGCCCTTTCCTTATTCTTTCCCAGTTTATACATATGTTTCCAAAGCACACATTTTAGAAAGATGCTCAATACCAAATTAAAGCTATTACATGAATGACTATTGTCCAATCTCCCGGTGTTCCTCAATGTTGAAGATCTGTCTATTCCTTGCTAGCAAAATCGACCAACATAATGCATCAACTTTCTGGTTCCTCTTGAATGCCGCGTCCTTTCAAGATTTGAATGTATCAATAATTAAAAAAGGCAAAGACCCAAGAGATTCTAAATGGTTTGTTAAGTTTCGAGGGGATTAATGCTTGAAATGATTACCATCGTATGACGTTGTAAGAATGCTGCAGCCAATTTTACAAAATGCTTTTGCCCCTTCTAAAATGGTTTTCTCCCTGACTACTGCATGGTTGAGTTGGTAATTAGTAACAATGCAATAATATTTCACTAAATATTTGACGTTACAAAAATTTGCTTTTGTAGGTGAAGGCAATGAGGGCTCTTCAGTATTTTCCAACTGTTGAAGATCCAAATACACGGAAATCACTCTTTGAGGTCAGTCTTTGTTATGGAATAAGATCAAACTTTTTCCCACCCACTAAATGTCTGACAAAATGTGGTTTTGGTGTTTGTAGGTTTTGCAACGTATTTTGATGGGAACTGATGTTGTGAAAAATGTGAACAAGAATAATGCTTCACATGCTGTTCTTTTTGAAGCTCTTGCGCTGGTAGGTTTTTAGCAAAAAATGCAGTTTAACGTGTGATATTCATTCAGTCATTGCCTGATTCAAGGAAAGTTTAATATTGGAATTTTACAGATCATTTTTATTGATTAATCTCTTAACTGTATTGTTAAACTGGTTTTCAAATTCGTGATGCATATGTTTTTCTTCTATTTCACTTTTTGAAATGTGTTGGATTTGGTCAGCATTACTCGGATATTCAGTATTGTTAGGAGTTTGTGTGGCAAAGAATGTTATTTGAAGAATGTTCTGTGGAATGTTGCAAACAAGTTTCTGAACTGAATCATTGGAATCTTATCCATGTCAAAACAATTCAAATCGGTTTTGACATTGGGGACTAGGGCTGGGCCGGTCCGGGTAACCGGCTAAAAAATCCAAGATCGAGGCTCGGACCGAATATTTGATGACTGAAATATAGAGGACCAAGACCAGACCACATAAGGCCGGTTAACCGGGGTCCCGGTTTGAATGTCGGGTCGGGCCGGTCTCGGTTTAAACCCGAAAACACATCTTTCCTAAGAAATGCGAAAACTCAACTTCGAACTAAGTCTCGTAGGGTCTCAAACACATCCAGAATCTTGAACAACCTCTCTGGCGATCTACTTCCAATTGCAACCGCATCCACTAAGTTCAGAAGTTGAATAGTTGAACCCCTACAAACCTCCATGAACGAAAGATCCGCAGCCTAAGAGAAGTCGAAGTAGATCCGATCACAAAGTCTGCGTTCACTGGGAAAAGATATGGAGTGCAACATTCGTTGCCTTCATCCATCTTTCAATCTCGTCTTCCAATTGAATGGGTATTTAGTTGTTGATTACATGAAGGCCATTGCCACAAGCTCTGCTCGAAATGAATTGAAATGGGTAGAGAGAAAGAAGGCTTTCTTGTAGGCATTTGCTCTGTTCTGTGAGAGAGAGAAAGCTTTGAGTCAAACGCATTGAAATGAGTGGAGTGAAATGAATTGAAATGACAAATGAGTGGAGAGAAAGAAGGCTTTGGTATTTGCTCTCTTGTAGGTATTTGCTCTGTTCTGTGAGAGAGAGAAAGCTTTGAGTCAAATGCATTGAAATGAGTGGAGTGAAATGAATTGAAATGACAAATGAGTGGAGAGAAAGAAGGCTTTCTTGTAGGTATTTGCTCTATTCTGTGAGAAAGAGAAAGCTTTGAGTCAAATGAAATGAAAGGGGAGTTGAATGATTATTTTAATCTATTAGTGGGGTGGAGTGAAATGAAATGGGTGGAGTAAAATGAAAGTGGAGTTGAACGATTAAAATGGAGTGGAGTGAAATGAAATGAGTGGACAGTGGAGTGTAAAGGAACGAATGAAATTAAATTAAGTGGAATTCGGGCTGGCCCGGTTAACCGGTGGGTTTTGGAATCTGAAACCGAGGACCGGGCCGGGCCTAAAAACCGAACCGAAAATAAAAAATATTAAAATAGCCCGAATCAACCGGGTCGGTCTGGGCCAATTTTCGGTTCGGTGCGGTTCTTCGGTTCGGAATGCCCAGCCCTATTGGGGACTATACTTCTGAGCTTGAGTTGGTCTCTTGGTTTTCGATTCCGTGTTTGGTGGCCGGCGGTTCTTGTTTTAATTTTAGCCTAGTTGGTAGAGTGTTTCATGTGGATTGGTTTGGAAAAAAGAGATGTCCCAATGTTTTATTTATCAGCAAAACAGGCAGGAAGTATATTAATGGAAAAATAGGAAAAGGATACACCAGCTACTGTCTGAGCCAGCTGAATTGTCGTAATGTTTGGATACGACTAAGAAAGTAAGGGATGGGGCTGATATGATTTCTATTTACAGAAACATTAAATCAACCCCCTCCCCCCTCTGCAAGTGACTTTTGACTTTTCTCTTCCTGTCTGTAGGGATGGCAATGGGGCGGATTTGGGCAAATCCGTCCTCGCCCCGCCTCACCAGGGATCACGGATCTCCGATTGCGCCCCGAATAACCGTTTATTTTTTTTGGGTGATAACCATTCCCGCTCCGCATGGATTGGTGGATATCCGCCCCGCCCCGATTATCTGTCTATCTTCCTTTCGAGATACTCATCAATAGCGGATCCCATTGCCACCACCATGAACAAATCCCACATCCACCACTGCCAACCCAAACCACCACCAACAAATCTACTTGCCAACCCTAAACCGAGGATGAGGCGTCACAGGGGGCCGTCGAGGAGGAGGCGTTGTTGTCGATGAGAGGAGGAGGAATCGAGTAGCTCGAGCAGAGGAGGAATTGCAGAGGGTTTCGCTCCTTGGGGAGAAGCTTGGACTCCTTCAGTCCTTCTAGAAAAGGACCAGAAGCAGATTTCCATGGCATCGATGACTCGATCTTGATGAGCCCGCTCCAACTAATTCAGCACCACTACCAATTAATCCAACACCATCACCACCATCTGATAGAAAGACAGAAGAACAAGAACAAAAGATGGAAGACCTTGAGCTTCCAGATTTCGCAGTTGAGATCCAAGACAAAACTGATGGTGAAAAAGGAGAACTGACGGTGAAAAAGTGTGTAGAAGTAGTAGTAGTTCAATCGTGGTTAAATGGAAAATTTAACTTGAGTTTATGACATGATTGAAAGGTGTAGTACTAATGTACCATGACCCCCAAATCCATGAGGGGGAGGAGGTGTATTAAAGAAGGCTTTTAGTCCAAGATATGGTGACATGACAGTTGCATTTGTATTTATCAAGAACTTTGAAGTATATTAGGGTGTGGGAGGTCACTTGGGCTGACACATGCTATTATTATTTAAATTAGATTGGTGGGGCGGGTATAGTTAAATCCGTATCCGCCCTGAATTTGGGACGGATATAATTTGGATTCCCGAATCCGCCCCGAGATCCGTTAAGGTAAACATAAATCCGCCCCAAATGGTTTGGGTGGAGCAGATATCCGTGAAAATCCGCCCCTGCCCCCTCCACACATTGTCGGGATTGAACCCAGACAAGGAAGACCAGCAACCATGGCGATCTCGTGAGGCTTTCAACACTTGGTGTTGGATTAATATTTCTTTGGTTTTTAGCTCCTTCATGGAGATTGCTAAGTTTTTTTTTTTTTTCTTTTTTATTTTTAATATTCTTTAATGATTGTGGAAAGTGATCTTGAGAGTTTTTCTTTTTGTTGGGATGGAGGTTGTAATGGCATTATGGTAGGTTTAGCTTCTGTCATCCTTAATTTCTCTTTGAGGTTCTCCTGAATACAGGGTGTCCCTGTCAAGGACTAGAGGGCTTCCAATGTATTTTCTTCTTATCTTTCAATGGACAATTTTCTGTATCTTAAGCAAAGCTTTTTTGATTAATTAAATAACGCAATAACTTCTTAATCATGCACATAATCAAAGCCCTTCTTTTTGTGAAAGTATTTTCTCCTATTTTGTCAATCTCAATAACATCTTTTCGGTTTTGCCATGGTTTAGGAGTATGGTTTTAATTACACATTAAATTAAAGCTATGAGAACCTTGGGGATAACTTCGTCTTTCTTGTTTTTATGATGATTAGAAAAAGCTAGTGTGTAAAGACCATCGTCTAACCTAACTTGTAATGTGGATTGTCTCAGGTTATGCATCTTGATGCTGAAAAAGAGATGATGTCTCAGTGTGTTGCCTTGCTTGGCAAGTTTATTGCAGTGCGTGAGCCGAACATTCGCTATCTTGGATTGGTAAGTGTTACACTGAATTTTTAATGTTATAGAAAAAATACGAAATTGACAATGCCATTTTCATGAGTTTATTTGGATTATATCCAATTGTTAATTCAAAATATTCTGAGATTAGGTTTATCTCTTACTCTCAAGCCTAACTGCTATGGATGAAATTGGCTGTGATCTTGATGACTTGAAACTGTTTACTCTTTTGCAGGAAAACATGACGAGGATGTTGATGGTAACTGATGTGCACGAAGTCATTAAGAGACATCAAGCCCAGATTATCACCTCATTGAAGGATCCTGATATCAGGTAATACTTGAAGCATCAAAGAATGTTTTGAGTTCCTTTACATCTATGATCTCTACGAAACATGTTTAAATCTGCAGAATTATTCCCATAGTGGTTAATATCCAACAACTAATATTTCACTTTCAAGAATGTTCATCTGCAATCTATGCATATAAGGGCGTTTCGGGCGGATGCTCTCACTTTCCTTCCTCTGTTGTTGACATTTAAATAATGCAGTTCAGAACTTAAGATGACAATCAAAGTGTGACACTTCAATTTTAGTATCAACTTCTTAATCTCGTTGTCCCTCCTTTTAAGATTTGTGCATATTCCAGGTTCCCAACGATTCCTGCCTTACATTTAGTGGTATTCTTTTTCTTCTTTATTGGTGTTCGATGGAATTCAGAATGTTGTACATACGGAACTGTTTATCTTTAAGGACAAAAATTCCAAGCTTGCTTTCATCTTGATTATCAGTCCCACATTTTTCACAGATAAATTTACATGAGAATGTGAATGTCATACTCTTCTAATATCCTTTTCAAAGTTTAGGGTGCAGTTGAGCATAAATCTGTTTGTGGTTCCGATAAAGAAGCATCTACGTTTGCTTTTAATCAGGGGCACAGTGTGACCAAAGCATTTTTTTTAACCTCGCCATTTCCAAAATCGTAGTATTTCATTTGATACTTGTCAATAAATAAGCGTCTTTATGCCAAAAAACAAAGGTACCAGTTTGGTTATCATCCCTTAAGATACTGAGGCACATACAATATAGCAAACTTTCTGTTAAGTTCTGAACTGAAGTCAACTTGCATTATAATGTGAAGGTATGTCCTATATGAAAATTTATCACATTAGTACTTTTTTTTTATTGAAAATGATGTGATTTTCAATTTACCAAGTTATAGTGTCGACTTTTTGTTAGTTATTTATGGCCTGCAGATATGTTAAAGTTGTTTTAGTCTTGAACCTCGACTTTAAAAGTCTTAAATCTCGATTTTAACTGCAGTATTAGAAGGCGTGCTCTTGATTTGCTATATGGCATGTGTGATGTTACAAATGCAAAGGATATAGTTGAAGAGCTATTGCAGGTAAATTCAGATAGGGCAATTTTTAAGGACCTCAAGTACACAGTTCCAGCTATATTATGTGGAGTTGAATTGTTGGACGACTTGGGAAGCTGAACAAGAGCTGACAATATAAAAAGCTTAAATTGTTTATTTTCAGTATCTTAGCACAGCTGACTTTGCAATGCGCGAGGAGTTGGCATTGAAGGCTGCAATTCTGGCAGAGAAGTTTGCTCCTGATCTATCTTGGTGAGGCTGGATTATACATGCAAGAGATTATTCTTTATTCTTCTATGCAGTAGCACATTAGTATAATGATTTCAACTTGCCATATATACACTTCGTAGATATAATTTGTCTACACTTTTTAAAAGTCATTCTTTATGGTCAGATATCTTTTTTACGACAGTATTTTATTGTCTGACATTGTAGGACCTTGGAAGGAAATATGAATGGAATCATCTTGTTGTAGGCATGGAACTATTTTAATTGAATATACCATTTAAGTGGAAGTGATTGGTTTGATGCGGAATCTAGTTTGCTTTTAACAAGAAAGAATTGTAAAACCAACATGAAAATGTACTTTAATTACTGCTGAAATGATTCATCTGATATTATTAGCAATAAAAGAAAGAAGACAGGTGTTGGGATACAATTAGCTTTAGAAATGTATTAAGTTGAGCTAAACCATGGTATCTAACCTTGCATCATTTCTTTGATCTATACATTTATTGAAAGTCATTAAATTTTGACATATTTATATGTAAAAACCTCTTAAATAACCAATGAACAAATGCCGTAGGAAAATAATTATGCCTTCTTGAAGAGTCCTAATCCTTAGCTCACGCGATCTTTATATTTCTTGTTCTTTCTTTAGCATCCTGAAAACTATCATCATCTCTTCATCTTTTTGCTGGGGACATGTCTTCATTGCTGTTTGCTCCTGTTCAGTCATTTCTAGTGCACTGTCTCTTTCTGAGTCTCTCCCCCACCAAATACTCTTGTACCGGGAGAAGTTCTCTTATTTCCTTCTTCACTTTCCTCTTGCTTTGCTACAAGTCATTTTAACCTTATATCACTGGTATCCCTATGAGAAAAATCTGGGACAAAGTCTTCACCCTATCTCTATCTAAAGTTATCTAGTGTTTAGTTCACTGCAATAATCTAGCATGAAATACAGTGAATTCTTGCCTTGTTGAGATTGAATGTATATGCTTCACCTGCTTTGATGAGTGCATGCCTCATCTCTATCACCTTTCGAATTACAGGTATATAGACGTGATTCTTCAGTTGATTGACAAGGCAGGAGATTTCGTTAGTGATGACATATGGTATCGTGTTGTGCAGTTTGTCACAAACAATGATGATCTACAGGTTATGTTAGATGTTCTGTATTTTGACTTATTTATTTTATCTTTTAATTTGTAGTTTTTCAATATTTTAACTCTCCGTTATGTTTCTCAGCCTTATGCAGCAGCGAAGGCCAGAGAGTATCTTGGCAAGCCTGCTTTACACGAGACAATGGTCAAGGTGTGCATCTCTCTCCCGTGATCACTAAAGTGTGTGAATTTTGTTCCGTTGATCTGAAAAAGTTTCCTTTTGATCTTCCGTCACCATGTGAGAACCCTCAAGCCGTATACAAGCCGTATATTCTTCCAAATTGGCTCTTCCTCTGTCAAGAGGATGTTCACGTTTGCAGTTAGGGGAAATCCTAACTATCTCGTAGCATGTGTGATGAGTCTCTTTCTTCTCTTCATACTCATTTTAGTATATCCTCTGAAAATGACATGTCACCGGGATACTTGTAGTTGCGGTGTGAAGTTGGCAACTTTTCCACTATTATCACAAGAGATGGCTTTGAATAGTCGTGAAAGGCAAAAAATGTGATTTGTTTAGTGGATTCCAATTTTTTTACCCTTTTCCCTTTTTATAACGAAAACAAACAAGTTCTTTTATCCTGTTGTTAGCTTATTTGAACTTAGAACGATAGCTTTCATCTTATATGCATTTTTGTGTGGTGACCTTTTAAAAAAAATTCAACTAATTAGTAACTTTTTTCCTGGGTTATCGGTTGTGGCAGAGAGGGTTTTAGTTTTTTCATCCTTGTCTTGTTAGGTGACTCATTTCAAGTCTTTTGGTTTCGGTGCTCATTTCTCTATTCCCCTGGGAAATACTTTAAGCCTATGATTTCTCTGTCTATTATTTTTCAGTTTCGTAACCAAAATTACATTTTCTTGAAGAACTTTATTGATGACATGAAGTTATTTCCGTCTCTCTATTTATCAACTGACATATCCACAATAGGTTAGTGCTTATCTTCTTGGAGAGTACAGTCACCTTTTGGCAAGACGGCCTGGCTGCAGTCCTAAAGAAATATTTTATATACTACATGAGAAGTTGCCAACTGTATCGTAAGATCCACTGAACCTTTTCACCTCTCCACTTTACAGGGTAATGTAGATAGGGTCTGTATGCTAAAGTCCCTTTTCCTTTCAGGACTGGTACAGTTGCCATCCTTCTTTCCACTTATGCTAAAATCTTGATGCATACTCAACCTGCTGATCCAGAGTTGCAGGGTCAGATATGGGCAGTATTTACCAAGTAAGAGTAGGCAATAATGAATTTACTATTGCTCTATCAGCAAATCATTGTTTACTTTATAGTCAATGATGTATTTTTTATTGTTATCATCTAGGTTGTCATTCTTAATCTTATATGTGCTTTCTTTACCCAGGTATGAGAGTTGTATCGATGTTGAAATACAACAAAGAGCCGTTGAATATTTTACACTGTGTAGGAAGGGTGCAGCTTTGGTGGACATATTAGCTGAAATGCCCAAGTTCCCTGAGCGCGAGGTTGGTAAATATATTTGTTCAAAGTGTCATTTATAAACAGTTTATTCTACATTAATTTTGGATCCATTTCATAAGAAGAAAGGAAACTTTATAAGGTAAATACATAATGTCTTCAGGCATTCGGCTAACAATATCTTTCTATCTGTTATAGTCTGCATTGATTAAGAAAGCTGAAGATACAGAAGCTGATACTGCAGAACAGAGTGCTATCAAGTTGAGGACCCAGCAGCAGCAGAGTTCATCTGCTTTGGTTGTGACAGACCAACCCCAACGCCCTGCTAATGGATCTCTACCTGTTGGTCAGCTCAGCCTGGTTAAGATGCCTAGCATTAGCAGTAATGCGGTGAGACTTTATTCTATCTAAAGTTGAGGAAATCAGTGCCATCATTTACTAGTAGTAGTTCTTAGAATTATATGTGGAACATACAGGATTCTGACTTGGTGGACCAAACCCATACAAATGGGACCCTCACCAAAGTGGATTCTCTATCTGCTACACGTTCAGCCGATGTTGGTGATCTTTTGGCTATTGAAGGTCCTCCGAGTGCAGAGCAAAACATGGATTCTGGATTAGAGGGTGTTACAAATGCAGTAGATGCCTTAGCACTTGCTCCCATTGATGAATTATCAAATACTACTGTTCAGGTATTGTTTTTTGTTATTAACATTGTGTGTATCCATTAAAGCTGTGGTTTATTTACAGTTCAATAAGTTATTATTTTCCAAAACTTTGTAAGCCTTGTGGTTTATTTACAATCTACTGTTATCATCTTCAGAGAAAATATTCCATCTAAACCTTTATTCTTGTCATGATAGTGGTTTCTATTCTTCTGAAAAGGTTGTTGCAGATCACAAGTATTAGAAAGTTGAATTGCAATTTATATTATGTTCCTCATACTAATCTTATGCATGTGTTTGCAGCCAATAGGTAATATTGCCGAAAGGTTTCATGCTTTGTGTCTGAAGGACAGTGGTGTACTATATGAGGACCCCTACATTCAGGTTTTCTTCTTTTTTTAATGATAATGTCCCATCTTCAATAGAAGTGGGTTTTGTTCGGACATATGGATTCTATTTAAAACTTACAAAAGCACCAGATTTATTTATTTTGAAATACATCATTTCTTGATTTTTGATAGCTTTGAGTGCATATTCACTGACAATGTTCTTTGACCACTCTCTCAGATTGGCATAAAAGCAGAATGGCGTGCCCATCATGGTCGTCTTGTCCTTTTCTTGGGAAACAAAAACACATCTCCACTTGTTTCAGTTCAGGCCCTGATATTGCCTCCTTCTCATCTAAAGATTGAGCTTTCTAAAGTACCTGATACTATTCCTCCAAGAGCACAGGTGAAGATCGTTATGTATTACATAACTGTCTTTTTATGTGATTGTAATGGTATTGTTTCTTATCTTTTCTTCCCATCTCCCGTCTTTGCAGGTGCAATGCCCATTTGAGGTTGCAAATCTTCGTCCAAGCAGGGATGTAGCTGTTCTAGATTTCTCTTATAAGTTTGGAAATACATTGGTACTATGCTCAGCTTGAAAATTATATGTTCACTTCGTTGCTCCTCTGTTAGCTAGCAATCCCCGTGGTCCCATTTCTCATTGTTTATTGATTCTACACAGGTCAATCCCAAGCTTCGGCTTCCATCTGTCTTGAATAAATTTATGCAGCATATATCGTTAACTGCTGAAGAATTCTTCCCACAGTGGAGGTCACTTTCTGGACCACCTTTGAAGCTACAAGAAGTGGTATGATTCTCTTGCTATCATTGTTTTAGCAAAAGTAATTCTCTGTTACCTAAGGCGTTTCATGTTCATCTTATCTTCTTTCTGCTTCAGTGGTGTGTCTGCAGCAGAATCGTAAGTATACTTAGGATTGTAGTTTTTTTTCTTCCTCCCCCACTTATTTTGGTTGAGGACCATAATATCCCAAAGTTTATATTTGACTACTTAATTAAAGGAAATCTCAACTCCAAAAGCGCATGAGTTGATTAAACAATAGTGAATACCTTGGGCTGTTATGATTTGCCACTCGACTCATAGGAGTGGTGCAAACACATCCTACTATGATTTAAATAATTAATTTGATGATGCACTTTCAAGGTCTAGTAAACTACTTACATGGATCCAGATGCGAGTTGTTTACGGAATGTTCTTTAATCATCTGAAATTGTGATTTGATGGTGCGTAAAATAGTTGGGCACAAGGCCAATTCTCTGTTAGATATTCACCACGGAGATCTATTTTGACAAATATTATTTTGAAATTGGAGGTGTGATTCCTGCTGTCACACTTGGCTACTGTTTATGAGAAACATTATGCATGTAATTTCTCAAAAATTGAGCAGGTTAAAGGAGTAAAACCACTGTCACTACCTGAAATGGCGAACGTGTTCAATAGCTTTCAGCTAACAGTTTCTCCAGGACTTGTAAGTTACTTTTCTCTCAATTTTTTTCCTTATCTTCCTTGTCTACTGGGAATGCTTAAAGATTTACACTCTTTTAGGATCCAAATCCAAATAATTTGGTTGCAAGCACAACCTTCTACTCAGAGAGTACACGAGCCATGCTTTGTTTGGTAAGGAATATTCAAATCTTCTTACCTAGTTTTCCATTTACTTCTTTGTATCCATAAAATATTTCATCATCTCATCAGAACAATTATCAGAGGTTCTGGAGGTCATGAAATGAAAGATTTTATGTTGATTATTGGACTGTCTTTCAGTGGGCAAATTGATTGCATGTAATTTTGATTTCTGAAAATATCTTTGCATGCCATTAGATGTCTGAAAAATTGTATTATAAATTCTTCATTTTGCTTTGAAAAAAACTTGTAGATAACCAAACAGCGTCAGGAAGAAATTCTCTATTTGAATACTAAATTGTGTATAATTTAACTTATTTTGAATCCTTAACTATTTGCTTTAGAGGTTTGCTATCTGCTAAGTTAGTATCATTTCATTTCAGGTAAGAGTTGAAACAGATCCATCAGATAGAACCCAACTCCGGATGACCGTTGCTTCGGGGGATCCAGCACTAACACTTGAGTAAGTCTACTCCTAAAGGTTGCTTGTTGGAGCTTATTACATTTGGGTTAGTAGATAGCTGACCATGTTGCTACAGGTTGAAGGAGTTCATCAAGGACCAATTAGTTAGCATTCCATCTGCTTCTCCTGTACCTGCACCTGGACCTCCACCTCCACAACCTCAGCCAACTAGTCCAGCTGCAGCACTATCAGATCCTGGTGCCATGCTCGCTGGTTTGCTATGAGGAATTTTGGTGAATTTTGTGCATATATTTGTTTTCAAATGGTTGTACCTGATATACACATCCTATCCCTTGTCAGTCCCTGAAATTTCCAGAGGTGGGGTAGGAAGGGAAGGTATGATGCTAGGGCTGGCGGAATTAAGAATGAGCTTGTTGTGATCGGCTTAGTATCGTCATATTGGATTTTTGTCATGGTTGGGTGAGGTTTCGGATTCTTTCAGGAGCATGTTCTTCATGCATTAGTGCAGGTGGTGTTGTGGGGGGTGATTGGCATTTCCCCCCGTTGTTTTTTTTTTTTTTTTTTCATTGGGTTGGTTTCTGTAAAATCTGATATTCGGGAATGTAAGAGGCAGTGTGTGCAGTTAGTTGTAATAGTTTTTCATTCGTGGCTTATCCATATTTATACATTCAATAAGAGAGTGAAAAAAGGAAAACTTGAGCAGGTTTCAGAAACTCGGCGCTTCGATTCTAAATGCTTAAGAGTCCCTCTGTACTCTGTAGAGAAGTTGATTATACCATTTGAGTTTATTGATAGTAAGGCTTTGTCCAGTTTGTAATTACAATTCAGAATCACATTAAAAACATCTGATCCCAACTTCTTTGTGTTAATAGATTGAAACCAAAGTCGATTCATGCACATCAGTTATATTATAAGGAGCAGATATTTTTGGCAACGTCGACTCATGTGCTCTTGTATGTGTTTTCAAAACAAATTGATTATGTGCTGATGATCTCCTTGCAATGAATATCATATCTGACAACTTGTAATTTCGATGATCTCGTCACCATGATCATACGACAGAAATAAGCATGTTGTGTTGCTAATCAAAGTGTTGTAGAAGTTCAGAGCTCATCATCACAGATAAATCAAGACAGCGAATACTCCATGCGACCATATCCTCTTTCTCAAACAACCATTGAGTGTTTTTATTTTTATTTTTATTTTTTTATTTTTTTAAATGTTATTATTATTATTATAATTATTATTTTAATATTAATATTTATATTTATATTATAGTATATTATATTTATTAATTATTGTTATTATTACTTTACTTTCTCACACCAATAAATATGCATAACTTAACATCAGAGAGAAACCTAAACTCAAAACGAAAAAATGCAAAACATGATAACTTTTGACCAATTTAAACTTTCAATTGAGACTAATTCTCAAGCTCATCAAAACATGAAAGTTGTAGTACTATGAGTTATCTAATAAATACAACTTGAAAATGTTTTGAAATGAGCAAGTTATAGTCATTTTACTAAAGTCGCGCAAATCTGTATCGCAATGAAAAAGGAATAACGTTCCTAACTTTTGGCCAACTTATGTGCTAAATCGAGACTGATTCTCAAGTTGATCAAAACACAAATATTGTAGTACTATGAGTTATCTAATAAAAACAACTTGAATCACTTGAAAATGTTTTGAAATGAGCAAGTTATGGTCATTTTATTAAAGTCGCACAAATCTGTCTCGCAATAAAAACGGGATAATGTTTTTGACTTTCGGCCAACTTATGTGCTTGATTGAGACCGATTCTCAAGTTGATCAGAACAAAATTGTAGTAGTACTCTGAGTTATCTAATAAACATAACTTGAATCACTTGAAAATGTTTTGAAATTAGCAAGTTATGATCATTTTGCTAAAGTTGCGCAAATTTGTCCGAAAAATTTATGTTCACAGAGTTCACTGTAGGGAATTTGGGATAACCCACATTGTGCTCTGCGTTTTGCATAGGACACTGCGGGTTATCCCAAAATCCCCGCATTGTGCTCTGCGTTTCGCATGGGACACTGCGGGTTATCCCAAAATCCCCGCAGTTAATTCTGCAAACATAAATATTTTGGGACAGATTTGCGCGACTTTAGTAAAATGATCATAACTTGCTCATTTCAAAACATTTTCTAGTGATTCAAGTTGTGTTTATTAGATAACTCAGACTAATACAACTTTTGTGTTTTGATCAACTTGAGAATCGGTCTCGATCAATTACATAAGTTGGATGAATGTCAGGAACACTATCCCGTTTTTATTGCGAGACAGATTTGTGTGACTTTAGTAAAATGACTATAACTTGTTCATTTCAAAACATTTTCAAGTGATTCAAGTTGTGTTTATTAGATAACCCATACTACTACAACTTTTGTGTTTTGATGAGGTTGAAAATCGATCTCAATTGAGGGTTTAAATTGGTCGAAAGTTACCATATTTTGCATTTTTTTTCGTTTGGGTTTCTTTGTTATGTTAAGTTATGCATATTTATTGAGTTTGGGTTTTAAGGGTTTTGACTTTAATGGGATTTTGAGAGTTTTCGAGGGAGAGGGAGTAGATTTGCAAGAGATTTGAGTGTGAGGAAAGATTTGGAAGAAATTTCGAATGGGGGAGGGAGGAACCGTTGTCGATTTGAATGGTGAAGAAAAATTGGATGATTTTTGTTTATATAGATGGTGTGAGAAATTATGGTGGTATGAGAAAAAAGTAGATTATATAAAAGAGTAGAATGACGTGAGAGAGAGAAAATGGTGGTGTGAAGTAGTCGTTGCCATAAATCATGCATGCGAGACTAGAGAACCCTAAAAAAAAGTGGACTGTAGGTTGGAATTACTATTTGCTTGAGATTGCTGATTTCATTGATTGGTTGCTGTCATGCTCTTTATGTTTGGTTAACCTGTTATTCTGTGAGTAGGGACCAAGGTCAAATACACTAAGGGGCATTTGGGAATTCACTCGTAATTAAAAAAAATAGTTTGACTTCCGGAAATAATTACCCTTTTCCTTATTCTTTCACACAAAATAGGATGGTGTTTGAGGTTGGAGATAAAAAATGGTTGAGATTTACCCAAATATAATAATTTAACGGATAGTATAGAACTTAAAGCACCGATAGTACATGAGTTCGATTTTCATACCCAACATTTTGATATTTATTTATTTTTCTTCAATTGTTGATAGTGATGATTAGACATGTAAGTATGAAGGATGAACACTTAAGGGTGATGCTAGAAAAACAAAATAAAATAAATTTTATTTATCATGTTAAATTTTTATCATGCCAATCACACGATGAGTACTTAGTCTATATTACAATTTAGAATGATGTTTAGGATTGGAAATAAAAGACAGGTTGAGATTTACGTAAATATACGAATCTAATGGATCACATAGAACTTAAAGCACCAAAAGATGAGTTTCATCTAATGGTTGAGACTTAAATAACCTTTATATCGTACCTTTAGTCAATCCCCAATAAGAGTGCATGAGTTCGATTCCCATACCCAATATTTTGATATTTATTTATCTTGATATTTAAAGTAGAATAAATTCTATTTATCATGTTAAACTTTTATCGTGCCAATAGTCTAACAAAACAAAGTATGAAAATAACTACCTATTTTGTAGCACAAGTTCTATTAAAATAAGAAGCGCTTGTGCTTTTGGTTGCTAAACACCCCCTAAAACACTTTTGGCTAGGTGTGATTATTTTTATATTTGTTTATTTCTAGTTTTAATTGAAATCCTGTAATTCTCGCCCATCCCTTAAAAACATCCACAATGTGTGTGTGTGTTTTTTTTTATTCAAACACGAAGATTTTTATTGAAGATAAGAAGAGAAACAAAATATAACCATCCCTATATCAAGGAATATATGTCAAGACACCATGAAGGTGTCAAAAAACAAATCTCTAAAGAGATTACAAGCCGAACCCATCTTCTACAGCAATTCCCTAATCTCGATAAAGATAGAGTGCTATGATCTGTTAAGCCCTTAAAAAACCTTCTTATTTATCTCTTTCCACACACAACACATGAGCACATGATGAACCCTACGCCATAATCACTCCGTGCGCCGGGATGGATTGGCTCAGGACCACCAACTTAGCCAATCCAAAAGGTAACCTTGAAATATCAAACTCAGACCAAATTCTGACAAGAAACAGTTCCAAATGTATTTGGAGAATCTGCAATGAAACATCAAGTGATTCAGAGTCTCGTCATTCTCATTACAAAACACACAAAGACTTCTGTGAGGATTCTTCTCTTATTCAACCCGTCTTTAGTCAAGATCCTCTCATGCTATACTGACCAACAAAAGAAATTAATCCGAGGAAGAAGATTTTTCACCAAAACCAGATTTTTGTAAGAGGAAATGAACGGGTTGTAGTGGGTTTCATAATGAGATGAAGCCAACATATCATAAAATTCTTTCACTAAGAAACCCACACATTTACCCTTCCACACCAAACTATCAGATCCCTCTGAGAGCATCTGAATAATATCCAACAGATGGATTAAATTGGCAGCTAGCCTCCTCTAACTCCCCATCATTTAGGGGTCTCCGAAAAAAAAGATTCCAAAAATCTTCATTGGACCAAAAATTATTAACTCTCCCATTTTTCTGATTGCTAATGAAATACAACGGGTAGCCGTATAAAAGAAATAAGCCACAATGTGGTTTACTTGTATAAAAGAAATAAGCCACACTTTTCATTGCAGTGAATTGTGGTATACTTTCAACACTGCAGCCCTATTAGATTTACAGGTTTGTAAATTTTCTTTTAGAATGCTCCAAGTAATGGTGTTTCCTGGCAAGTAAGGGCACCCTTCTTCAACTGTATCCCTATATATTTGACTAATTCTTCATGCAAAAACAATGTGTGCGAATTTGGATTATTCTTGGCAATGCATTTTGGTTTGAGCCTTGGCACTTAGTCTCACCATCTCTCTCTCACTCTCAAGTCTGTGGGCATCTCCAATACTCTATCCATTCCTTCTTGACTCAGTCTCCTAATCTGTAAACCCTAACCCGGCTATAAAT
The DNA here is from genome assembly GCA_963556465.1 of Berberis vulgaris. Taxonomy (NCBI): domain Eukaryota; kingdom Viridiplantae; phylum Streptophyta; class Magnoliopsida; order Ranunculales; family Berberidaceae; genus Berberis; species Berberis vulgaris. The sequence goes on from OY747133.1 coordinate 6,810,258, forward strand.
TCCATGTTTAGTCGGCTCCTTCACTTCTCAGTAAAAAGACACACACAAGGGTTAGATACTCTAATTAGGAAAATTTCATCTTTAATTAAGGACTTAGTCAAATACAATTTGACAATCTCTTTATCTCACTAAACACAAAGCGTTGCATGGTTTTGTCCCTAACTTGAGCACCATTTAGTATAAAAATGAGCAAATAATGGGTTTAAGCCAAGCACCAGTTTGAAACATAGACACCATAAGAAAATTTTGAGAGCAAGAATGGAGTTTGAGATAATAGGTTTGGTGATGGCCATGGTACTATGGGTGTGTTGGGCAATGCTCAGGGAGAGGCGCCACCGGCGGAGTGAGGAGCTAGGACATCTTCCACCAGGGCCTAGAGGGTTACCTTTAGTAGGTAACATTTTTCAACTAGGATTTGCTCCTCATGTGTCATTCATGGATTTGGCGCGAAAGCACGGTCCTATAATGAAGATTCAGATAGGTGCAATGAGTACGGTGGTGATATCGTCCAATGAGGTGGCTAAAGAGATGTTCAAGAACCATGACATGGTCCTAGCAGGTCGAAAGCTTTACGAGGCCATGAAAGGGAAACAAGGCAATGAAGGGTCACTCATAACTGCTCAATATGGGCCACAATGGCGCATGTTGAGGCGCCTTTGTACAAGTGAATTTTTCATAACTAGTCGCCTAGATGCCATGCAAAGCGTGCGTAGAGATTGCATTGATTCCATGATTGGGTACATAGGGGAAGCTGGTGTAGGTGGTACTAAACCTATTGATATAGGGAGGTTCATCTTCTTGATGGCATTCAATCTTTTAGGGAACTTGATGTTCTCAAGAGATTTATTAGACCCTAAATCCAGAAGAGGAGCTGCTTTTTTTCACCATGCAGGCAAGGTCATGGAGTTGGCTGGGAAGCCAAATGTGGCTGATTTCTTGCCTATTTTAAGGTGGTTGGATCCACAAGGAATAAAACGGAAGACCCAATTTCATGTTGAACGCGCTTTCAAAATTGCGGGTGGCTTCATTAAGGAAAGATTGGAGAACCAAGGCGGCAAAGATAGGAAAAAGGATTTCTTGGATGTGCTCTTGGAGTTCGAGGGTAATGGCACAGATGAACCTACTCAGTTTTCTTCTAGGACCATCAATGTCATAGTCCTGGTAAGTCATCTACATCTAGTTCTGAATTTTCAAGCACATTTTTGCTATATTTAGGCGTATATTTGACACCTGTTTTCGATTAGATAATTACACATACTCTGATTTCAACAATGACTTGAAGATGACCTTTGGTGGAGATACCAGTTCTCATTTTATTGGACTAGAATAATATTGATTTTGATTGCTACTTGAGGATTCTACACATCAATGGTAACGGCGTAAGATAAAATTGGAGTCAAGAGAATATATATAAAAACTGTCATATTAAAAATGATATAGAGATTATAAAAAGAGTTGTCACGTCTTAATTGTCACTTTTGTTGCTTATATATAGATCAATTTTTTTCAACATTATTTATTTATACTCTTATTTATTTCGTATAATAAAAAAAAAAAATTTCTCGCTAGTCCTGCATGAACTATACTCTTTTTCTTCAGTTCAATCTCATTTACAAATGTTTTATGGTTTAACAGGAGATGTTCATAGCAGGGACAGACACAACAACAAGTACCTTAGAATGGGCAATGGCAGAGCTTCTTCACAATCCCAAAATACTCCAAAAAGTTCAGGAAGAACTACGAGATGTCGTTGGTTCAAAGAAAGTCGAAGAGAAAGACTTGGACAATCTCCCCTATCTCAAAGCAGTCATCAAGGAGACTCTAAGGCTTCACCCACCACTCCCCTTTCTAGTCCCACACATGGCCATGGATGCATGCAAGATGCTAGGTTACTACATTCCCAAAGAGACTCAAATTCTTGTCAATGTATGGGCAATTGGAAGGGACCCTGAGTCATGGAAGAGCCCATTGGTGTTTAAGCCAGAGAGGTTCTTGGAGGACACTCTTGATTACAAGGGACATCATTACAAGTTCATACCATTTGGTTCAGGTAGGCGAATGTGCCCTGCAGTCCCGCTTGCAAGCCGTGTACTTCCTCTGGCTCTAGCTTCACTTTTGCACTCGTTCGATTGGGTCTTGCCTGACGGGTTGAAGCCCGCAGACATGGACATGAGTGAAAGGATGGGGATAACACTAAGGAAAGTTGTTCCAATGAAGGCTATTCCTATACCATACAAGGGAAACTAATCTCATCAAATCTTTACATAAACAATAGTCATCACAAGACAATAAGGCTTTTACATGTAATTTAAGTGTATTTTCTTACTAGTTCCCCTTGTGTTTTGTACATGTAAAGGAAACACCAAATTCATGTGAATGAAAAGTTCACTTGAAACATCTATAGTTTCTCTTAATTTATATAGTGTGATTAGATGTCTCACAACTCCATGAAACGACTATAATTAAGTCATGCATGAATCTCATGCAAAAAACATAGTTCTTGATCCTAAGAAAGATCCTAGCAAGAATGAGGCTAGTGTTTATGTGAGTTGGTGCTAGTAGTTATATGGCAGAACGATGAGGGAGGTGGTGAATGAGGAAGATGTCTAGTACTAGAGTATTTCATCAGTCTTAAAAGGGTAGCAGATTCAATCGGTTAAAAGATGGGAGAACGAACGATGAATACAATATTTTTAGGTTCTTCACATGTTTAAGGGGTAAAAACGCGGGATGTAATGACAAACATCGTCACTGTTCCTCAGGTGAATGTCCCTTGTAAGTGTTAGATTCATTATACATTTTACATATACACAATACACTTCCATCCTACACATAAACTAATAGTTACGAAAGTCCTCACTCTTAACTTATCAATAGGTTAATAATTCATTAAAGAACAAGAAAACGAAAGCATAACCCCAATAAATCATATATTAAAACTTAAATGCACCAATAATTGCAAATACTAGTTCGTCATGGCACTTAAACATAGCTTCGTTACCGAGCCCAGAAACTGATTCATATTCTGATTAATTATATTTACAAGCCAGGCATTACAACTTTTGTCTCAGAAGAAACAATATGTAAGAGATATTTTTCCTTGGTTTTCTTCTTTGATTTTTTTCCTTCATTCAAAATTTCGTAAAATTTAGTATCACTTTGTACTAGAAAATCTAATCTTGATTAGCAGTAGGACTACTTAAAAAACATGTGCAAACCCAACATCTGGCACTTATTTTGAGCTTAAAGATAAGGATTAATGAGTATAATAAGCTTTGATTAATATATAATTTACCAATAATCATGAAGTAATTTAATACAAATGGGATCCCTTCAAAGAAGGATCCTCACCTGTTGGGGAGATACAAAAAAAAACTAACCTTATTTCAACAAAACTACTTCTATTTTAATAGTAGTCCAATTTTCATGGTTTAATCATTGAGTTTTTGGATTTTGATTTTCTTGGGTTGTTGTTAGCAACCTCTTTATTGCACTGCAAACCAAGGATTGTGATTTCATTTTTCGAGATAATTTTGGTAAGTTGATTTTAAGAAATATTTAGTTGTGTATAGGAAAAACGTAAAAATTTCGATTGTAATTTTAAAGCTATCAATATAATTTAAGCATTTTAAACTCTTACATACTACATTAGAGTCTCACGATACTCATAATATCATACAAACTACATATTAAATAAGAATCACTTATATAACAAAAATTTAATACTAAACTAAAGTTATAACATGTTAAAATATACGTAAATTAAGATTGACCTAATGAAAAAAATAAATATTTCGAATTTTGAAAGAAATTTTGATAACTCAAAAACAAGAAATATTTCGTGAAATTTCAGTATTGTTTGAGAAAAAATAATAAATAAAGAAAAAAAAAATAAGTCGGTGATAGAATCGCAATATATTGAGGATGTGTATTAATTGGAATGTTCTGAACATTGGGTGCAAGTAGTAAAAATAATTGATAACATCTTTATAAAAAAACACACACACATTTAGTATGAATATAACAAAATGTTATCTAACAGCATGAAGTAATTAAAGTTACCAAAAAATGTTAAATAAAAAAAAAAAATCATGATATGTGGATTGGAATATACAAGAATATATCAACTGTTGATGCATTGTTGATTGTTTGAACACTGAAAGAGTAGCTCTTTTAAAGGGAGAGCTCACCCTCTGAATAGGCGCAAATGTCAGTGTACGGTATTAAATAGCAAATAGTTGGGATTTCACCTTCCACTTGTACTAATGCCGCATGATATATAGCTAGTAGGGCTAGCTTAACCTACTAAATTCATAAGGAACTCACTTTGTGTTAAACTCAACTATATATTTTAGGCATCCTTATTTTTCAGGGACTAATTCTCACAAATGTACTATTCTTCTTTTCTTATCGTGTAGGACTTTGAAGTATGGTGCATATGATGTAGACTCGAAGACTATGCATTGATGATATCTATATTAACATTTCGTATTAGTTAAGTCTATATATAATTGGTAATACCTAGTCTTTGCATTGACATATACAGATTTTGCCAAGAACAACTTACACTTTACCTACATAAGCTAGCTACATAAATGGCAGTATCAGAAGAACAGAGAAGCCATTCACTGGACCACCAAGTTACCTCCATTACATGAATTAACAAGTGTGGAAGGAATGAATTCGTCCTCCTACACCTACCAGCATTAATAAAAGTTGAATTTCTGGAAGTAGGGTTTTTCTTGCTCACTAGCTTATTAAATTCGAATTCTCAGACCACTGAACACTTGTTCAGATTAGATGAATTGGGTCCCAAGGTACCATTCCCTGCAAAAGATTGTTGTAGATAAATTTAAAAATGGTTGTTACAACAGCGATTCAACATTTCAATTTCAAGATATTTTCTATCTTAAGATATTCTTTGTTAGTATCGTTCAATAATGTTAACATGGTGCTTAGTTCAGATGGTAGACTTGTGACGAATGATATCACAAGTTTAGAATTCGAACCATACTGAAGGCGTTTAATAACATTTTAAAATCCAATAAAACCCACACTCAACCTTATAAGAAGAAAAAAAGTTTGATTGTACAAAAGTCATTTATTTTTTTCAAAGAAAATAACCTTCCTGGGAAAGTTCAACTTGTACAGTTTGAAATTTTTAGTGAGTGAAAGAAATTCAATCCTAGGTTTTTGTGATTTTTGTCCTGATAGAGGTTCATGATGTCTTTACTTGCATTCAATTGTTCAAGTACCCAATTGTAGCATATCAACTGCCAATATATTTACAAGGAAGCATCCAATGTTTTCGCGCGTGGTGATCGATGATGACTTGAAAAATGATATGATTATTTACTTTCTTTTATAAGGTGCAGCTGTTGCTTATAGGAAAGTGTCACAAAGAATACTAGCATAATGTTGTGATCAATTTATTTATTTTTATAGTCAATCTATAATTATATCAAGATTCTTTTTAAACAAATGATAATCCCAACCTAAGCATAGAATATATTTTCATCTCCACCCCACTAATCTAATAAAAAAAACATAGTATTCTAATCTTAATTTAAGCTATGCTTTTCCAACTAATGAGGATTTTTCCTCCCTCTAATAGAATTGATTCCCATCTAGGAAATGTGTGTAACCCAATAAAATCTAGTGCCATTTAGTAAAAGATAGTTACCACCTCCACTTGTATTAATTATTTTATAGTGAAGAGTACCCCCATGTGTGTTTGAAAGAAATCCATCTCTTTATTGGTTTATACTGAGAGACCCCATGTGTGTAAAGAAAGGAAATTTTTGTTGACAATCCAGCTAAATCAAGACTTTTGAAACCCCAAACAACCCAATATTATAAATAAGAAGATATAATATTATAAATAAGAAGATATAGATGAAATGGGGAGGTGAAGGAGAAGAAGAGGAAGAAGTGAAGAAAAATGGCGGGTCTTCTTCTTTTTCACTACAAAACTTTGTTAAGTTTTGCTTTGTTGGTGTTGTGTAGTATGGCAGTGCATTACTTTTATGTCTTATGGGTGAGGCCTAGGAGACTGAGAGAGGAGCTTAGCAATCAGGGTGTTGGAGGACCAAAACCTTCCTTTCCACATGGCAATCTTGCTGAGATTAAGATGATTCAACAATCGACGGCTAAGATGGAACGACACTTGTTGGATTGCTATATGCTAACCCTCTTTCCCTATATTGAGCAATGGAGGAAGGAATATGGTATGTCTAATTCAAACTTTTTTTTTTTTTTTTTTTGGTTTAATATATTCTTTTAATTTGATAAGTGAAAAGTCATGTTTATGAATGTTTAATTGTCCGAGTTCGATAAATACCAAGCCTTAGAGCATCTACAATACTTATGTTGGAGCAAAACTTAGATTTGCATGTTTAGAGAGCTATCCTGCAAAAGGAATATACAACCTAGCTAAAAGGTATCATCAGTCTAGGACTCTAGGGTGGTTTTTGAGGGACATTACTATCATCAAATAATTTTTTATTTTATTTTAACACTCTTAAAAGGCGACCCGTAAACACATGTCAAACACGAATACCTCACATGGTACCCGTGTTTGACATAGGATTACCAGAAGTAATCGATAACTATTGTGGATGCTCTTACTATAAGTATCCTCTTTGTATCTGTCGATAGTAGACTTTGAAACACCATATATGTTTCTTCTGATCAATGGGGGAGGGAGACTCCCCATATGTTCTTAATTATTTGATTTCCTAAAAAAATAAAAATAAAATGCAGTTAAATTAATAAATCTACTGTTTGATTCTGTAATAATGAAGCAAAATGATAATGGGCATCGACAATATTCATTTGGAATTTTTAATCATTGGAGTTTCTTACAATTTTTTTTTATAATCATAATTTCATGGATTAGTGTTATAATAATATTCCATATCTACAAGATTCCTTGTCATCTTAATTGAGAAAAGTTAGGTCATTGGGACCCTTGACCCTAACTTTTAACTAATAATGCGTTCCATCTTTCTTGATCTATCATACAAACCAACACAATATTATAGCCTAATAAGAACAACAAAATTATGTTTTTGTATGTTTTCTCTTTTCTTTTTCAGTTGTGGCCGGTTTTCTTACATTCTTCCAATTGTGTATTAATCTGATTTCTACGTTGAAAAGAATTGATTATTAACAGACAATTATATAGTCTCGCAGTAGTCATAATCTACCATTCACTGCTACAAACTATGATAATGACAAGTCGGTCGCAAGAGTCATCCTTCGAAGAGAATGCCACGAAGGTGATCGAGATAGAATAGTATAGAATGTTTATCTGTCATTCTGTATTGATTAATAAGTTATAATTATATATAATAGAAATTACTATAAATTATATCTTGGAGATACATTAATAAAAATTATATAGATTTCATCTTTGGGAATCAAAATTAAAAAAATTTCGAAGGTTACCCTACTTGGTTTATTTTGATCAACAGATTTTTAACAGATTTCCACTTAATCCAACTAGGCCATATTCCTGAGAAGTGTGTGTGTTTTTTTATGGGAAACTCTCATTGAATTCAAACTTTGATGGTTCTGGTGAATTATGGATGCAGGTTCAGTATTTATGTATTCAACAAGTAATCGACTACATCTATGTGTGTCACACCCAGACATGGTAAAGGATATAGGAACTCGCAAGTTTGTGGACATGGATAAGCCATCATACCAATCTTCGGAGCTTGCTCCCATTATTGGCACACATGGAATTCTGAGGGCAATTGGACAGCGTTGGGCTGATCAAAGAAAGCTTTTCGCACCTGAGTTTTTCATGGAGAAAGTCAAGGTACTTACTGACCATTTTCGTTAGTTATACAACCATTTCAAGGTTTATATTGATTGAATTATCGGAAAATGACTTTTAGAGCATATTTTTTCACAAAATAGACAATTTAGATATCATAGTTGATGTAATGACTAATTTGTTCCTAATTTTATACTTTTTATAACTAACAATGACTCTTTTATTAACCTAGGTTAACCCATAAAGTTATGTGACATATTTACCCTCCTAAACAAATAGAAAACATAATTTTACATTTATAGTTTTATGACCAACAAGGAATACAGGAAAAAAAAACCTACGTTAATTGTTATTGAACGACAATTTTAGTCACTCTTTGTTATTGACTAACAAGGACTACAGAAAATATAAAAAAAACCTACATTAATTGTTATTGATCAATTTTGGTTACTATTTGTTAGTTTTATTTACCAACAAGGACTACAGAAAAAAAAAACTACGTTAATTATTATTGAACGGCGATTTTAACATGGACTATGAAAAAAAATAGCATGTTTACTGACCTGAAAATAATGGACATCATATGATAAATTCAAATTTTATTCAGGTCAGTGAATGGACTAATGTTTTTTTTTTTCTATAGTCCTTGTTAAAATTGTAGTTTAATAACAATTAATGTAGGTTTTTTATTTTATTTTATTTTTATTTTTATTTTTCTATAGTACTAACAAAGAGTAACTAAAATTGGTCAATAACAATTAACGTAGGTTTTTTTTTTTCCTCTGTAGTCCTTGTTGGTCAATAACAAAGAGTACCTAAAATTGTCGTTCAATAACAATTTTATATTATAAATCCTAATCTTTTTCAGGTCAGTGAACAGGTTAATGTTTTTTTTTTGTAGTCCTTGTTGATCAATAAAACTAACAAAGAGTAACTAAAACTGATCAATAACAATTAACGTAGTTTTTTTTTCCGTAGTCCTTGTTGGTCAATAACAAAGAGTGACTAAAATTGTCGTTCAATAACAATTAACGTAGGGTTTTTTTTTTTTTTTTGTAGTTCTTGTTGGTCATAAAACTATAAAATTAGGTTTTCTATTTGTTTAGGAGGGTAAATATGTCATATAACTTTATGTGTTAACCTGGGTTAATAAAAGAGTTATTGTTAGTCATAAAAGTATAAAATTAGGCACAAATTAGCCATTACATCAACTATGGTATCTAAATTGTCTATTTTGTGAAAAAAAAAATAGGCCATAAAAGTCATTTTCCGTTGAATTATTATAGTTTTTTTTTTAAATTTGAATTATGATGAGTTTTGTAGGGCATGATTGGCCTGATGATTGAATCCACCCTCACATTGTGTGAATCATGGGAGGAGAGAGTTGGAAAGGAAGGAGGCATCCTGGAAATGAGAATTGACCAAGACATGAGGGGCTTATCCGCGGATGTGATCTCAAGAGCTTGTTTCGGAAGCTCTTTTGAGAAAGGCAAAGAGATATTTAGTATGCTCTCCGCTCTCAAATTACTCATAGGAAGGAAAAATTTTCTGTTTGGCATTCCGGACTTAAGGTATGTGAGATATTTACATATTTGTTTCATAACTGGTTTTAAAAATGGAATGCTACTTGTAAGCCATTTAAAATTTGTGAGTGTAGTTCATAATCTTTTGTCAATCTGGTGCAGATATCTTCCACGAAGATCAATAGACAGATATGGAGAATGGAGAAAACTATCAATTCATCCATTATGAATGTAGTAAAGGAGCGTAAGGAAGGGAAAACAATGCCTTCATCATTTACAAAGCCAAAGGACTTACTGACAATATTACTAGAGAATTCTAATGTGACTGCCCTCACATCTGGTGACACTCAGAAATTTATAGTGGACAACTGCAAGAACTTCTACTTTGCTGGGCATGACACTTCCGCGATCAGTGTTATATGGTCCTTAGTTTTGCTTGCTTCACACCCAGAATGGCAAATCCGTGCTCGTGCAGAAGTGTTAGAACTCTGTAAAGGTGAATTACCAAATGTCGATTCAATTTCCAAGATGAAAGTGGTAATTCACATATCTTTTCCTTTCCTCTTCATTTACTTGTTTTTAGTCTAGATTGTTAATTATATGGTGTAGTAATTCCATAAATAACTTATACGAAGTGAACTACAGTTATTTTTTTTTAACATTTATTTATTGTTTAGAAAATATAATTCATCAAATGCACTAGGGATGATTAAACATCTTCATATATTTTTTTTTCTCTTAATTGCAGCTAACAATGGTGATACAAGAGACCTTAAGACTTTACCCACCCTCAGTGTTTATAGCAAGGCACACCATACAGGCAGTGAAGCTAGGAAACATCAATGTACCCAAAGGTATCAATGTGTGGGTTCCCATTGCTGCCTTGCACAGAGACCCCAAAATTTGGGGCCCAGATGTTAATGAGTTCAAACCAGATAGATTTGAGCATGGAATCAGTGCTGCTTGTAAGATCCCACATGCGTACTTACCATTTGGAAATGGCCAAAGGATCTGTTTGGGTCAAAACTTTGCCTATGTAGAGTTGAAGATAACTCTCTCCCTTATCCTCTCAAGGTTTTCTTTATCTCTATCTCCAAATTACAAACACTCCCCTAGACTTGGGTTGCTTGTGGAACCAGGAAGTGAAGTTCTTCTTTTTGTTGAGAAGATATGAGAGGTGTTGAAGTTGTAAAATCAGATTGAAAGTTACAAAGATAGGGTGTTTGTATTTTGTGATGCAAGTGTATTGACAAATAACATTGAAAATTTACAGTATATATATTTTAAATATAGATTTTGTTAAAAAAATTTATACAGTAAATGTAATTCCACTTTAGCTGATGACATTTACTGAAAAAAATTTAGTGTGTATGATACAGAGTGACACAAGAGAAATATTCAGAGATGGCGAAAGTTCTTTTAATACTCTAAAGTCTCCAAAAGCTCAATTTTTGAACCTATCTCGACAACTAAACCATATCAGGAACCTAAAATGCATGACCTATAGGCGATTGGATACGTGTGATAATCTTAGTTAAAAAGAAAGTAACCAGAATTAAATCTTTACCAGCTAGGAAAGATATGAAGCAAATTTTTTTTTTTTTTTTCTGAAGGTGTGTACAGGTTCTAGTGGTTCTAGGAAGGATTTCTTCATAATTCTTGCTCCAACCTTTAGGTAAATTCCTTTAGGGTGGTGAGTTAGCCTATCCTTTGATTGCTTTCACTTATGTTATCTCCTACTTTTCTACTTTTTAGTGTCAATATATATGGGGCAAATTACGTATGGGCTGACGAGGCCACGAGATATTGAAGTCAATGATAAAATGCAAAATTATTAGTATTTGTAACAATGATTTACTAATAACTTAAATAGATTCATTTATTTAAGCTAATTTATTTATTTGTTTTATACGGTGACGATGGTGCTTACATCACAAGGAAACAATGAAATTTTGTATTCATTTGTTTCATACGGAGACAATTGTGCATACATACGAAACAGTGACATGTGAGAGTGAGCCTACTCTAGTTCATAATACAATCACTAAGCTATATTTGGCTTGAAATCTAATGAAAATTATAAAAGCTACATAAAAGAAAGAGGAGAGAAAGACTTAAGGTTAAAGATCCAATTCTTATTGGAAGTGCCTAAGAATACTAATTGCACAATTTTGAGAAGGAAACACGAGGTTAGATGTAACAATGAACAAAGTTTGTGTTGAAGATTATATCTTGTATTCACTAAGAGATTGAAATTTATACACTTTGTATCAACCGTGAGTATCCTATATTTATGCTATATCTTCTGGAAATAAGGAGATTTATTTAACAAAGTTTGAATAATTAAAAGAAGCTACAAAGTAGGCTGCAGACTTGGTCAAGATAAGAGTAGTTACGGGATTGCAGCTGACTTATCGCTAATACGCCCCTGCAAGTTGGAGGATGTGTCCACAACTCCTAACTTGGTTAAAACATCCTGGAATGCTGATGTGACACCCTTGTGTGGGCGGACCTGAGGGGGAGGGTGTGGGAAAGACCCGTGATGGAGAAGCCCAAAAGGCCCGTGGATCCCAATAAGGGTTGGGCGAGCTACCAAGGGGAGATTATAGTCCCACATCGCCTGGGTGAGGGAAAGGGATGTGCTATATATGTACGAGTTTGGATCTACAAAGTACTACGCATTTTAAAGTCGTGCGGGCCTTGGGCCTATAGCGGACAATATAGTACTCTGTGGATCGGGTCGTTACAGAATGGTATCAGAGCCGGACCTAGCCGGAGGTGTGCCAACGAGGACGTTGGGCTCCCATAGGGGGGTGGACTGTGATACCCTTGTGTGGGCGGACCTGAGGGGGAGGGTGAGGGAAAGGCCCGTGATGGCGAAGCCCAACAAGCCTGTGGATCCCAATAGGGGTTGGGCGAGCTACCAATGGGAGATTATAATCTCACATTGCTTAGGTGAGGGAAGGGAATGTGCTATATATGTATGAGTTTGGATCTACAAAGTACTACGCGTTTTAAAGCCGTGCGAGCCTTGGGCCCAAAGCGGACAATATAGTACTTTGTGGATCGGGTCGTTACAGCTGACTTAGGAAGAGGTTTGGTTAGAGTGTCAGCAATCTGATCCGCTGAATAAACATGTTGGACATTAGCTTAGTTATTATGTACCTGGTCTCGAACAAAATGAAAGTCTACAACAATATGCTTCATTTTACTGTGAAAGACTGGATTGTGACATAAGTAAGTGGCTCCAACATTATCACAGTAAATGATTGGAGTAGTGAGGATAGGTACATGAAGCTCACGCATTAAATTCAGCACCCAATTTGTCTCAGCTAGAGCACTTGCAACGGCCCTGTATTCAGCTTCGGTAAATGATCTAGCAACAGTTCGTTGCTTTTTGGAGGACCAACTTATAGGATTGCTTCCAAAAAATAGGATATGTCCAGATGTAGAAGTTCTATCATATAAATCCCTAGCCCAGTCAGCATCGGAGTACATGTGAAGGGCATTGGACGTGTTTCTTGTAATGTGAAGGCCAAAGTGCACCGTTTGCTTCAAGTAGCGCAATAGCCTTTTTACGGCTTGCCAATGTAAGATTGTTGGAGCATGCATAAATTGAGACAACTTGTTGACTGCAAAACTAATGTCAGGTCTTGTGAAGGATAAGTATTGAAGTTTGCCAATAACACGACGGTGTTTAGTGGCATCTGTGGGCAATGATCCATCATTTAGGTGGAGCATCATACTGGAACTCATGGGGGTCATAACACCTTTGCTTTCATGCATATTGCACTCTTGCAAGATGTCTTGGATATATTTTGTTTGTGAGAGAATAAGGCCATTTACTTGATGTAAGACTTCAACACCCAAAAAATACGTAAGGCAACCAAGATCCTTAATAGAGAATCTTTGTGATAGCTTCTAAGAACTTGGTGTATGAGGTTTTTGTTGTTTCTAGTCACTATTATATCATCCACATAAACTAGGATGTGAAGAAGAAGATCTGGTGTGTGAAGAATGAATAATGATATATCAGACTGAGATTTGTGAAAGCCGAGTGAAAGTAGAAACTGCTTGAGTTCATTGTACCAAGCACGAGGTGCTTCCTTGAGCCCATATATTGCTTTCTAGAAACGACATACATGATTGGGCAGTTTAGGATGCTCAAAGCCAGGAGGTTGCCTCATAAAGACTTCTTCTTCTAAGTGCCCTTGAAGAAATGCATTATTGACATCTAGTTGGTGCATGACCCAATTGTGTTGAACGACCAGCGATAGGACAAGTCTGACAATAGTAGGTTTAATGACTGGACTGAAAGTGGAGTGAAAGTCAATACTGGGCCTCTGAGTAAACCCTTTGGCAACTAAACGTGCCTTGTACCTATCGATCGAGCCATCAGGTTTTCGCTTTATACGGAATAACCATTTACAATCAATGACATTTTGAGATTTCTCCATGGGTACCAGGTGCCATGTCTTATTCTTCATCAGTGCATCGAATTCGGGATTGCATTGCAGCTCTCCAATTCTCATATGTTTGGGCTTGTTTGTAGGTGGAGGGGGTAAAAGGACTTGAGATGGTGGCCATGTACTCGAAGATTTTCTTTGGTTTGTAAATATTATGTTGAGAACGGGTGGTAAATCGGTGTGGAGGAGGTGGAGGTTGTGGTGGAGATGGGATTTGGGTGAGTGTTTCGTGATGGCTTGAGTCTGGTTGAGGCGGTGAATGTGAAGCAGTTGGGTGAGTCGATTGGGGTTGGGTTGGTGAGAGAGGTGATAGTGGTAGGTTTGATGTTGAGGTTCGGGAGTAGTGGAAGAGTAGTGGTGGATAAGCGTGTATGATTTCTGTCTTCGTTGATATTGCAGGAGAGGCGAATGAGGTGGGTTTGGGGGTAGTTGAGTAATATGAGGTACGTGAGACAGTGGAGATGAAGTACCTAGCACGGGGTCAGTTGTTGACCTGACAGAAGAGGATTGGAGGTTTCGAGTGTGCCTTGTGGAGTAAGTAGTCCCCGAATTGTTGATAGAAATTGGTGGAGGTATTTCAAGTGAGATAAAGGGATCTGAGTGTGTGCCTAAGGAAGTGGATTTTGGAATGGGGATGTCATCCCATTGAAGGGTTGAATAATTTTTATTTTTTAGATGAGAGAAAATATTTTCAAATGGGAATTGATTTTCAAAAGAATAACACATCTCGTGAAAGAATTTTTTTGAGGAAAGAGGATCAAAACATTGGTGGCTGTGGTATGTTAGAGAGAAACCAATGTAGACACATGGTTTTGACTTTGGGTCTAATTTATTTGTTGTATATGGCTTGAGCCACAGATAACATAGGCAACCAAAGGTTCGAATGGAAGTGTAGTTAGGGGTTTCTCCAAATAGTAGTTGGTAGCGAGACTTGTTTTGCAAGTGTGGAGTTGGAAGTCGATTAATGAGATATGTGGCATGTTGACAGGAATAGGACCAAAAAGTGGGTGGGAGAGAGGCTTGATGCAAAAGAGTTGGTTGTTTCTATAATTTGTCTGTGTCGTCATTCAACCATGGCAACTCTTTGAGGTGTGTATGGGGGTGAGACAAGGTGTTCAATCCCATGTTTATGGAGATAAGTTTTTAAGCCTGCAAACTCACCACCACCATCAGTGTACAAAGAAATGATTTTTGTATTGAAATAATTTTCAACTAAGGGATGAAATTTGGAAAAAATGTTGTGGACCTCATTTTTATTTTTTAGCATATGTAGCCAAATGTATTTTGTATATTGATCAACAAAAATTACGTAATATAATTTTTTATCAATAGACAAAATGGAAGATGGTCCCCATATAGGTCACTGAAAATGACTTGAAATGGTTTGGTGCTTAAGAGAGAACTTTTAGAAAAGGGCAGCCTGTGGCTCTTATTACAGGAACATGAATTACAAAAATCAAAGTGTTCAAAATCTGAAAATGTATTTAATATAGTTTGAAGAACTCGTTGATTGGGGTGACCCAATCTCTGGTGCCATAGGGATTTTGGGAGGATTTTTAGTCACACAATATGATTGATATGAAGATTGTGTGGGACTTTCACAAGGCCATTCGTAAAGTTTGTTCCTATTCTGCCGCGTACCTGCAACGCCCCCGTACTCAGATCCTTCACAAAAAATTCAGATGGAAAAAATTCAATTGAGGTTAGATTTTCATGGCAAAATTGAGAAACGGAGATAAGTTTTCTTCTAATATCAGGTGCACAAAGAGTATTAGAAAGTTGAAAGTTATGATGTGATGCACTTAATTGAATAGTACCAGTATGAGTAATAGGCAGTTTATTACCATCACCATGGAGATCTCTTCTGGTCATTGATAATCTTGAGGATGGTGAAGACCTTGAGAGTCTGTTGTCACGTGGTGTGAAGCTCCCGAGTCTAAGATCCATGGAGAAGCTACATTGTTGGATCTAGATGCAAAGTTTGCTTTTGCTTCAAGGTGATTGTGTGATCGGGATCTACAGACACGAGCAAGATGACCAAACTTGTCACAGAGTTGGCATTGGACACGTGGTGCTTGGTTGGCATGGACGGGTGGGCGCCATTGAGGTTGAGGATTGGAGGAGGGGTTGGGATTATTTTTGTGGCTGGTGGACGCCAAGGTTGAGTAGTCCAACATCGATTATTGCGGTTTGTGTTGTTGGAAGAGTTGGTCTTTTGGGCTACGGCTGCAGTAATTGGTGATGATGATTTTTTTTCTTCGTGTTTGAGAAAGAGTTCATGATCGCGAAGCTTATCAAACAACTCTTCGTACGAGATGGAAAGTTCTCGTGCACAAATGGCTGCCGATATTTCTCGAAATTTAGGTCCTAGGCCACTTAAGATTTTGATGATCAATTCTTCGTTGGAGATTGGTGACCCGATTGTTGCGAGTTCATCAGCAAGGGACCGTATCTCACGAAGATAATCAGCAACATATTTTGCATATTTGGAGACTTTGTTTAGTTGATTTCGTAGATGCGTGTTGGACTTTTGTTGGCAAAAGAAGTATGCAACAGATCCCAAGCTTTTTTTGGAGTTAGAAGCTGAAGCTACTGTAGGTGCTATGGTTGGGTCGACAGATACCATGAGGGCATTTTGGATTAGTTGATCTTGGCGGAACCAGAGTTTGTACTCTTGGTTGTCAATTTCTGTGTTGTTTTGTGTTATTATGCGAGATGGAGCTGGATTTGTGCCATCTAGATGACCATACAAGTCGTGAACATGCATTAACATGGCAAATTGTGTTTTCCACGTTGGGAAATTGTGGCTGCCAAGGAGTTTGATTGGGAGTTGAGAAGCTGGGTTGAACTAGATTAATTGGGATGGATTATTGGTGGGAATGGTTGTGGCATCAGGAGTGGTAACTAGAGATGGTTGAGGATTTGTAGGCATTGTCAAGTGATGGAACAATAGGAGATGAGCAGGGTAGTAAAAAAGATGAAATACTCGTATGAGTTTATTTATGCTCTGATACCATAACAATGAACAAAGTTTGTGTTGAAGATTATATCTTGTATTCACTAAGAGATTGAAATTTATACACTTTGTATCAACCGTGAGTATCCTATATCTATGCTATATCTCCTGGAAATAAGGAGATATATTTAACAAAGTTTGAATAATTAAAAGAAGCTACAAAGTAGGCAGCAGACTTGGTCAAGATAAGAGTAGTTACGGATTGCAATTGACTTATCGCTAATAAGATGCCTTAGTAAAAACATGATTCTGCCTTGTACAAATGATAACGTGTAACGTAATCAAATTTACCAGATTAACAAAATATTACTAGAGGTTGTTTTTATCATTTTATGTCAGACCCTTTGTCTAATAATGGAAAATTCAATGTATATAAACTTTCCTTTGCTTTATTGGGTTTGTGTAGTGTTGCAGCGCATTTGTATACTCTGTTCTGGGTGAAGCCTAGGAGGCTCAGAGAGAAGCTTCAAGTCAAGGTATTGGAGGACCAAAGCCTTCCTTCCCACATGGCAATCTTGTTGATATTAAGAAGATCCAGCAATCAACGACGGTGATACAAAAAGGTGGCAGATATGTACTTTTTTTTTTTGGAAGGAGAGCTGGGGTTTGTTTAGGATCCCCTAACTGAAAATAAAAAAGAGTTGATTACATTCGTAGGTACTTTTTTCCTATTGCATCTTCATACACTATTTTTTTCAAACCCTTCGCAAAGGAGCTAGGGACAATCTAAAGAATTCAACATTTGGAAAAAACTAGCTAAGTGATCTGCCACTCGATTTGTTTCTCTGAAATGATGTTGGATCTTGTAATCTGAGAGCAAATTCAACTCCCTTTTAATTCTGCTGATATTGTGTCGTAAGTCCCAGGGAGGATATTTGTCTTCTTCTAGGTAAGATTTCAGGATGAGGGAGTCTGTACTGAAAATCAACTTATGAAAGTTATGGTTCCGGGCGAGGGATAGACCTACTACAAATCCTTGTAATTCATGTTTTATGACTGACTGGCCTTGAGTCGAGCCTGTAAAAATTGCCACTACATCGCCTCTATCATTTTTGATAACTGCCCCATAACCTCCTACTACTACCATTAGCGATCCATCAGAATTAGCCTTGAGTAGGGCTGAACAAAAAACCGATCAAGCCGACCGAACCGATCTAAACCTAACCGAACCGAACCGAATATATATAATAAATAATATATATTTTATATATAAATAATACAATATGTTTAAAATAGTCGGTCGGTTCGGTTTTATTTCGATTTTGATTCGATTTTAGTCGGTTCGGTTCGGTTACGGTTTGCATAAATTAGAATCGGTTCGGTTTCGGATCGGTTTTGTTAATGGTCGGTTCGGTTTCGGTTTGAAAATTTTAAAACCGACCTAAGTCGGTTCGGTTCACGGTTTAGGTGAAAAACCGAACTGTCGGTTCGGTTTTCAGCCCTAGCCTTGAGCCAAGTCCTTGGATGTTTTTCCCAAGCAGAATATGCTGGAGTTTTATGCTGGTAAATCATATTCACTTTCCAATTCTCAAATAAGTCTGCTTTTTTAGACTATCAAGGAGAGGTATGTCCATGGCATACAGTTTTAGACG